>OY755204.1:33024993-33555710 GCA_963576765.1 Draba incana | reverse complement strand
CTGCCAATACGGTAGTCGTGAAGGGGTATCTCTAACAGTGGATTGAGCCATGGCTGATGAGTTAGTGCCTACGATGCTCTCCTTTACCTGAGATCCTTTTGCGGCGATCAACACGGCTTAGTAACCACGTTTAGATCTGTGAAGTCTCACAGGTTAAAGGATAGGCGGAGGAGAGACTTCACAGATCTAAACGTGTTGACTAAGCCGTGTTGATCGCCGCGAAAGGGTCTCAGGTAAAGGAGAGCATCGTAGGCACTAACTCATCAGCCATGGCTCAATCCACTGTTAGAGATACCCCTTCACGACTACCGTATTGGCAGAGCCGTGTTGTTTAGACCGGAAACTCTTCTGGGTCTATCCAGAAATCTCGAGTACTTCGATCGCTACTTGTATTTATGAAAGAAAGAATACAAAGCTTATGAAGATGTTGAGATCTAGAAAACTTAGAGAGAATCTAGAGAGACAGGTTTTTAGAGAGAGAAACTTTTTATTAGAAATGAAAACTTGTCCCTTACATGGATGAATACATCCCTTATTTATAGGAGAGGCATTTAAGTCGCTTACGTAAGCGCTTACCTCATTACACAATTATAGATTATTCTACACACTTATAAATATTTCTTACATATTTATTTTAATCATAATACTTATTGGGCTTCTTAGTGGACTCCTTAGTAGGCTCCTTATTTCTTAGTGGACTTCTTATTGGGCTTGGGTTTTAAGATGTCTCTAATGATCCATCTCAAATTCAAGCATGTGATCTTCACAACATCCATAGCCATCGTCTGGACCCATATACTTTGGCTCTGGTTCTTCATTTGTCTCCATGATCGTGTCACTGGTGCATAACTTTTCTATCTCTTCAAGGTCTAGATTTAGGTCTGGATCCTCAGGTTCTTGTGAGTCTTGCCAATATACTCCTGTTGGTGGTGCATTCCCATATTTGCCGTCTTCTTCCTCGGTCTTTACTTCAGTAAATTTACCACTTTTGAGTTGCTCTTGCTTCATCATATAGAACTGAAGGTCTTCATCAAGATCCATCTGGTAGTCAACTTCGTAGAATGACCAATTAAGTTTGTATGGGATAGCAAACTTCTGGATCGTGTTGTTGAGTCGAAACGCATGATTCTAAAAGGCTTCAAAAGTCTCTGTTAAGATCTTTATGATGGATGAGTGTAGGCATTGCATGGATCTTTTTTGATTTTGTGTTGACGCTGACAGGTCGGTGGAAGAAGTAGATGGTGTGTGGGTTGAAGAACGGATTGGATGTTGTTCTCCGTAGCTTCTTGAAAGGATAGTTAAGTGGCTTGGCTGAAGCAAGAAGTTTGCTGCTCCAAACGTTCATTGGTTCGAACCATCTCAGAAAGGTCGATATACCATTAGTGAAACACTTCTGGGAATTAATGTGTTGATATAACCATGGTATCTCAAAGATAATACCAACAATGTATACCGCACAAAAATACCATAGAAAGCAGATGACTTCTTCTGGGAGGTCGCTTTGTCGGATACTGAACAGATGAGCGAACGGATACCTTGGATGGATACCAAGCGGTGTGATGAAGTTGTTGGTAACTCCGTGGTTGGACAAGATTATGGACTGGTAGTGAAAGATCTTCTGTCGAAGGTGGTTGTGAAGTTTTCCAGTCTTGATCAGGTCCTTTGTATCTTCAGGAATGTTGCTGTCGAAATCGTAGAGAGACTTTGGTGAAGAACTGGATCCTTGGCAGCTCATGATGGCGAAAATGGGTATTACTGGTTTACGACTTAACATATCGGCTAGGATATTCTCCTTGCCCTTTAAATAGGTAGAGTCGAAGTCATATTTCGAAAACCATTCACTCCAACGAAGTAGCTGCTGATGTGGCACCATCTTCTGGTTGAATTGTAACATCTTCGGAAAAGATGACATATCCATCTCAATCTTGAATCTATGTCCTATCAAGTAGAACTCGAATCTCTCAATAGCCTTTTTGACCGCTAGGATTTCTTTGAACGTAGAGTGATAATGCGTTTCTGACTCCTTGAAACGTCCACTCTTGTAGGCACAGATATGTCTTTTCCAATCAATCTCTTCGAACAGTATTGCTCCCCAGTATTTGTCCCTTGCGTCGGTTTGAACTATTCTTTTGCCGACAGAGGGAATCTGCAGGGGTGGT
Organism: Draba incana; assembly: GCA_963576765.1. NCBI lineage: Eukaryota > Viridiplantae > Streptophyta > Magnoliopsida > Brassicales > Brassicaceae > Draba > Draba incana. Next base: position 33,553,551 of record OY755204.1, on the reverse strand, counting down.
AGCTTTTGAATTTTTTGCTTTAACTTTTTCACTGCTTCAGTTTGTCGTGTACTCCACTGTGGAGGATTCTTTTGCAACAGCTTTCTCAGTGGCTGTGTCAGCTGGGACAGCTTTGGAATAAATTCGCCGACATAATTGATTACGCCAAGAAATTGTTGCACCTGTTTTCTTGTGAGATTTTCGTCGGGGAAGGCGAGTAGTTCTGTAGCCAGATGTGGTTGTGGTGTGAACTTTCCTTCTGCGATCTTGACTCCAAGGAACTCGATTTCTGGTTTTGCTATGGTCATCTTCTTTGCTGCGAGCATGATTCCATTCTGTTGGACTAAGTCATGGAACTGTTTCAAAACCTTGACATGGTCTTTATTACTCTTGGAAAATAGTAGAATGTCATCGATGTAGATTAGTGCTGTGTTGACCAATGGTTGAAATATCCTTAGCATTGCTTGTTGAAATAAGGACGGAGCTGTCTTCAGACCAAATGGTAGGACTTTCCATTCCAGATGACGATCTGGTAAACAAAATGCTGTCTTGTGCCTTTCTTCCGGTTTGACTCCGATTTGCCAAAATCCTGATTTTAAATCGAATTTTGAGAAAATGGTGTTGCAATAGTGCTTTTCTCGTCGGGAGTGGGAACTTGATATCTTGAAGGAATCGATTCAGTGGTTTGTAATCAATCACCAGCCTTTGTTTGCCTCTAGTTTGTTCTGCTCTTTTGTTGACGTAGAAGGCTTTGCATGCCCATGGTGAATTTGTTGTGGAGATTATTCCTTGCTTTATTAGTTGCTCACACTCTTCATGCGCCTGTTGTAGAAGTGTCTGGGGCATTCCTGCATGACTTGCTTTGGTTGGCGTAGTAATAATATTCTCCTTGAACTGAAGAGACACGAAAAACGCCGGGTTTAGCCATAGAGGATTCTTGCATTTTTGCAGGAATTTACTATGCGAATCTGCACATGATCTCTTCGTTATTTCTTCTTTTATGTTGTCGAATTCTGCTGACATGATGTCTTGGACAGAGAAAAGACTTGGAATTGTTGTATAAGGCTTGAACAAATTCTTCCATCTGGCTCCTCGAGGTTCGATGGAGATATCGAACTTCTTCTTTAATGACTGGTAACAATCCCATCCTAGGATAATGTCTTTGCCTGGTGCCATCGATCCAAGCACTTGAGTCGTGATTTGGCATCCTGGGAAGATCTCGATCGTGATTGGCTTAGATTTGGCTTTAATGAACAACGATCCTGCATTTGCGACTCTGAACTCTTGATTATATGGAAGCCACATTGATGCCGATAAAACGTTAGGATTCATGATTGATGCATGGGCTCCAGTGTCTATGAAGGCAATGATATGAACTGGTCGCATCTTCTTTTCTGGATCAAAGATGGTTACTGGAAGATGAGGTATCTGAATATCTTCTTGTTTAGGAATCTCTGTGATTTTGTAACATCCTTCCTCTTCTTCGGATGAGTCGTCTTCCTCAGTATCGGAATATCCACATATTGCATCTTGTTCGTCACTATCATATGATAGGACTGACTCAAGATCGTGCTTGTCAAGGTCGAGGTCAGGAGCAATGTTGGATAACGAGTTGATGAGATACTGCTTCTTCTTCTTGGATTTGCTAGGACAGTTTTTCGCAAAATGCCCTTCTTTGTGACAAAGAAAGCATTTTGTGGTTTTCCTGAAGCTCTTTTTTCTTCTGAAGAATTTTTTGCTCCGAAATGGGTGTTTGTTTGGAAACCTCTTGTTCTCACGTTGTTTCTTCTTCCGATCGCACGAACATGATTTCTTTTTCTTTGAACACTTGATGAACAAGTCGGATTTTGAACACACTTTTGTTAGATGTTTTGAATTATCCATGAATTCTGTCCAGAATTCTTTCTGCTTGCAGAGTTTATCAAGCGTCCTGAAAACATATTGTTGGATTTGACCAATAGTAATTTCTTCAACCGTCTGGTGTTGATCTCTGATATAGGTCTTCGTTTGTTGACTGAGATAACCGTCGATTGATGAAAGGTAGACATGCTTGAGACTTGGATTGTTGAGGCCATCCAGTGCATAATATCTTTTCGATTGTCTTTCAAAGTGTTTCGCAAGATCTTTCTTCTGGAGAGAACAACACTTCGCTGTAAAATATTCTTCTTGCAGTTGATCCTTGATGTGATTGGGAGTACCGATAAATTCTTTATGAATTTGTTCAAGTACTATCGGAATAGTAGACTGGTAAGCTTGCAGGTGTACGTAATCTCCAAGAGAATTCCACCATTCTTTTAATGAGCCAGAGAATCGAGCGGCGAACTGTTCTATGACCGTGTACGTCGGGGAGGTGAGAGCCTCAGAAGTCATCCATGCTCGAAACTCATCAAGTCTTTCACCCCATTTGTGAAATGGAATATCATCAAATGTGAATGTGACGACTTTTGAAGCAAATTGTCTTGCTTGGCCAGTGTCTTCGTGAAATTGTCGGAATTGATTGTAGGGTATCTCCTCATCACTGGGCATTTCGTCTACTACTGGTTCTTCTTTAGGACCACTGCTTTCTCCTATGACAAATTGCCTTGGGAGTGACTTCTCATCCTCTGTAGTTGTATTACCATCGCATGAGCTTGTATCAGACATGTGTCTGATTATCGGAAGATGAGTGGCTCCTTTTATCTGATAGGCTTGGGATACCTCTTCTTTGTGGTGGCTGACCGGTTCTTGAACTTTGTTGGCCATAGAATTAAGTAAATCGGACATTGAGAAATCTATCATTCCAATATCTTCAACCTTGCCTTTGCCTTTGTCTTCCTCATGAGATGATCCTTGACTAGATTGTGAAGGAGAAAAGCTTGGTTTTTTAGTTGATTGATGTGCTTCCTCTTTATATTTTCTTGTTTTCTCCTTGTAAGGATTTGTCTTGAATATCGGATGGATCGGCGTCTTGAAACTGGACGTATATTGTTCATCCGATGGTAGAAAATTGATTGATTGCGAAGTCGGTCTAGAATATTCTTGCGGAAGGAAGTTTGGGAGGTGTGATCCTTGATATGAGGGTTCTGGATATACACTTCCAAACGAAGGAAAGGAACTGTTAGTCGATCTTTTGTTCCCCTTCATTTCTTCAAAACTCCCTTGAAGAGTCTTTAATTGGTTTTTGAGACTCGACATCTCTTTTTCCTTGAGTCGGAATTGAGAGGTGTTGACCGACACATGTTACGCCATACTTAGCATTTCCCTGTGAAGTTGTTCTAGGCGAGCCTTAATTTCCGATATCGAATATTGCAAAGTGACCATCCTTTTGTTGTGGCTGCTTGCCATCTGATCCATCTTGTGGTTGATTGTATGAAGAAGTTTGTTCTGAACCATCGCGTTCTCCGATTGCCAATTGAGGACTTTTATCCGCTTGGGATAACGGATCGAGGCCAGAAGAAGAGTTAACCGTGGTTGGTCTAATCTTCGGACTGTGCATGATGTCGTCCTTGGTAAAGTCTTCAAAAGTTGGAAAATCATTTGGACTGAACATCATTATCTCAGGAGGATCTGGTTCCTTTGGCTGGGAATATTGAACTATGAACTCATATCTTCCGTTGTCATCTCCAAGTGTGCCCACCGATGGATCTCCTTCCAAATATCTTTTGTAGAGAGGGTCTTTCTTTGATCTTCGTCTTCTGTGTTTATCTTCGTCAGACTCGTAGTCGAGATAGTCATTTGTGCATGCTGTGAAATGGAATATCATCAAATGTGAATGTGACGACTTTTGAAGCAAATTGTCTTGCTTGGCCAGTGTCTTCGTGAAATTGTCGGAATTGATTGTAGGGTATCTCCTCATCACTGGGCATTTCGTCTACTACTGGTTCTTCTTTAGGACCACTGCTTTCTCCTATGACAAATTGCCTTGGGAGTGACTTCTCATCCTCTGTAGTTGTATTACCATCGCATGAGCTTGTATCAGACATGTGTCTGATTATCGGAAGATGAGTGGCTCCTTTTATCTGATAGGCTTGGGATACCTCTTCTTCGTGGTGGCTGACCGGTTCTTGAACTTTGTTGGCCATAGAATTAAGTAAATCGGACATTGAGAAATCTATCATTCCAATATCTTCAACCTTGCCTTTGCCTTTGTCTTCCTCATGAGATGATCCTTGACTAGATTGTGAAGGAGAAAAGCTTGGTTTTTTAGTTGATTGATGTGCTTCCTCTTTATATTTTCTTGTTTTCTCCTTGTAAGGATTTGTCTTGAATATCGGACGGATCGGCGTCTTGACACTGGACGTATATTGTTCATCCGATGGTAGAAAATTGATTGATTGCGAAGTCGGTCTGGAACATTCTTGCGGAAGGAAGTTTGGGAGGTGTGATCCTTGATATGAGGGTTCTGGATATACACTTCCAAACGAAGGAAAGGAACTGTTAGTCGATCTTTTGTTCCCCTTCATTTCTTCAAAACTCCCTTGAAGAGTCTTTAATTGGTTTTTGAGACTCGACATCTCTTTTTCCTTGAGTCGGAATTGAGAGGTGTTGACCGACACATGTTGCGCCATACTTAGCATTTCCCTGTGAAGTTGTTCTAGGCGAGCCTTAATTTCCGATATCGAATATTGCAAAGTGACCATCCTTTTGTTGTGGCTGCTTGCCATCTGATCCATCTTGTGGTTGATTGTATGAAGAAGTTTGTTCTGAACCATCGCGTTCTCCGATTGCCAATTGAGGACTTTTATCCGCTTGGGATAACGGATCGAGGCCAGAAGAAGAGTTAACCGTGGTTGGTCTAATCTTCGGACTGTGCATGATGTCGTCCTTGGTAAAGTCTTCAAAAGGTGGAAAATTATTTGGACTGAACATCATTATCTCAGGAGGATCTGGTTCCTTTGGCTGGGAATATTGAACTATGAACTCGTATCTTCCGTTGTCATCTCCAAGTGTGCCCACCGATGGATCTCCTTCCAAATATCTTTTGTAGAGAGGGTCTTTCTTTGATCTTCGTCTTCTGCATTTATCTTCGTCAGACTCGTAGTCGAGATAGTCATCTGTGCATGCTGTGCAGCTGCAGACGTCGAAGAAACAGTGTCCATTTTCGTCTTTGAACGGATACATGACTTTTCCATCTTTCTCAAAAGATATGGGTTTCGGATATTGATCTTTGTAAGGACCATGAAACTTGCTCTCATCGATTTGAATGGAGAATTGTGTGAACATCGGTCTTCGGAAGGATGATGATCTTGCTTTCTCAAACTTGATTTCCGTGAGGCCATCGTTCCTTGAGTGGAAAGTTGCCTCAGATGTTTGGATCGGGCCTTGCGGTGCTTGATGAAGCTTCTCATAGCTTGTCACCCATGTTTCAGGAAGCTTCTGTATTAATTCTTCACGAGATATCTGCCTAGGGATCTGGGTCGCATTTGGTGTCTGAGAGGCTGAATTAACTTCTAGGAATAACGCTTCATCTGATGAAGGAAGTGCTAGATCCAGGGCATGATCTTAAACGCGGTAGACCATTTGATGATGTAGTGTAGCAATGAAACTATTCTCTTGCATTGGTGCTCCAACGATCTGTAGTTGAACTTTAAGTGCCTTTAAAAGATTGGGATTTTTCAAAGATACATTAAAGTTAGGGAACAATGTCACAAAAATTGTTCCTGCGTTCAAGGTGGTCTGTACAGTGCCTATACACGCCTGTTGATAAGTCTTTAGTCTAGAGTCGACCAAAGCTACTCTCGCCGTAACCGGTAGTCCTTTTCGGGCATGTAAGGTGAGTCCGATTCGCACGACCCCAAAATGGAGATGTGTAAATCCTTGTTGCTGCCAGAGCCTCGGAAGTTGTTCCGGAATATTCAACGTGATGAACTGTTCCTCTTCGGTAGCCGGGACCTGGCATGATGAGAACTTGCTTGCTTGAACATATTCCTTGACTCTTTGAGTTGAAGATGATCGTATGAATTGAGTAACTCAACGAACAGAAAAAGTTAGGTTTTTTAGCAAAGATCTCATACGGGTTGACAAGAGGAAGAGTAGTTTCAGGCATTTGATCACCTGGAACATATTCCACCTCATAAAGCGAATCTATATTAGAAGATGACGGATGATTTTTTTGACTTTTGTTTTTAGGTAAAGTAGAAAATTGAAAATTTGAAGGGATGATTTGAGATTCAGACATGATTATGAGAATAAAGTTCTCTAGATACCCGAACGATCAACATAAACAATGATTCTCTAAAACAAAACACAAGTCCTACACTCTGATACCACAGGTTAAAGGATAGGCGGAGGAGAGACTTCGCAGATCTAAACGTGTTGACTAAGCCGTGTTGATCGCCGCGAAAGGGTCTCAGGTAAAGGAGAGCATCGTAGGCACTAACTCATCAACCATGGCTCAATCCACTGTTAGAGATACCCCTTCACGACTACCGTATTGGCAGAGCCGTGTTGTTTAGACCGGAAACTCTTCTGGGTCTATCCAGAAATCTCGAGTACTTCGATCGCTACTTGTATTTATGAAAGAAAGAATACAAAGCTTATGAAGATGTTGAGATCTAGAAAACTTAGAGAGAATCTAGAGAGACATGTTTTTAGAGAGAGAAACTTTTTATTAGAAATGAAAACTTGTCCCTTACATGGATGAATACATCCCTTATTTATAGGAGAGGCATTTAAGTCGCTTACGTAAGCGCTTACCTCATTACACAATTATAGATTATTCTACACACTTATAAATATTTCTTACATATTTATTTTAATCATAATACTTATTGGGCTTCTTAGTGGACTCCTTAGTAGGCTCCTTATTTCTTAGTGGACTTCTTATTGGGCTTGGGTTTTAAGATGTCTCTAATGATCCATCTCAAATTCAAGCATGTGATCTTCACAACATCCATAGCCATCGTCTGGACCCATATACTTTGGCTCTGGTTCTTCATTTGTCTCCATGATCGTGTCACTGGTGCATAACTTTTCTATCTCTTCAAGGTCTAGATTTAGGTCTGGATCCTCAGGTTCTTGTGAGTCTTGCCAATATACTCCTGTTGGTGGTGCATTCCCATATTTGCCGTCTTCTTCCTCGGTCTTTACTTCAGTAAATTTACCACTTTTGAGTTGCTCTTGCTTCATCATATAGAACTGAAGGTCTTCATCAAGATCCATCTGGTAGTCAACTTCGTAGAATGACCAATTAAGTTTGTATGGGATAGCAAACTTCTGGATCGTGTTGTTGAGTCGAAACGCATGATTCTAAAAGGCTTCAAAAGTCTCATTATCGGCCATGTTGAAATCTGGACGAACTCCTCTGTTAAGATCTTTATGATGGATGAGTGTAGGCATTGCATGGTTCTTTTTGATTTTGTGTTGACGCTGACAGGTCGGTGGAAGAAGTAGATGGTGTGTGGGTGGAAGAACGGATTGATCTTCTGTCGAAGGTGGTTGTGAAGTTTTCCAGTCTTGATCAGGTCCTTTGTATCTTCAGGAATGTTGCTGTCGAAATCGTAGAGAGACTTTGGTGAAGAACTGGATCCTTGGCAGCTCATGATGGCGAAAATGGGTATTACTGGTTTACGACTTAACATATCGGCTAGGATATTCTCCTTGCCCTTTAAATAGGTAGAGTCGAAGTCATATTTCGAAAACCATTCACTCCAACGAAGTAGCTTCTGGTTGAATTGTAACATCTTCGGAAAAGATGACATATCCATCTCAATCTTGAATCTATGTCCTATCAAGTAGAACTCGAATCTCTCAATAGCCTTTTTGACCGCTAGGATTTCTTTGAACGTAGAGTGATAATGCGTTTCTGACTCCTTGAAACGTCCACTCTTGTAGCCACAGATATGTCTTTTCCCATCAATCTCTTCGAACAGTATTGCTCCCCAGTATTTGTCGCTTGCGTCGGTTTGAACTATTCTTTTGCCGACAGAGGGAATCTGCAGGGGTGGTAGCTTTTGAATTTCTTGCTTTAACTTTTTCACTGCTTCAGTTTGTCGTGTACTCCACTGTGGAGGATTCTTTTGCAACAGCTTTCTCAGTGGCTGTGTCAGCTGGGACAGCTTTGGAATAAATTCGCCGACATAATTGATTACGCCAAGAAATTGTTGCACCTGTCTTCTTGTGAGATTTTCGTCGGGGAAGGCGAGTAGTTCTGTAGCCAGATGTGGTTGTGGTGTGAACTTTCCTTCTGCGATCTTGACTCCAAGGAACTCGATTTCTGGTTTTGCTATGGTCATCTTCTTTGCTGCGAGCATGATTCCATTCTATTGGACTAAGTCATGGAACTGTTTCAAAACCTTGACATGGTCTTTATTACTCTTGGAAAATAGTAGAATGTCATCGATGTAGATTAGTGCTGTGTTGACCAATGGTTGAAATATCCTTAGCATTGCTTGTTGAAATAAGGACGGAGCTGTCTTCAGACCAAATGGTAGGACTTTCCATTCCAGATGACGATCTGGTAAACAAAATGCTGTCTTGTGCCTTTCTTCCGGTTTGACTCCGATTTGCCAAAATCCTGATTTTAAATCGAATTTTGAGAAAATGGTTGCTCCGGAAAGGTGTTGCAATAGTGCTTTTCTCGTCGGGAGTGGGAACTTGATATCTTGAAGGAATCGATTCAGTGGTTTGTAATCAATCACCAGCCTTAGTTTGCCTCTAGTTTGTTCTGCTCTTTTGTTGACGTAGAAGGCTTTGCATGCCCATGGTGAATTTGTTGTGGAGACTATTCCTTGCTTTATTAGTTGCTCACACTCTTCATGCGCCTGTTGTAGAAGTGCCTGGTGCATTCCCGCATGACTTGCTTTGGTTGGCGTAGTAATAATATTCTCCTTGAACAGAAGAGACACGAAAAACGCCGGGTTTAGCCATAGAGGATTCTTGCATTTCTGCAGGAATTCACTATGCGAATCTGCACATGATCTCTTCGTTATTTCTTCTTTTATGTTGTCGAATTCTACTGACATGATGTCTTGGACAGAGAAAAGCCTTGGAATTGTTGTATAAGGCTTGAACAGATTCTTCCATCTGACTCCTCGAGGTTCGATGGAGATATCAAACTTCTTCTTTAATGACTGGTAACAATCCCATCCTAGGATAATGTCTTTGCCTGGTGCCGTCGATCCAAGCACTTGAGTCGTGATTTGGCATCCTGGGAAGATCTCGATCGTGATTGGCTTAGATTTGGCTTTAATGAACAACGATCCTGCATTTGCGACTCTGAACTCTTGATTATATGGAAGCCACATTGATGCCGATAAAACGTTAGGATTCATGATTGATGCATGGGCTCCAGTGTCTATGAAGGCAATGATATGAATTGGTCGCATCTTCTTTTCTGGATCAAAGATGGTTACTGGAAGATGAGGTGTCTGAATATCTTCTTGTTTAGGAATCTCTGTGATTTTGTAACATCCTTCCTCTTCTTCGGATGAGTCGTCTTCCTCAGTATCGGAATATCCACATATTGCATCTTTTTCGTCACTATCATATGATAGGACTGACTCGAGATCGTGTTTGTCAAGGTCGAGGTCAGGAGCAATGTTGGATATCGAGTTGATGAGATACTGCTTTTTCTTCTTGGATTTGCTAGGACAGTTTTTCGCAAAATGCCCTTCTTTGTGACAAAGAAAGCATTTTGTCGTTTTCCTGAAGCTCTTTTTTCTTCTGAAGAATGTTTTGCTCCGAAATGGGTATTTGTTTGGAAACCTCTTGTTCTCACGATGTTTCTTCTTCCGATCGCACGAACATGATTTCTTTTTCTTCGAACACTTGATGAACAAGTCGGATTTTGAACACACTTTTGTTAGATGTTTTGAATTATCCATGAATTCTGTCCAGAATTCTTTCTGCTTGCAGAGTTTATCAAGCGTCCTGAAAACATATTGTTGGATTTGACCAATAGTAATTTCTTCAACCGTCTGGTGTTGATCTCTGATATAGGTCTTCGTTTGTTGACTGAGATAACCGTCGATTGATGAAAGGTAGACATGCTTGAGACTTGGATTGTTGAGGCCATCCAGTGCATAATATCTTTTCGATTGTCTTTCAAAGTGTTTCGCAAGATCTTTCTTCTGGAGAGAACAACACTTCGCTGTAAAATATTCTTCTTGCAGTTGATCCTTGATGTGATTGGGAGTACCGATAAATTCTTTATGAATTTGTTCAAGTACTATCGGAATAGTAGACTGGTAAGCTTGCAGGTGTACGTTATCTCCAAGAGAATTCCACCATTCTTTTAATGAGCCAGAGAATCGAGCGGCGAACTGTTCTATGACCGTGTACGTCGGGGAGGTGAGAGCCTCAGAAGTCATCCATGCTCGAAACTCATCAAGTCTTTCACCCCATTTGTGAAATGGAATATCATCAAATGTGAATGTGACGACTTTTGAAGCAAATTGTCTTGCTTGGCCAGTGTCTTCGTGAAATTGTCGGAATTGATTGTAGGGTATCTCCTCATCACTGGGCATTTCGTCTACTACTGGTTCTTCTTTAGGACCACTGCTTTCTCCTATGACAAATTGCCTTGGGAGTGACTTCTCATCCTCTGTAGTTGTATTACCATCGCATGAGCTTGTATCAGACATGTGTCTGATTATCGGAAGATGAGTGGCTCCTTTTATCTGATAGGCTTGGGATACCTCTTCTTTGTGGTGGCTGACCGGTTCTTGAACTTTGTTGGCCATAGAATTAAGTAAATCGGACATTGAGAAATCTATCATTCCAATATCTTCAACCTTGCCTTTGCCTTTGTCTTCCTCATGAGATGATCCTTGACTAGATTGTGAAGGAGAAAAGCTTGGTTTTTTAGTTGATTGATGTGCTTCCTCTTTATATTTTCTTGTTTTCTCCTTGTAAGGATTTGTCTTGAATATCGGATGGATCGGCGTCTTGAAACTGGACGTATATTGTTCATCCGATGGTAGAAAATTGATTGATTGCGAAGTCGGTCTAGAATATTCTTGCGGAAGGAAGTTTGGGAGGTGTGATCCTTGATATGAGGGTTCTGGATATACACTTCCAAACGAAGGAAAGGAACTGTTAGTCGATCTTTTGTTCCCCTTCATTTCTTCAAAACTCCCTTGAAGAGTCTTTAATTGGTTTTTGAGACTCGACATCTCTTTTTCCTTGAGTCGGAATTGAGAGGTGTTGACCGACACATGTTACGCCATACTTAGCATTTCCCTGTGAAGTTGTTCTAGGCGAGCCTTAATTTCCGATATCGAATATTGCAAAGTGACCATCCTTTTGTTGTGGCTGCTTGCCATCTGATCCATCTTGTGGTTGATTGTATGAAGAAGTTTGTTCTGAACCATCGCGTTCTCCGATTGCCAATTGAGGACTTTTATCCGCTTGGGATAACGGATCGAGGCCAGAAGAAGAGTTAACCGTGGTTGGTCTAATCTTCGGACTGTGCATGATGTCGTCCTTGGTAAAGTCTTCAAAAGTTGGAAAATCATTTGGACTGAACATCATTATCTCAGGAGGATCTGGTTCCTTTGGCTGGGAATATTGAACTATGAACTCATATCTTCCGTTGTCATCTCCAAGTGTGCCCACCGATGGATCTCCTTCCAAATATCTTTTGCAGAGAGGGTCTTTCTTTGATCTTCGTCTTCTGTGTTTATCTTCGTCAGACTCGTAGTCGAGATAGTCATTTGTGCCGGGCAGTTGCAGACGTCGAAGAAACAGTGTCCATTTTCGTCTTTGAACGGATACATGACTGTTCCATCTTTCTCAAAAGATATGGGTTTCGGATATTGATCTTTGTAAGGACCATGGAACTCGCTCTCATCGATTTGAATGGAGAATTGTGTGAACATCGGTCTTCGGAAGGATGATGATCTTGCTTTCTCAAACTTGATTTCCGTGAGGCCATCGTTCCTTGAGTGGAAATTTGCTTCAGATGTTTGGATCGGGCCTTGCGGTGCTTGATGAAGCTTTTCATAGCTTGTCACCCATGTTTCAGGAAGCTTCTGTATTAATTCTTCACGAGATATCTGCCTAGGGATCTGGGTCGTATTTGGTGCCTGAGAGGCTGAATTAACTTCTAGGAATAACGCTTCATCTGATGAAGGAAGTGCTAGATCCAGGGCATGATCTTAAACGCGGTAGACCATTTGATGATGTAGTATAGCAATGAAACTATTCTTTTGCATTGGTGCTCCAACGATCTGTAGTTGAACTTTAAGTGCCTTTAAAATATTGGGATCTTTCAAAGATACATTAAAGTTAGGGAACAATGTCACAAAAATTGTTCCTGCGTTCAAGGTGGTCTGTACAGTGCCTATACACGCCTGTTGATAAGTCTTTAGTCTAGAGTCGACCAAAGCTACTCTCGCCGTAACCGGTAGTCCTTTTCGAGCATGTAAGGTGAGTCCGATTCGTACAACCCCAAAATGGAGATGTGTAAATCCTTGTTGCTGCCAGAGCCTCGGAAGTTGTTCCGGAATATTCAACGTGATGAACTGTTCCTCTTCGGTAGCCGGGACCTGGCATGATGAGAACTTGCTTGCTTGAACATATTCCTTGACTCTTTGAGTTGAAGATGATCGTATGAATTGAGTAACTCCACGAACAGAAAAGAAGTTAGGTTTTTTAGCAAAGATCTCATACGGGTTGACAAGAGGAAGAGTAGTTTCAGGCATTTGATCACCTGGAACATATTCCACCTCATAAAGAGAATCTATATTAGAAGATGACGGACGATTTTTTTGACTTTTGTTTTTAGGTAAAGTAGAAAATTGAAATTTGAAGGGATGATTTGAGATTCAGACATGATTATGAGAATTAAGTTCTCTAGATACCCGAACGATTAACATAAACAATGATTCTCTCAAACAAAACACAAGTCCTGCGCTCTGATACCACAGGTTAAAGGATAGGCGGAGGAGAGACTTCGCAGATCTAAACGTGTTGACTAAGCCGTGTTGATCGCCGCGAAAGGGTCTCAGGTAAAGGAGAACATCGTAGGCACTAACTCATCAGCCATGGCTCAATCCACTGTTAGAGATACCCCTTCACGACTACCGTATTGGCAGAGCCGTGTTGTTTAGACCGGAAACTCTTCTGGGTCTATCCAGAAAACTCGAGTACTTCGATCGCTACTTGTGTTTATGAAAGAAAGAATACAAAGCTTATGAAGATGCTGAGATCTAGAAAACTTAGAGAGAATCTAGAGAGACATGTTTTTAGAGAGAGAAACTTTTTATTAGAAATGAAAACTTGTTCCTTACATGGACGGATACATCCCTTATTTATATGAGAGGCATTTAAGTCGCTTACGTAAGCGCTTACCTCATTACACACTTATAGATTATTCTACACGCTTATAGATATTTCTTACATATTTATTTTAATTAAACATAATACTTATTGGGCTTCATACTTATTGGGCTTCTTAGTGGACTCCTTAGTAGGCTCCTTATTTCTTAGTGGACTTCTTATTGGGCTTGGGTTTTAAGATGTCTCTAATGATCCATCTCAAATTCAAGCATGTGATCTTCACAACATCCATAGCCATCTTCTGGACACACATACTTTGGCTCTGGTTCTTCATTTGTCTCCATGATCGTGTCGCTGGTGCAGAACTTTTCTATCTCTTCAAGGTCTAGATTTAGGTCTGGATCCTCAGGTTCTTGTGAGTCTTGCCAATATACTCCTGCTGGTGGTGCATTCCCATATTTGTCGTCTTCTTCCTCGGTCTTTACTTCAGTAAATTTACCACTTTTGAGTTGCTCTTGCTTCATCATATAGAACTGAAGGTCTTCATCAAGATCCATCTGGTAGTCAACTTCGTAGAACGACCAATTAAGTTTGTATGGGATAGCAAACTTCTGGATCATGTTGTTGAGTCGAAACACATGATTCTGAAAGGCTTCAAAAGTCTCATTATCCGCCATGTTGAAATCTGGACGAACTCCTCTGTTAAGATCTTTATGATGGATGAGTGTAGGCATTGCATGGATCTTTTTGATTTTGTGTTGACGCTGACAGGTCGGTGGAAGAAGTAGATGGTGTGTGGGTTGAAGAACGGATTGGATGTTGTTCTCCGTAGCTTCTTGAAAGGATAGTTAAGTGCCTTGGCTGAAGCACGAAGTTTGCTGCTCCAAACGTTCATTGGTTCGAACCATCTCAGAAAGGTCGATATACCATTAGTGAAACACTTCTGGGAATTAATGTGTTGATATAACCATGATATCTCAAAGATAATACCAACAGTGTATACCGCACAAAAATACCATAGAAAGCAGATGACTTCTTCTGGGAGGTCGCGTTGTCGGATACTGAACAGATGAGCGAACGGATACCTTGGATAGATACCAAGCGGTGTGATGAAGTTGTTGGTAACTCCGTGGTTGGACAAGATTATGGACTGGTAGCGAAAGATCTTCTGTCGAAGGTGGTTGTGAAGTTTTCCAGTCTTGATCAGGTCCTTTGTATCTTCAGGAATGTTGCTGTCGAAATCGTAGAGAGACTTTGGTGAAGAACTGGATCCTTGGCAGCTCATGATGGCGAAAATGGGTATTACTGGTTTACGACTTAACATATCGGCTAGGATATTCTCCTTGCCCTTTAAATAGGTAGAGTCGAAGTCATATTTCGAAAACCATTCACTCCAACGAAGTAGCTGCTGATGTGGCACCATCTTCTGGTTGAATTGTAACATCTTCAGAAAAGATGACATATCCACCTCAATCTTGAATCTATGTCCTATCAAGTAGAACTCGAATCTCTCAATAGCCTTTTTGACCGCTAGGATTTCTTTGAACGTAGAGTGATAATGCGTTTCTGACTCCTTGAAACGTCCACTCTTGTAGGCACAGATATGTCTTTTCCCATCAATCTCTTCGAACAGTATTGCTCCCCAGTATTTGTCGCTTGCATCGGTTTGAACTATTCTTTTGCCGACAGAGGGAATCTGCAGGGGTGGTAGCTTTTGAATTTCTTGCTTTAACTTTTTCACTCCTTCAGTTTATCGTGTACTCCACTGTGGAGGATTCTTTTGCAACAGCTTTCTAAGTGGCTGTGTCAGCTGGGACAGCTTTGGAATAAATTCGCCGACATAATTGATTACGCCAAGAAATTGTTGCACCTGTCTTCTTGTGAGATTTTCGTCGGGGAAGGCGAGTAGTTCTGTAGCCAGATGTGGTTGTGGTGTGAACTTTCCTTCTGCGATCTTGACTCCAAGGAACTCGATCTCAGGTTTTGCTATGGTCATCTTCTTTGCTGCGAGCATGATTCCATACTGTTGGTCTAAGTGATGGAACTGTTTCAAAACCTTGACATGGTCTTCATTACTCTTGGAAAATAGTAGAATGTCATCGATGTAGATTAGTGATGTGTTGACCAATGGTTGAAATATCCTTAGCATTGCTTGTTGAAATAAGGACGGAGCTGTCTTCAGACCAAATGGTAGGACTTTCCATTCCAGATGACGATCTGGTAAACAAAATGCTGTCTTGTGCCTTTCTTCCGGTTTGACTCCAATTTGCTAAAATCCTGATTTTAAATCGAATTTTGAGAAAATGGTTGCTCCGGAAAGGTGTTGCAATAGTGCTTTTCTCGTCGGGAGTGGGAACTTGATATCTTGAAGGAATCGATTCAGTGGTTTGTAATCAATCACCAGCCTTAGTTTGCCTCTAGTTTGTTCTGCTCTTTTATTGACGTAGAAGGCTTTGCATGCCCATGGTGAATTTGTTGTGGAGACTATTCCTTGCTTTATTAGTTGCTCACACTCTTCATGCGCCTGTTGTAGAAGTGCTGGGGGCATTCCCGCATGACTTGCTTTTGTTGGCGTAGTAATAATATTCTCCTTGAACGGAAGAGACACGAAAAACGCCGGGTTTAGCCATAAAGGATTCTTGCATTTTTGCAGGAATTCACTATGCGAATCTGCACATGATCTCTTCGTTATTTCTTCTTTTATGTTGTCGAATTCTGCTGACATGATGTCTTGGACAGAGAAAAGCCTTGAAATTGTTGTATAAGGCTTGAACAGATTCTTCCATCTGACTCCTCGTGGTTCGATGGAGATAGCGAACTTCTTCTTTAATGACTGGTAACAATCCCATCCTAGGATAATGTCTTTGCCTGGTGTCGTCGATCCAAGCACTTGAGTCATGATTTGGCATCCTGGGAAGATCTCGATCGTGATTGGCTTAGATTTGGCTTTAATGAACAACGATCCTGCATTTGCGACTCTGAACTCTTGATTATATGGAAGCCACATTGATGCCGATAAAACGTTAGGATTCATGATTGATGCATGGGCTCCAGTGTCTATGAAGGCAATGATATGAACTGGTCGCATCTTCTTTTCTGGATCAAAGATGGTTACTGGAAGATGAGGTGTCTGAATATCTTCTTGTTTAGGAATCTCTGTGATTTTGTAACATCCTTCCTCTTCTTCGGATGAGTCGTCTTCCTCAGTATCAGAATATCCACATATTGCATCTTGTTCGTCACTATCATATGATAGGACTGACTCGAGATCGTGCTTGTCAAGGTCGAGGTCAGGAGCAATGTTGGATATCGAGTTGATGAGATACTGCTTCTTCTTCTTGGATTTGCTAGGACAGTTTTTTGCAAAATGCCCTTCTTTGTGACAAAGAAAGCATTTTGTCGTTTTCTTGAAGCTCTTTTTTCTTCTGAAAATTTTTTTGCTCCGAAATGGGTGTTTGTTTGGAAACCTCTTGTTCTCACGATGTTTCTTCTTCCGATCGCACAAACATGATTTCTTTTTCTTCGAACACTTGATGAACAAGTCGGATTTTGAACACACCTCTGTCAGATGTTTTGAATTATCCATGAATTTTGTCCATAATTCTTTCTGCTTGCAGAGTTTATCAAGCGTCCTGAAAAAATATTGTTGGATTTGACCAATAGTAATTTCTTCAACCGTCTGGTTTTGATCTCTGATATAGGTCTTCGTTTGTTGACTGAGATAACCGTCGATTGATGAAAGGTAGACATGCTTGAGACTTGGATTGTTGAGGCCATCCAGTGCATAATATCTTTTCGATTGTCTTTCAAAGTGTTTCGCAAGATCTTTCTTCTGGAGAGAACAACACTTCGCTGTAAAATATTCTTCTTGCAGTTGATCCTTGATGTGATTGGGAGTACCGATAAATTCTTTATGAATTTGTTCAAGTACTATCGGAATAGTAGACTGGTAAGCTTGCAGGTGTACGTTATCTCCAAGAGAATTCCACCATTCTTTTAATGAGCCAGAGAATCGAGCGGCGAACTGTTCTATGACCGTGTACGTCGGGGAGGTGAGAGCCTCAGAAGTCATCCATGCTCGAAACTCATCAAGTCTTTCACCCCATTTGTGAAATGGAATATCATCAAATGTGAATGTGACGACTTTTGAAGCAATTTGTCTTGCTTGGCCAGTGTCTTCGTGAAATTGTCGGAATTGATTGTAGGGTATCTCCTCATCACTGGGCATTTCGTCTACTACTGGTTCTTCTTTAGGACCACTGCTTTCTCCTATGACAAATTGCCTTGGGAGTGACTTCTCATCCTCTGTAGTTGTATTACCATCGCATGAGCTTGTATCAGACATGTGTCTGATTATCGGAAGATGAGTGGCTCCTTATATCTGATAGGCTTGGGATACCTCTTCTTTGTGGTGGCTGGCCGGTTCTTGAACTTTTTTGGCCATAGAATTAAGTAAATCGGACATTGAGAAATCTATCATTCCAATATCTTCAACCTTTCCTTTGCCTTTGTCTTCCTCATGAGATGATCCTTGACTAGATTGTGAAGGAGAAAAGCTTGGTTTTTTAGTTGATTGATGTACTTCCTCTTTATATTTTCTTGTTTTCTCCTTGTAAGGATTTGTCTTGAATATCGGACGGATCGGCGTCTTGAAACTGGACGTATATTGTTCATCCGATGGTAGAAAATTGATTGATTGCGAAGTCGGTCTGGAATATTCTTGCGGAAGGAAGTTTGGGAGGTGTGATCCTTGATATGAGGGTTCTGGATATATACTTCCAAACGAAGGAAAGGAACTGTTAGTCGATCTTTTGTTCCCCTTCATTTCTTCAAAACTCTCTTGAAGAGTCTTTAATTGGTTATTGAGACTCGACATCTCTTTTTCCTTGAGTCGGAATTGAGAGGTGTTGACCGACACATGTTGCTCTGATACCACAGGTTAAAGGATAGGCGGAGGAGAGACTTCACAGATCTAAACGTGTTGACTAAGCCGTGTTGATCGCTGCAAAAGGGTCTCAGGTAAAGGAGAGCATCGTAGGTACTAACTCATCAGCCATGGCTCAATCCACTGTTAGAGATACCCCTTCACGACTACCGTATTGGCAGAGCCGTGTTGTTTAGACCGGAAACTCTTCTGGGTCTATCCAGAAATCTCGAGTACTTCGATCGCTACTCGTGTTTATGAAAGAAGGAATACAAAGCTTATGAAGATGTTAAGATCTAGAAAACTTAGAGAGAATCTAGAGAGACATGTTTTTAGAGAGAGAAACTTTTTATTAGAAATGAAAACTTGTTCCTTACATGGATGGATACATCCCTTATTTATAGGAGAGGCATTTAAGTCGCTTACGTAAGCGCTTACCTCATTACACACTTATAGATTATTCTACACACTTATAGATATTTCTTACATATTTATTTTAATTAAACATAATACTTATTGGGCTTCATACTTATTGGGCTTCTTAGTGGACTCCTTAGTAGGCTCCTTATTTCTTAGTGGACTTCTTATTGGGCTTGGATTTTAAGATGTCTCTAATGATCCATCACAAATTCAAGCATGTGATCTTCACAACATCCATAGCCATCGTCTGGACACACATCCTTTGGCCCTGGTTCTTCGTTTGTCTCCATGATCGTGTCGCTGGTGCATAACTTTTCTATCTCTTCAAGGTCTAGATTTAGGTCTGGATCCTCAGGTTCTTGTGAGTTTTGCCAATATACTCCTGCTGGTGGTGCATTCCCATATTTGCCGTCTTATTCCTCGGTCTTTACTTCAGTAAATTTTCCACTTTTGAGTTGCTCTTGCTTCATCATATAGAACTGAAGTTCTTCATCAAGATCCATCTGGTAGTCAACTTCGTAGAACGACCAATTAAGTTTGTATGGGATAGCAAACTTCTGGATCGTGTTGTTGAGTCGAAACACATGATTCTGAAAGGCTTCAAAAGTCTCATTATCGGCCATGTTGAAATCTGGACGAACTCCTCTGTTAAGATCTTTATGATGGATGAGTGTAGGCATTGCATGGATCTTTTTTGATTTTGTGTTGACGCTGACAGGTCGGTGGAAGAAGTAGATGGTGTGTGGGTTGAAGAACGGATTGGATGTTGTTCTCCGTAGCTTCTTGAAAGGATAGTTAAGTGCCTTGGCTGAAGCACAAAGTTTGCTGCTCCAAACGTTCATTGGTTCGAACCATCTCAGAAAGGTCGATATACCATTAGTGAAACACTTCTGGGAATTAATGTGTTGATATAACCATGGTATCTCAAAGATAATACCAACAGTGTATACCGCACAAAAATACCATAGAAAGCAGATGACTTCTTCTGGGAGGTCGCTTTGTCGGATACTGAACAGATGAGCGAACGGATACCTTGGATGGATACCAAGCGGTGTGATGAAGTTGTTGGTAACACCGTGGTTGGACAAGATTATGGACTGGTAGCGAAAGATCTTCTATCGAAGGTGGTTGTGAAGTTTTCCAGTCTTAATCAGGTCCTTTGTATCTTCAGGAATGTTGCTGTCGAAATCGTAGAGAGACTTTGGTGAAGAATTGGATCCTTGGCAGCTCATGATGGCGAAAATGGGTATTACTGGTTTACGACTTAACATATCGGCTAGGATATTCTCCTTGCCTTTTAAATAGGTAGCGTCGAAGTCATATTTCGAAAACCATTCACTCCAACGAAGTAGCTGCTGATGTGGCACCATCTTCTGGTTGAATTGTAACATCATCGGAAAAGATGACATATTGATCTCAATCTTGAATCTATGTCCTATCAAGTAGAACTCGAATCTCTCAATAGCCTTTTTGACCGCTAGGATTTCTTTGAACGTAGAGTGATAATGCGTTTCTGACTCCTTGAAACGTCCACTCTTGTAGGCACAGATATGTCTTTTCCCATCAATCTCTTCGAACAGTATTGCTCCCCAGTATTTGTCGCTTGCGTCGGTTTGAACTATTCTTTTGCCGACAGAGGGAATCTGCAGGGGTGGTAGCTTTTGAATTTCTTGCTTTAACTTTTTCACTGCTTCAGTTTGTCGTGTACTCCACTGTGGAGGATTCTTTTGCAACAGTTTTCTCAGTGGCTGTGTCAGCTGGGACAGCTTTGGAATAAATTCGCCGACATAATTGATTACGCCAAGAAATTGTTGCACCTGTCTTCTTGTGAGATTTTCGTCGGGGAAGGCGAGTAGTTCTGTAGCCAGATATGGTTGTGGTGTGAACTTTCCTTCTGCGATCTTGACTCCAAGGAACTCGATCTCTGGTTTTACTATGGTCATCTTCTTTGCTGCGAGCATGATTCCATACTGTTGGACTAAGTGATGGAACTGTTTCAAAACCTTGACATGGTCTTCATTACTCTTGGAAAATAGTAGAATGTCATCGATGTAGATTAGTGCTGTGTTGACCAATGGTTGAAATATCCTTAGCATTGCTTGTTGAAATAAGGACGGAGCTGTCTTCAGACCAAATGGTAGGACTTTCCATTCCAGATGACGATCTGGTAAACAAAATGCTGTCTTGTGCCTTTCTTCCGGTTTGACTCCGATTTGCCAAAATCCTGATTTTAAATCGAATTTTGAGAAAATGGTTGCTCCGGAAAGGTGTTGCAATAGTGCTTTTCTCGTCGGGAGTGGGAACTTGATATCTTGAAGGAATCGATTCAGTGGTTTGTAATCAATCACCAGCCTTAGTTTGCCTCTAGTTTGTTCTGCTCTTTTGTTGACGTAGAAGGCTTTGCATGCCCATGGTGAATTTGTTGTGGAGACTATTCCTTGCTTTATTAGTTGCTCACACTCTTCATGCGCCTGTTGTAGAAGTGTCGGGGGCATTCCCGCATGACTTGCTTTTGTTGGCGTAGTAATAATATTCTCCTTGAACGGAAGAGACACGAAAAACGCCGGGTTTAGCCATAAAGGATTCTTGCATTTCTGCAGGAATTCACAATGCGAATCTGCACATGATCTCTTCGTTATTTCTTCTTTTATGTTGTCGAATTCTGCTGACATGATTTCTTGGACAGAGAAAAGCCTTGGAATTGTTGTATAAGGCTTGAACAGATTCTTCCATCTGACTCCTCGAGGTTCGATGGAGATATCGAACTTCTTCTTTAATGACTGATAACAATCCCATCCTAGGATAATGTCTTTGCCTGGTGCCGTCGATCCAAGCACTTGAGTCATGATTTGGCATCCTGGGAAGATCTCGATCGTGATTGGCTTAGATTTGACTTTAATGAACAACGATCCTGCATTTGCGACTCTGAACTCTTGATTATATGGAAGCCACATTGATGCCGATAAAACGTTAGGATTCATGATTGATGCATGGGCTCCAGTGTCTATGAAGGCAATGATATGAACTGGTCGCATCTTCTTTTCTGGATCAAAGATGGTTACTGGAAGATGAGGTATCTGAATATCTTCTTGTTTAGGAATCTCTGTGATTTTGTAACATCCTTCCTCTTCTTCGGATGAGTCGTCTTCCTCAGTATCAGAATATCCACATATTGCATCTTGTTCGTCACTATCATATGATAGGACTGACTCGAGATCGTGTTTGTCAAGGTCGAGGTCAGGAGCAATGTTGGATATCGAGTTGATGAGATACTGCTTCTTCTTCTTGGATTTGCTAGGACAGTTTTTCGCAAAATGCCCTTCTTTGTGACAAAGAAAGCATTTTGTCGTTTTCCTGAAGCTCTTTTTTCTTTTGAAGAATTTTTTGCTCCGAAATGGGTATTTGTTTGGAAACCTCTTGTTCTCACGATGTTTCTTCTTCCGATCGCACGAACATGATTTCTTTTTCTTCGAACTCTTGATGAACAAGTCGGATTTTGAACACACCTTTGTCAGATATTTTGAATTATCCATGAATTCTGTCCATAATTCTTTCTGCTTGCAGAGTTTATCAAGCGTCCTGAAAACATATTATTGGATTTGGCCAATAGTAATTTCTTCAACCGTCTGGTTTTGATCTTTGATATAGGTCTTCGTTTGTTGACTGAGATAACCGTCGATTGATGAAAGGTAGACATGCTTGAGACTTGGATTGTTGAGGCCATCCAGTGCATAATATCTTTTCGATTGTCTTTCAAAGTGTTTCGCAAGATCTTTCTTCTGGAGAGAACAACAATTCGCTGTAAAATATTCTTCATGCAGTTGATCCTTGATGTGATTGGGAGTACCGATAAACTCTTTATGAATTTGTTCAAGTACTATCGGAATAGTAGACTGGTAAGCTTGCAGGTGTACGTAATCTCCAAGAGAATTCCACCATTCTTTTAATGAGCCAGAGAATCGAGCGGCGAACTGTTCTACGACCGTGTACGCCGGGAGGTGAGAGCCTCAGAAGTCATCCATGCTCGAAACTCATCAAGTCTTTCACCCCATTTGTGAAATGGAATATCATCAAATGTGAATGTGACGACTTTTGAAGCAAATTGTCTTGCTTGGCCAGTGTCTTCGTGAAATTGTCGGAATTGATTGTAGGGTATCTCCTCATCACTGGGCATTTCGTCTACTACTGGTTCTTCTTTAGGACCACTGCTTTCTCCTATGACAAATTGCCTTGGGAGTGACTTCTCATCCTCTGTAGTTGTATTACCATCGCATGAGCTTGTATCAGACATGTGTCTGATTATCGGAAGATGAGTGGCTCCTTATATCTGATAGGCTTGGGATACCTCTTCTTTGTGGTGGCTGGCCGGTTCTTGAACTTTGTTGGCCATAGAATTAAGTAAATCGGACATTGAGAAATCTATCATTCCAATATCTTCAACCTTTCCTTTGCCTTTGTCTTCCTCATGAGATGATCCTTGACTAGATTGTGAAGGAGAAAAGCTTGGTTTTTTAGTTGATTGATGTGCTTCCTCTTTATATTTTCTTGTTTTCTCCTTGTAAGGATTTGTCTTGAATATCGGACGGATCGGCGTCTTGAAACTGGACGTATATTGTTCATCCGATGGTAGAAAATTGATTGATTGCGAAGTCGGTCTGGAATATTCTTGCGGAAGGAAGTTTGGGAGGTGTGATCCTTGATATGAGGGTTCTGGATATACACTTCCAAACGAAGGAAAGGAACTGTTAGTCGATCTTTTGTTCCCCTTCATTTCTTCAAAACTCCCTTGAAGAGTCTTTAATTGGTTTTTGAGACTCGACATCTCTTTTTCCTTGAGTCGGAATTGAGAGGTGTTGACCGACACATGTTGCGCCATACTTAGCATTTCCCTGTGAAGTTGTTCTAGGCGAGCCTTAATTTCCGATATCGAATCTTGCAAAGTGACCATCCTTTTGTTGTGGCTGCTTGCCATCTGATCCATCTTGTGGTTGATTGTATGAAGAAGTTTGTTCTGAACCATCGCGTTCTCCGATTGCCAATTGAGGACTTTTTCTGCTTGGGATAACGGATCAAGGCCAGAAGAAGAGTTAACCGTGGTTGGTCTAATCTTCGGACTGTGCATGACGTCGTCCTTGGTAAAGTCTTCAAAAGGTGGAAAATCATTTGGACTGAACATCATTATCTCAGGAGGATCTGGTTCCTTTGGCTGGGAATATTGAACTATGAACTCCTATCTTCTGTTGTCATCTCCAAGTGTGCCCACCGATGGATCTCCTTCCAAATATCTTTTGTAGAGAGGGTCTTTCTTTGATCTTCGTCTTCTGCGTTTATCTTCGTCAGACTCGTAGTCGAGATAGTCATCTGTGCATGCCGTGCAGTTGCAGACGTCGAAGAAACAGTGTCCATTTTCGTCTTTGAACGGATACATGACTGTTCCATCTTTCTCAAAAGATATGGGTTTCGGATATTGATCTTTGTAAGGACCATGGAACTCGCTCTCATCGATTTGAATGGAGAATTGTGTGAACATCGGTCTTCGGAAGGATGATGATCTTGCTTTCTCAAACTTGATTTCCGTGAGGCCATCGTTCCTTGAGTGGAAAGTTGTTTCAGATGTTTGGATCGGGCCTTGCGGTGCTTGATACCCGAGAACTTACTTGCTTGAACATATTCCTTGACTCTTTGAGTTGAAGATGATCGTATGAGTTGAGTAACTCCACGAACAGAAAAGAAGTTAGGTTTTTTAGCAAAGATCTCATACGGGTTGACAAGAGGAAGAGTAGTTTCAGGCATTTGATCACCTGGAACATATTCCACCTCATAAAGAGAATCTATATTAGAAGATGACGGACGATTTTTTTGACTTTTGTTTTTAGGTAAAGTAGAAAATTGAAAATTTGAATTAAGTTCTCTAGATACCCGAACGGTAGTCGTGAAGGGGTATCTCTAACAGTGGATTGAGCCATGGCTGATGAGTTAGTGTCTACGATGCTCTCCTTTACCTGAGACCCTTTCGCGGCGATCAACACGGCTTAGTCAACACGTTTAGATCTGCGAAGTCTCTCCTCCGCCTATCCTTTTAACCCTGTGGTATACAACAATTCCTTCAAATCATCCCTTCAAATTTTCAATTTTCTACTTTACCTAAAAACAAAAGTCAAAAAAATCATCCGTCATCTTCTAATATAGATTCTCTTTATGAGGTGGAATATGTTCCAGGTGATCAAATGCCTGAAACTACTCTTCCTCTTGTCAACCCGTATGAGATCTTTGCTAAAAAACCTAACTTCTTTTCTGTTCGTGGAGTTACTCAACTCATACGATCATCTTCAACTCAAAGAGTCAAGGAATATGTTCAAGCAAGTAAGTTCTCATCATGCCAGGTCCCGGCTACCGAAGAGGAACAGTTCATCACGTTGAATATTCTGGAATAACTTCCGAGGCTCTGGCAGCAACAAGGATTTACACATCTCCATTTTGGGGTTGTGCGAATCGGACTCACCTTACATGCCCGAAAAGGACTACCGGTTACGGCGAGAGTAGCTTTGGTCGACTCTAGACTAAAGACTTATCAACAGGCGTGTATAGGCACTGTAGAGACCACCTTGAACGCAGGAACAATTTTTGTGACATTGTTCCCTAACTTTAATGTATCTTTGAAAGATCCCAATCTTTTAAAGGCACTTAAAGTTCAACTTCAGATCGTTGGAGCACCAATGCAAGAGAATAGTTTCATTGCTACACTACATCATCAAATGGTCTACCGCGTTCAAGATCATGCCCTGGATCGAGCACTTCCTTCATCAGATGAAGCGTTATTCCTAGAAGTTAATTCAGCTTCTCAGGCACCAAATGCGACCCAGATCCCTAGGCAGATATCTCGTGAAGAATTAATACAGAAGCTTCCTGAAACATGGGTGACAAGCTATGAGAAGCTTCATCAAGCACCGCAAGGCCCGATCCAAACATCTGAAGCAACTTTCCACTCAAGGAACGATGGCCTCACGGAAATCAAGTTTGAGAAAGCAAGATCATCATCCTTCCGAAGACCGATGTTCACACAATTCTCCATTCAAATCGATGAGAGCGAGTTCCATGGTCCTTACAAAGATCAATATCCGAAACCCATATCTTTTGAGAAAGATGGAACAGTCATGTATCCGTTCAAAGACGAAAATGGACACTGTTTCTTCGACGTCTGCAACTGCACGACATGCACAGATGACTATCTCGACTACGAGTCTGACGAAGATAAACGCAGAAGACAAAGATCAAAGAAAGACCCTCTCTACAAAAGATATTTGGAAGGAGATCCATCGGTGGGCACACTTGGAGATGACAACGGAAGATAGGAGTTCATAGTTCAATATTCCCAGCCAAAGGAACCAGATCCTCCTGAGATAATGATGTTCAGTCCAAATGATTTTCCACCTTTTGAAGACTTTACCAAGGACGACATCATGCACAGTCCGAAGATTAGACCAACCACGGTTAACTCTTCTTCTGGCCTTGATCCGTTATCCCAAGCAGAAAAAGTCCTCAATTGGCAATCGGAGAACGCGATGGTTCAGAACAAACTTCTTCATACAATCAACCACAAGATGGATCAGATGGCAAGCAGCCACAACAAAAGGATGGTCACTTTGCAAGATTCGATATCGGAAATTAAGGCTCGCCTAGAACAACTTCACAGGGAAATGCTAAGTATGGCGCAACATGTGTCGGTCAACACCTCTCAATTCCGACTCAAGGAAAAAGAGATGTCGAGTCTCAAAAACCAATTAAAGACTCTTCAAGGGAGTTTTGAAGAAATGAAGGGGAACAAAAGATCAACTAACAGTTCCTTTCCTTCGTTTGGAAGTGTATATCCAGAACCCTCATATCAAGGATCACACCTCCCAAACTTCCTTCCGCAAGAATATTCCAGACCGACTTCGCAATCAATCAATTTTCTACCATCGGATGAACAATATACATCCAGTTTCAAGACGCCGATCCATCCGATATTCAAGACAAATCCTTACAAGGAGAAAACAAGAAAATATAAAGAGGAAGCACATCAATCAACTCAAAAACCAAGCTTTTCTCCTTCACAATCTAGTCAAGGATCATCTTATGAGGAAGACAAAGGCAAAGGCAAGGTTGAAGACATTGGAATGATAGATTTCTCAATGTCCGATTTACTTAATTCTATGGCCAACAAAGTTCAAGAACCGGTCAGCCACCACGAAGAAGAGGTATCCCAAGCCTATCAGATAAAAGGAGCCACTCATCTTCCGATAATCAGACACATGTCTGATACAAGCTCATGCGATGGTAATACAACTACAGAGGATGAGAAGTCACTCCCAAGGCAATTTGTCATAGGAGAAAGCAGTGGTCCTAAAGAAGAACCAGTAGTAGACGAAATGCCCAGTGATGAGGAGATGCCCTACAATCAATTACGACAATTTCACGAAGACACTGGCCAAGCAAGACAATTTGCTTCAAAAGTCGTCACATTCACATTTGATGATATTCCATTTCACAAATGGGGTGAAAGACTTGATGAGTTTCGAGCATGGATGACTTCTGAGGCTCTCACCTCCCCGACGTACACGGTCATAGGACAGTTCGCCGCTCGATTCTCTGGCTCATTAAAAGAATGGTGGAATTCTCTTGGAGATTACGTACACCTGCAAGCTTACCAGTCTACTATTCCGATAGTACTTGAACAAATTCATAAAGAATTTATCGGTACTCCCAATCACATCAAGGATCAACTGCAAGAAGAATATTTTACAGCGAAGTGTTGTTCTCTCCAGAAAAAAGATCTTGCGAAACACTTTGAAAGACAATCGAAAAGATATTATGCACTGGATGGCCTCAACAATCCCATCCTAGAAAAGAAGAAGCAGTATCTCATCAACTCGATATCCAACATTGCTCCTGACCTCGACCTTGACAAGCACGATCTTGAGTCAGTCCTATCATATGATAGTGACGAACAAGATGCAATATGTGGAGACTAATGCCCACCCCTATGTGAAACTTTTTTTTTTTTTTTGTTCACATGTGGAACTGTTTTAGGCCAGTCTTGGGGTCAACAATATCCCTCATCTCTGGCCCAACATGCTTCATGACCACACTAGGAGCTTCGGTTACAACGTGTTGATTTAGCTCGTGATTTCTTCGACTTTTTTTTTAAAAAAAGCATAATTTATTGCTCTATTTTTCACTCCAAAATAAAGTCACTCCAAAATAGAATTACTCCACTTGCTACTCAAAAATTTTATATTTTATGTAGATTTTTCCATTCGTTTTATTATTAATTGCAAATGATACATTTTATCTATCAAATTTACTAATTGGTCCTATTATTATTTTTTGTTTTGATAACCAAAATCATAATATGATATTTTGTTATATTATATTACACATACATACATACTAGTATCAGAATATGTAAATTTTATGAATCAAAGTCGTAATGACATATATGAACTCACACATAAGTATATTTTATAAAAATAAAACAATTACACATACATTACAATTTCACATATTATTATATAACTAAAATAGGATCCGCGTTCAAACGCGGTTAAGCAAATTAAAAATTGAAGTTGATTCAAATCATATCTTTAATATCAAGAAGATGAATTATATTTTTACCCATTGTAAATATATATTAATTATGTGATAAAATCGTAAAAATAATTCAAATATTGTTGATTTAAATAAAAGAAAAGATCGGTTTCCTTCAAATAGAGATCTATAATTGCCATAACTTAAACACTCTTGAATCTTATAAGTAAAAAATTTTATTTGATTTTTTAGAATTTGAGAGTACTAATACCATCTTATGTCGAAAATTTCTATTTTAGCGATATTTTATCACATAAATAAGTATGCTTATCGATTTTGTTTTGTTTTTGAAACAACAAACACTTTTTTAAAAAAAATTATTAATTAGTCCGAATTTATATTCCTATAAATATAAATTTTCTCAACGACTAATTCAACCATAACCAAAACTCAGCGGAAAACAACAACTCAATTAAATCATTTAAATCCAACAAAAACAATTTAATTTAAATTCCAGAATTCCAATTCAAGTAACTCTAAGAACCTACACACCAGGTTCTCTAGAATAAACAATAACAAATAATTTCCTAATCATCCTCTCCCTAAAGCCTTGATTCCAAGATCACACATTCCTTTTTCCTCCAACACATGGAAATAAGAGTTACGTAAGTATTTCATAAATACTTAGTGAGCTGGTCATACCACCTACTGGCGTAACAAGCAGGCTCAGGTATCAACCAATATCACATAAACCAATACACAAACCACACATAACATTACAATAACTCAACAATGTATTTTTAAACACCTTTCCAAAACATCACATATCGTGTCGAGCGACACCAGCAAGGTGTCGATCGACACAATCCAAAGTGCTCGTGTCGAGCGACAGCAGACTGGTGTCGATCGACACGCTCCAAGCACTCGTGTCGCTCGACACCCTCCTGGTGTCGATCGACACGCCTCTGAGTTGCACCAGAATCAAACTTCTCCTCTCTCAGCCCGATTCTAGGCAACATGAGTCGAAATCCTGCAAAACGATCAACACAAAACGTACCACAAATACAAAGCAACAATAACAAACGATTCCACACACAATCATTCACGAAATCATCTCAAAATTACCAAAAAAAAACCATCATAGCCTGGAAACCGTGGTCACAACTCATATTAGCCTAGAACGATTAAACACAAGGCTACACAAAAATCAGAGCCTCCTAATCGATCCAAAGCTACCGATTCTCCTTCTCTAACACCTAAAACTCAACATTAGAGTTTTCCCCTAAAACGAATTTTTTTGAAAACAGAACCCACATGCTGACTTCAAATCAACGCTTAGGACAGACCTTACCTCCAAATAATAATTGGGAAAAAGATTCAAAAACTAGACACAAAGGGCTTCCCAACGGTATATAAATAGTCGCCTAACTCTCTTTATAACTCCGGAAAACAGCCTCGAAGTGGTCTGATCACAAACCCGATGCACAGACCTCTCTCACGAAAACAAGGATATCTCTTAGCATACTAAACTAAATGACAAACCGATTGGCCTCACAGCTAGCTAAGACAGAGGCAAACTTACCCATAAAAGTTTGCGTTGATCCAAACTGGTTTGATCATCCGATCCTCTTCTCCAACACAAAGCAATAGAACTGCCTAAATCTCCCAATCAACTCTCTTTCTCAAGAACACACAAAATCCATATTTTCTCTCACGTTTTCTGATCCCAAAACGCAGCCATAAGGCTGTGAAAAGCCCTATATACAAGTCCTAGGGTTCTCCGTTAACCAACATCGCAAACTAAACGATTTGATTTAAACCGAAACTGACCTAAAACCTTGGTGTCAATCGACACCCCTTACCAAATTACCCAATTTGGTTTCAGGATGTTACAATTCCCCCCCCCCCCCCCCCTTGAATCCCACAAAACACGTCTATCAAAGACCAAAAAAAACCTGGCCCAACTGGTCGGTACCACTCGAGATCATCACGCTCAAATTCCAAATACCACAAAACCGCCTATCATAGGCCACAATCACCTGGCTCACCGGCCAACACCACTCGAGACCAACACAATGATCCTGGAGGCTCAAATTTAGTCTCATGCATTTGACCACGTGTCCATACATTTACTACTCTTAACTCATTTACACACCTCTCACTCGCAGGAACACAATCCTTTGAGCAATCGGTAACACAAGGACCGCTGTCCCAACACTCATACTGAGAAAACCATCTCCAAAATGAGTTACTTGGGAACACACGCCCCTAGAGTAATAAATTCTAAAACGTTCATAAACACCTCTCGACTAGGACTACCTCTTGTGGCCTAAACACGATATTCCCAATTTGAAATATCATCCCAGATGACCAATCACTGATCCACACTAACCTCAAAAGAAACACGCATCTCAACACGCAGAAATATAAGGAACGCCATCTTATCAATCTCAAAAATGTATAGTCGGTACAATAGAACGAGAATACACAAATCAACACACAACAACGCCCCATACTAACACACCCAAACTGGAAACACACAAAAAATGAAGCTCAAACTGCGACCTGATTGTCGAACCATTTCCTGAATTCAACTTCATTCTTGCCTCATGTTCCCAATTTTCCTCCTCCAAAACTGAATAAACCCGCAAAACTCTCAACAACAGAATCTTCTCCTGCCGCAGAACCTTAACTTTCCTCTCGAGAATCCCCACCTGAACTGCCGAAACCGTCAAATCAGGCTGTAGATCCTCTGGAATCTTAGGCACTAACTCCTCTGAGTCATGCAAACACTTTCTCAATATCGACACCTGAAACATCTTATAAAATGCCTTCATAATCGGAGGTAACTCAACCGATAAACAACTGGTCCAACTCGCTCCACTACCGGAAACGGACCCAAAATCACAGACTCAGCTAAGTTTCTGAAATTGATCTATTAGGACCTAACAACATGGTCCTCCTGAGATATGATATATCATGGTTTTTACCTGTTTAAGCCATGATATAAGTCCATTATCTAGAGTCTTTATAGTGTTTTCTAGTTCGTTTTAGAGTCTTTACAGGTACTTAGACGTTTGAGGCATAATTGATGTTTACTGGAAGTTTTGGAGCATTTCGGAACGAAGTGGCGAAGATCGAAGTGAAGAGTCAAAATCTGAAGATGGTGTCGATCGACACCACCTTTGGGTGTCGATCGACGCCCTGCTCGACCAAGCCAAAAGCCTGAATTTAAAGATGTCCGTTCAAAGCCCGAAAGTTCCATATGTTTACAATTTTGTTTAAGACGGTTTATGTACCCTATATATACGTTTTCACAGCCATTGTTTAGGCTCATGCTTTATTTTATCAATTACTTAGAGATTTTCATTAATAAAAAGATGTTTTCTTCTATGATCATGTCTGAGTAGTTCTCTTGTTAGGTTTAGGATTTTCGAAAGTGTTTGATAGATTGCTAGATCTGATTTCATTGTTAGGATAATATCTTTAGAATGTTCTTCATCTTGGCTTGTGTTTATTGTTGATTTTAGCGTCATGAACTGGAATATGATCTTAGGTTAATTAATAGAAATGGCAGTTTTATTGATTTGCCTGAACTAGACTTTAATGAGCAAAATTCCTTTTCGCAAAGAAATTTGGTTTAGGGTTTTGTGAACAATTGAACCTGAAATTATTGCTTGTTTAGATTTATAGGATTCGCAAAGAAATTTGGCTTTCTAGATTTTAGACATAGATAATATTCGCAGCGACAGCTGGTTTGTTTCACTTTCGTGTTCATGTTCAAGAATTGTGCTTTAATATTCCTAACTATTGATTTATCTGCAATTCTAATTCACTAGAAATTTCTCTGTATCTAGCGTTTTCTCTTAATTGTTTTACAACCGTTTTAATTGCTTACTTTACTTGCTTTTACATTCACCTTACCTAGTTTAATTCGAAATTATTAATCTATTGTGGTTCCTTGATTCTCTGTGGATTGGATACCTAAAGTAATATAACTGATCTCTTAATTTGAGAGAGTTTAGCTCTAGGGATAATTTGAGCATATCAAGATACACTTTATTTCCGACTCGATATATCCATAATGCAATGTTTCCTAATCTTGACTAGGTCTACTGGATTGATCGCGCAACAATCAAACAAGAACATGCACAATCAACTGTAGACCCAGAATAGGACCATTCGATCACGCAACAATCAACGAGAACATGCACGACTTAAGACGCAACATTTGTTACCAGGGTCGTCTAAACCGAGGTTCCTAACGCAATAACCATCAGACTTGACACCCACATACACAACACGCTACCTCAGCAAAAACTCAATTATTCGAATTGCCCATTCCGAAAATGACGTAACTTAAGGTCCATAACTGAACCATGCAGGCTGGCATTCCATGCAGCCTCACTATATTCTCCATGTACTTCGTAACCAAACCGCTGCTCTTACGATCTTCTTAATGGCCAGAAAAGTGCCGACTTGATCGGACGACCCACCATAACCCAACTAACATCTGACTTCTGCGAGTTAGGTAATTTCCACCCTGAATCCATCTAAAACATATTCCACTTCCAATTTGGGATGGGCACTATGCATCCATCGTTTTGGAGCCTGATACTTCGATTCTACTAACTGACACTCATCGCACGCTGCGATCCACTGGCCGGTACTACACAAAATTACACACCCGAACTTTGAGGTCCATATCCCATCTCATGCTTACGCCACGATCAGACATTGATTACTCATACTTATACCGTCATCATCACACTCTCAGGACGTCTCCTTCGAGGTAACAAGATTGATGCCACTCCACTCTCAGACGTCTGCCAATGAAATGCCTAAATCTCCCAATGAACTCTGGTTCTCAAGAACACACAAAATCCATATTTTCTCTCTCAATCCTCAATTTCTCTCACGTTTTCTGATCCTAAAACGCGGTCATAACGCTGTGCAAAGCCTTATATACAAGCCCTAGGGTTCTCCCTAAACTAACATCGCAAACCGAACGATTTGATTTAAACCAAAACTGACCCAAAAAATTGGTGTCGATCGACACCACTTACCAAATTACCTAAATTGGTTTCGGGATGTTACAGTTTTGCCATGTGTACATATCTTAAACAATTAAATTGAGATTTGCATATTATTTCTAATGTTTTATGTTTTAATTATTTTCTGTTTAGATTGAACTATAAGAATTTTTTCCCCTTTTTCCTCGTTAATTTGGTTCATAAGAAATTTTCCACATGATATCAATGTCTATAGGCGATATATATATATCTTTGTAAAGCCTACATTTTTTCGCAAACATTCGAAAAGTCTTCCAAACTTGTAGACATGTTTAGCTACCAAATCATACTATATTAATATTCTAACAGGGTATGCTAATATTGATATAGTCTACGTTATTCGGCAGACGCTTCAAAAAATTTCCTAAACATGTTTGCAGATTTTGATATCAATATGTTGGTCATATAATGTCTTGATAGAGCTTACATGTTTTTAGTAAACGCTTTAAAGTTCCTAAACATGTTTGAAGACTTAAATACCAATATGTTAGTCTCCAAATATCTCAGCAAAATCTGTCAATGTCTCGGAAGAAATTGCATTTTTCTAGCAGAGTGTGCCGATGTCTTTCCAGAGTCTACCAATACTGCAAAGTCTACCGATGCCTCAATTGTATTTATGTTTTCCTTGCAAAATATTCCAATATTTTGGTAGAGTCTCCTAATATTTTGGCAGAGTCTACCAATGCCTTGGTAGAGTATGCTTTTTGGCAGTCTTCGTTTTCTTTGCAGATTCTATCAATGCATTGACATAGTCTTATTTTCATTGTTGAATCTGCAAATATCTTGGTAGAGTCTGTCAGTATCTTGGTAGAGTCAGCATTTTTTTAGCAGACGCTGTAAATATCTTTCAAACATGTTAGTAGACTTAGTTATCAATCTGCTAATCTAACAATATTTCGGTAGAGTGTACAGAAGATAATTTTGGTATTACGAAAAAAATTAAGACAAAATAAATTATTTAAACAAAAAAAAATTAGAGAAGTTATTATAATAAGTGGTTTTTAAAAGTGAGTTATATTTTCAAATACAATTACATACCGAATTTTTTGGTTTTGTGGTATGACAATATTTTGTTAACAACACTTCTTTTCCGTTTTTGAGTTGTCTTGTCTTTTTTGTTTTCTTTTTTCTCTTTTTAGTTAATTTTTTTTTCTTGAATGACTTATGTTTTGGTATTTGTTCTAGTTTTTTTTTTAATGTTTTGAAAATTTCATGGGTATTTTGTCATGATAACTTTTTAAAAGCAACATCTTTTCTAATTTCATTTTGTCTGTTTTATTTTCGATTGTTATAACATTTATTTTAAATTTTTACGATATTTATTTTACATTTTAGAGTACATTGACACGTGTCATCATCTCGATCACGATCTTCGACCGAAAAAATCATCTCGATCAAGATTAACAATTGTCACGATATAGTGAGTTACAATTTTGCACATCCAACTTTAATTAATAAGATATAATTATTTTGTTGTAAATTGTTGTGAATTGATAAAATAGTAAATCTTTACTTAAAGAGAATATCAAACAAACCAAAAATCATTAAAATTATTTATCTCTTAAAATGAAATCATTTTAAACTTGAAGGACCACTTTACAAAGAAAAATTAGGTTGTATATTAGTCTTTCAATCCTTAATTATCTATTTAACATCATATAAAACATAATGTAGTAACTAGTATTTATTCTATTTGAAATTCCAATTTTATCCTTTTACAATTATACACTTTATAAATGATAAAGTTCAACTCCAAAATGAGGTGGAAAATGAGATTACTCCATATTTGGAAGAAAAGTATGGGTTTACACCATTTTGGAGTTGGAAATAGAGTGAGTTTGAAGAAGATTTTTCTCCAAAATAAACTTTGAAGTGGAAAATGAAGTGGGGTAAGAGATGTTAAGGACTGCTATTGGTGGAAAGGTTTGTGAGACATCCAAAAATTTCATTAGCTATGAAATAACCTCATATTATTCGTTTCTACGTTGTTAACTAGATCCTTATTTATCATCTGTCACAATTTCTTTTCCATGTCTCTTCGAGGACTTTTCGACGATTTTGTAGAATGGGTTGAGCGTGGAAATTGATCGTGAGCGATCAGTGGTGGTTCCTTGGGTTCAGGTCTTATATTAGACTTATTGGAATTGGACCAATCCAAACTCCATTGAAGAACCAACAAAAAGATTCCTCGAAAACGATGTTATTGTCATGGAAAAAAATAAAAATCAAAAGAATCAATTCTTATGAGAAACTAAATTACTTAATAGTATAACAATCTCTAGAAAACATATATGTATGTATGATAAACCCATATTAATGAATCCATTAGCATGATTGCAAATACCCAAATTCGTTTTAATTTATGAACCCAAAAATTGATTTTTTTTTTTTTTTTTGTGAAAAACTAATTAAATGTTGGTGCTAGGTTTTGTATCAAACCCGGCCCACGAAGGTCCAGCAACTATAGCCTAAAAGTTAATTGGACTTTATTACTAAATGGGCTTATTAAAGCAGTTAACGAAATATAGAGCAAGATGCATGCTGAGAAGATGAGCACGAATAACAAAAAGAGTCGGTCATGGCGATTCAAAGAGGTCATGGCGAGAATCGCAAACCTCAACGACAAAATGGCTTTAGCAGCGTTGCGTCATGGTCTATGGTACACCTCCTCATTCTGACATGAATTGACGGTCCGAAAGGCGAAACGCTAGTTGATGCCTTACATTGGGCTGCTAAGTGGGCAGTTAGTGATGAAGAGGTCGAAGCATTAGCTAGAAAGCATGCCGAAACATATACAAGTTAAGAATTAGATGGGATGGCCCATACAGGGTCATCGCAACAGTTCGTAACAGTATCAACACACTTAAAAACTTAAACGGAATACCCGAGATGCAAGCATGGAACACCATGAGTCTCAAAATGTATTACCACTAAGTTCTAATTAATAATCAAACTACGTTAAGGCTTGATCCCTCGACAGGGTACGTAGGCAGCTCAATCCATTGAGTCCAGTCCCCATTTTCATTTTTTTCCTTTCGTCCTCATCATATCACGACATCCTCTATTTCACGGTGCACCGCAAAAGCACACTTTGCGTGCCCCTAATGCAAATAAAATACAAGCATACTTTATTTTCCATGATCATCTCATCTTTACCAAATATTCAATTTCATATTTTTTACTTCAAAGTCTAAAATGGCTCTAACACGCTTATCTTAAGCATAACGACCTTCAAAACGGTCACCGAGTCTCGACTCGACATACAAACTGCCACAAAACGGCTAATCAAACTTTTTACTTTTAAGTCTTAAACGGCTCTAACACACTCTTCTTGAGCATAGAGACCTTCAAAACGGTCACACAAACAGCCTTGAAATGGTTAGTCTGAGTCCTACAGCTATTCATAAAGATCTCGAATCAAAACTTGAGATTCTTAAGGTATCAAAATAAAGAGAAAATAAACAGGATGCTCATAAATAAGGAAGGCCCGATACCCTCTCCGGCTTTTGCATTCTCTACTCAAAGTTCAAACATTTGGTTCTTAACAGAACCCAACTCTATCTCCAAACCTCTCCCTTCCTCACGAGCTCATTAAATTGGGTTACTAGCGCAACACGCTTGTTCCTGATGCAATCTCAATCAGATTTTATACAAAACCGGTCCTCTAAGTGGGCACGCAAAGAACATATTCACCCTTCAAGATTTAAGTTTATCTACTAAAGGCTTGGGTGACAATTGTTGGTGCTAGGTTTTGTATCAAACCCGGCCCACGAAGGTCCAACAACTATAGCCTAAAAGTTTATTGGACTTTATTACTAAATGGGCTTATTGAAGCAGTTAACGAAATATAGAGGGGCTGCATGCTGAGAAGATGAGCACGAATAACAAAAAGAGTCGGTCAAACCCAAAGATCTCGGAGCAGGTAGCTGCGGATTACGGATCATGGAGAGAATATCCCGCGAGCATACATGAACGGTTGAAGAGATCGGGGAGGCTATATATAAAGGAGGGCTGACTTAAAGAAGGCGGACTGAAAATTATTCACTTGAGATCGAAAGAAATCATCACACATCTTTAATAAACACATTTTTGTTATTTGATATACATTTCATATCGGAAAACCATTGTATTAATTTTGATATTCAAAGCATATTAATACAAATCCATTTTGTTACGTTTGATATATTTTTCTTAGGTTCATCACGAGAATTTAAACCTAAATTCCTCATTTTATTATCAAATCCATAGTTGCGGATTTTAGGATCCACATTAAAGGTGCTTATTATGCAATTAATCCACTAATAAAGCAAATTCTATTTCTACCCAAGATTTTCTATTTAAGTCCTCCAACAAGCTAGTGAATTTAAGTTAAATTTATGAGAATTATAAAATGCATAAACTTGAAATTAGACAAAAAAATAGGATTAGACATACCTTGGTTTTAGTGAATAATGAGATGTGAAATTGAAATCCTTATGAAAATGTAATAAAATCTTGGTGAATTGAGAAAAAATCTCAAAATTGGAGGGTTCTTGAGCCAAAAAAAAATATATATACTTTTAGAAGAGAAAATAGATGATATTGTGTCTTTATGAGATAAAAAGAGATTGAATAAAAACTTAAAAAATATTTTTATAGTTTTTTTGGTTAAAATCGGTTTAGAAAAGGTTTAGAAATAAAATTTGGACCAAGAAAACTTTGGCCGAGCAGATCCAACACCGGTTGCGACGTACTCAAAGATCTTGTTCTTCACCAATTTCTAGCCAATTCTAAGGTAATATGAGCTTCCGTATGAACCTTAACTTATGGTGCTTTCAGTTATGTCCAACTTGGTAAAATGTGAAAACTTGTAAAATATTTTGATTGGTTTACACCTCTTTTAGTCTTTTTCTTGGTTTTTGAGTATTTTCCATTTAAAGAATTTATAACTACAAGTACTGAAAAACTACATTTAAAAGCATAAAACTATAATAAAATACATAAAATACGTACTAAAATGAATAAAATATTGGTTATATCATGTCGCAATCGTGTTAAGTACAACATTTGACGCATCATGCATAATAAGATTGTTAGTTGAAATTTGAAACAATATTCCAACCATGTCATTTTACTGTTCGAGTGAAAACTACTATGTCAATATCTTAGTTTATTTTATAATATTTGTGATAATAAATTTTCTATCTATAAAACTACTATGTGAATCTTAATTATTTAGTCTTTTTAAAAATATTTGCAATACGAACTTTTCTACTATCTATAAAAACAATATATATATACTTGTAAAAGTTTATCAATCGTATATAGTCTGCATAATGCCCATATATACATTTATATGGTCTTCAGTGATCCCACCGTTCGGCTTGGAATAACGTTTTTAGAACAAAATTCAATTTTGACATATGACTTTCCAAAAGTAAGAGTGAAAGCTTTAGGCTCAAGAATTCGATGGAGCCCAAGAATCCGACTATGCAACATCAGGCTCATGTACAAGTGGATTCGAAGCAACAATCTTAGAGTATACTGCTTAGTCTACTGACAGGTAAAGTTCTCAAAGCCTCTTCTTTGGGAACCCTATCTTTTGGTACCACATCAGTTGGAAGATCACCCGGCATTGAAGGTTGATCACGTTCACCCGAGACAACCTTCAAATATGCTATAATTTCAATGGTCAAGACTGTCGACACCAATCGATTGGGCATTAGGGGGATAGTGACAATATTTAAAATAGGGAATTCAACTGTATAGCCAAAAATCCATGTAGGTCCACACCTACTAGGCTCGGCTTAGGGATATCAATTAAATGACTCAAAGTTTCATTTTTATATGTGAATGAAGAAAGGACAAAGGCGAAGATGGTTTAGGGGATCTTCCACATAAGGTGAAAGGGGCCTGAAAAAGGATGCTGGGAGTGGGTTTAGAGGCGTTGAGAGCCGCCTAAAAATTAAAAACAATACTGCCTTAAAAATGATGTTAAAAATGTTAGTATCTAAGAAAGTATAGCTAATTTAAGTCACATATAAACGGCTATAAGTGATGTTATTAACGAGCTTTTCTATTCGCTGGAACTTTTTTCAATTTTAAGGAACAAATGGTCGGTTTTCTCTACCCGAGAAGAAAAGTTCTCTCACAGGGCTGACGAATATTGGACAATATATGACATGTTGCTATTTTTCTATTGTTAGAGTCACAGATTGATGTGGGTGCATATGCTCTCTCAAGTAGAATAACAAAAATAGTTAAGATAATTTTAAAATTAAAAATATCATCCCGATCACATGCAAAGTACACTTGAAACGTGTAATTTTAATAGAGTTGGATGGAATCAGAGTTTCTATAAGAGGAAACCCATATCATGTTTGTCCACTTCACAGTGTATTTTATTTATGGAAAAATAAGAAATTATTATCAAATAAAAAGAGAGTGACAGAGGAAATGAATCTCTTTCTGAAGTTGAAATGACCTTTCACAATCTGTTAGCCTTTATATGTGTGGGAAACGCATTGTTGTTGTGGGTCGCCAACATAGAAATTTCCTAATATGGTAAGTCTATAAAATAATAATATTTGTTTTGGGATATATTCTTCGCTATACATCCACACACCTAACAGAGAATATATTTCTTTTCCGCATACTCCAATATTTATACTTTTCTAGAAATATTTAGTTTTTCTTATTACCCTTATTGCAAAAGTGACGTTTAGCCACGAAAATTTCGGCCTTTCTTTACTTTATTTCATAGAAAAGGAGAAAAACAACAAGTGCCTTAAATTATATCTATTTTAAATGAAAGTCAAAAATTACCGCTGGATTTAGTTTTTTCCCCCTCCCTTTTCCACTTTTTTTACCCTAGCCCAACACCAATCTACCACAAGCAATGAAGCTTAATTCACGGTGGACAACTGGACACTGACGCTTGGAATAAAAAAGGATATATTCTCTTTCAAAAACATTTCTATGATGATTAAGATATTAAACGAAGAAATCGCATGCATGTATGTATGTGTTCTATACCGTCCAGATAAGTAAGGAATTTTAAGGACCATTTTGGTAAATCTGCAACTTCTCATCCGCTCATAGGATTGAATTTGCTTAAAAAATTTATCGCACAAATTCCGTTTTTAGTGCTAGACTGAAAAGAAAAAAAAACTATATCATATTCAATACGAAGAGACTTCGATATTAAAACAAAAAATGATAAACTGTTAATTAGCTATGTTAAATCGATGGAGAAAACTTGTTCTTCTTTCGTTAAGTGATATAAGATTAACTAGACCAACGAAATTTAAATCTTTTGAGTTTAGTTGTTCAATCAATTATCTCTATACATAATTAACCTCCCTAAGAAGAAAGAAATCCACATCCATTGAATCGATTAAATTTGACATGTACACAACTCATAAACAAACCTCTATAGTAGATTGTCATAATTATTTTACCTGGTTTTTTTTTTTTTGTTAAAGGGTTTGCTTCCTATCTTATTTTTGTAACTACACTTTACATCCAACATATAAACTATACGGATTAGACACAACAACAATACTAAAACCAGATTAAAAGCTATGGTCAAGAAAATAGGATATATGTTTATTTTTCTTAATACATGTACACAAACTTGACGTAAATACTACTCGTCTTCGAATATCTTATGTACACCATATTAAAAATGATGAAAAGGATAATTTAGTACAAAACTATCAATCACAGGAGATTTTTTTTCTCTTTGGACGCAGATTTGAAACTAGAGACTATCTTTTTACTCTATCATACGACGTATGGCGATGCTTTCTTAAACAACCCACAAATTAAAAGTTCAGGGATTTTAAATAAAATATTAAGAAGGAGAGAAAGTAAAAGCTAAGTTCTGGATGCCACCATTTAATGTGTAATTGTTCTGTTTAAATAATGGCTAGAGAAGAACATAGCCATATCACATTTCTTCTTTCTTTTCTCGGGTCTAGATATTCTCTCATCCTAACATAAAATGCAAGTTTTTTTTTTAAATGTATTTAAAAAATTAAGATTATAAATTTATCCACTTGGCAGTTTTTTGTTTTCTAAATAGTTTTTCTTGTTAACCAAAAATATGTTGGTGCAATAGAGGTAGAATCAGCTTAAGCTCAGAATTCTTTAGGACAAATTTTATGTTCGATTATAGTGGACATTTTACGTGAAAAAATATGAATTTTTTATACGAATTAATTTTGATATGACATTATTCGTATAAAAGATAAACAAAAATTTAAAAGCTTTTTTAAAAAATAATCTACAAGAAAAAGAAATAATACGTACGTCAGAATTATATTTAATCAATGCTTAGGGTGTTGAGCATTGCGCATTAGTTTTTTTTTTTTTTTTTTTTTTTTTTTTTTTTTTTCTTGCTAAAATTTTCTCCTTGCAAAACACATATTTCTTCAATTGTTATCATGGATCAGTGCATAAGCTACATTTTTTTAATTGATCATAATTTATACACAATTTCTTGTAACAAATACATACATAGTCAAGGTAACCCGCAACTATCCAAAATATTTACTTTGATTATTAGTGTATGATATGATCTATGAACGAGGATTAAAAACTGTTTTTTCTTTTTATTTTGGGTAAAGCATCTTTATAGATTATAAAAAAAAGTAGTTTTTTTTTTCTTTTTCTTTTGAAAGGCCAACTCATAGATCTCTATGTTCCTTGGATGTGTCAAATCAAACGCATTATAGCCATTTCTTCTCTAAAATCTTATAAATACATGGTCTTCTCACTTTATGCTTCATTAAACCAACTCTTACATACCACCCCCCCCAAAGCAGAACTAAAGAAAGCCCAAGCTTGTCTCTCCCCACACCAACACACACAATCTCATCAAACTCAAAACATTATTTCCGTAGTTTGAAATTCTTAGTGCATTCTTTGTTTCTTCTCTGAACAATTATACATCAGGCAACCTATCGAGATGGCCCCAATATCGTCTGACCCGCTTATGGTTGGGAGAGTGATTGGAGACGTTGTGGACAACTGTTCGCAGGCAGTGAAAATGACAGTGACCTATAATTCCGACAAACAAGTCTACAATGGCCATGAACTTTTCCCTTCTGTTGTTACATACAAACCTAAGGTTGAGGTTCATGGGGGTGACATGAGATCATTCTTCACTTTGGTAAGAATCCTTTAATTGTATATATTTTTTAATCCTACTTACTATTTTTATAAACTGAAAATTAATTTTATGGTAAGGTGAAATATATATAGCGTAGCTGATTTGTTTACGTTATAAATCTTTTCTCCACTTGTCGCTCTCTGTGTCATATATTGAAAACCTTTGATCCTCCATTACTTAATTCGATGTAATTTGTTACATCATTTTCTTATGCAATCGTATTTACTATTTTATATATAATAATATATAGATTTGCAGAACGAATCAGTAGGTTGAAGATACATGTGTTGTGTTTATTTATATGTATATGTATATGTATATGTATATGTATATAGGATGTATGCCACGTGTAGATTTATTTAAGTCCAGCAAAAAAAGATATATTCATGTATATCGAAATTTTCAAACAGGTCATGACCGATCCTGATGTCCCTGGACCCAGTGATCCTTATCTAAGGGAGCACTTGCACTGGTAAAAGTTTGTTCTTTACAATCGCAATTTTGTTAATTAAAGAGACGTATGATTTTATACTTAAAATCTAACATTACTTGCAATGACCAATCTCAGGATTGTTACCGATATCCCAGGGACAACCGACGTGACATTCGGTTAGTCATATATACTCTTTGATATAACATTAAAACAAATAACATAATTTATGTCATATTTCATATTAGTGTTATATCATGTGATCGTGTCATAATCCAGGGTCAAACACATTTCGCATGTGCTAGTTGTAGACGACAAAAATAGTATCGTATAGTATATGATCGGGTTTATAATTTGTTGGCTCATTATTGTCATCGTCGTGTCATAACTTGGATTCCAACATGGAAATCGTGCGAAGATAAATGAAAAGTTTAGTATACATATATGTAACTGATTTT
The DNA here is from genome assembly GCA_963576765.1 of Draba incana. Taxonomy (NCBI): domain Eukaryota; kingdom Viridiplantae; phylum Streptophyta; class Magnoliopsida; order Brassicales; family Brassicaceae; genus Draba; species Draba incana. The sequence goes on along the minus strand of OY755204.1, from coordinate 33,510,347 downwards.
AATATGAAAATTTAAAACAGGAAAGGAAATAGTAGGGTACGAGATGCCTAGGCCAAACATAGGGATACACCGATTTGTGTATTTGCTGTTCAAACAGAACCGAAGAGGAAGTGTGGTTTCTGTTCCGTCTTACAGAGACCAATTCAACACTCGAATGTTTGCACATGAGAATGATCTCGGCCTCCCTGTGGCAGCTGTTTTCTTCAACTGCCAGCGTGAGACCGCGGCCAGACGCCGCTAACTCGCTTCTGTCTACCACTGTAACTAACTTCTCTGATGCCCAGACAATATATGTTGTTCCATGCATTATATATCTTAGTTACGGGAAGCAGCTTTTTCTATCGTATTTATCTATGTGTGGTTTGTTATGTATTGTTTGTGATTGAATAAACTTGGCTTATAATCGCTTGATCCATTTTTCTATTCTCATGCTCTATTTCATATTGATGGATGTTTGGTACCGTTTTACTGTAAATATAAATGATATTTCTTAATAATACACAAGTATTAATATATATTTCTGGTTCTCTCTAACATGTGGAATCATTCCCAACCAAAAACCAAAATAGCAATCGACACTCGACAATCATTAGTTCACACAACACAGGCAATTATTAATCAACTTATAACACAAGGAAGTATATCAACAGACTATTCACACTTTCATTGATGAGCTCAATTCTCCATCTTTTAACCAAGGCCTTTGGCATGCCTGACTATGCTGATGTACTATCATTTTAGCTTCCTTAGCATGCGTTTTCCTTAAGATTTATAAGCACTAGGCCTGTACCCACGGATACGCGTAGGTTTTTCTTTTAAAAATTGTATAGCAAAAAGAAAAAAAAAAGATTTACTGATAATTTAAAACATCGATGTAAATAGCACTTTTAATACATAGCTACATAGGGATATATTTAAATCTCACATAAGAAAACAATACAAGAACAAGTATCATATTTGTGGAGGTTGGAACTTTTGATGTTCTTTCGAACACATCCTCAATAATTTTCCGAAGAAAATCACTTACATGATCTTTCTTATTGTGTTGCCCTTAAAATTTTGTTTAAAACATATTTTGTTAACTATTGACATTATGTGTATGCCATGATTTTACTCATATCAATAATTACTTATCCATTGAGCTTCTCAAATCCTGAGAATTTACATAGCTACAGCGAAAATATGCCAAAACATGAACTTTTTGGATCACACATTTCCTCTTCAACTTTAATCGACAACGGTAGGTAATCCCTATAAATTGAATATGAGATGATATTTGTTTACATGAGATTGTGAATACATGTTTAGTATAGTACGTTAGCAAATCAAAAGATATACAATATTACTATTAGTGCTTCTTCCTCCTTAAATAAAGTCAATTTCTTTAGTAATCCCTATAAATTGAATATGAGATGATATTTGTTTACATGAGATTGTGAATACATGTTTAGTATAGTACGTTAGCAAATCAAAAGATATACAATATTACTATTAGTGCTTCTTCCTCCTTAAATAAAGTCAATTTCTTTAGTACAAATACCAAGACTGATGAACTTACTCAAATTATGAAGAAAAGAAAGATGAAAAAAGAAGATTTAATTTAATACATTTATGTTTAATATTTTACATTAGATTTATGAATAACTAAATTTATTAGAGAAGTTAAAAACAAAGAAGTTCAAGTTCTAACGTTTGAGGACGGGCTAACTCTTAGGTTTTCCTCCGACACATGTCCTCTTCTATTGTGATGACGTGTCACATAGATGGAGAGGGATAACTCTCCTTTCATATATATGATTAGGCTTACATGTTACATATTTCCTTTCATTTTAGGTTCCATATAGTTTAGATTATGTTTTAAAATCCTAGGCTTCATTTTTTGCATTTGCTTCGCAGTTTTAGTCTTTTCTACGTTTGGTGGAGGCTGAGGAGCAAGAAAAACCGACTGGAGAAGGAGAATCACCAAGAAGATTGAAGAAGACCAAAGGATCCACACAATTTACCCCAGATTGACATATGACCTACCAACTAGTCGTTTGAAACCTCGTGACCGAATTTCTCCAAGAAATTTATATTTACACTATTTTGATGGATATGATTTTGACTCTAAATTTGGATTACTAATATGATTTTTGATTATTTCTTGTTAGGATATTAGGTCAAGGAAACAAATCACACTACAAGAAAACAGCGAGAAACCGACGGACATATCCGTCGGAATTCTGTCGGAATATACGTTTTCCGACAGATTTCCGACGGATATGTCCGTCGTTTCTATCTTGTCGGAAATTAGAAATCTGTCGGAAATCCGTCACAAATTTCCGACGGAATTCCGACGGCTCGCCGGACTCCGGCAAGTCGTCGGAATTCCGTCGGAAACAATGCCATCGGAAATCCGTCGGTTTTGGTTCCGACAGATTTCCGACGTATTCCGATTACTTGGAAACCGACAATTTTCCGACAGACTTCCGACGGATTTATTTACGACAGACTTCCGACGGATTTATTTCCGACAGCTTTCCGACAGATCAATTTCCGACGGATTTCCGACGGATTCGTAGAAATTATTAAAAATAATAATAAATTAAATAATAATTAATTTAATATAAATTTAAAATTTAAAATTTGAATTATTTAAATTAAAATAAAATTAAAAGTAGAAATTAAAATAAAATTAAAAGTAGAAATAAAAAGTAATATTGTTTTACAAAAACGATAAAAATTAAAATCTAATTAGTGGGCGGCTGAGGAAAATCCGGGTTGCGCCCCAAGTACGCCATCATCTGTTGCATCATCTCCCTGTCCTTGTCCCGCTCGGCTCTCTCCTTCTCCCGCTCGGCTTCTAGGGCCTTCTGTGCATCTTGGATCTTTTGGACCGTCGTCCTCAATTCTGAAATTTCGGCGTCCTTCTCCTGCATCTGGGCTCTCAGCTGGGATGAATCGCTGTAGTAACGAGAAGACCCCGATGATCCTGCATCGTCGGGAAGACCATTAATCCGTCCTTTGGTCTGCGGAGCAACCTGCGGAACAAATTAAATTGTAAATGACAAAAACTTGAAAACTATTTTAAATTTTACATACCTCTAAGACGAATTGGTTGATGATGTCGTCCGGGGCTTGGGTGAGGGGAGGGGTTCCGTCGGTGGATGGCTGAGACAGAATGTACTCGTCTTCCATTCTTCGGACGCTCTCCTGAATCTCCTTAGCTACCGGATCATGGACGACACCATCCTTGTCGGTGTGTGTTGCTAGGAGAAGTTCCAAGTTGTTGGGTTCCCGACCCAACTCCTTAGTCTGCAGTTGTTAGATATTTATTTGATAATATAAATGTATAAAACAAAAAAAAAATTAATAAAAATCAAGACGTACATAAAAAACTTACCATATCCCTAGCCTTTGTCTTCTTGCTGGTAGCTCCAAGGTTGTGGGTGGCTGGACCCTTGCCCTTGCGGTTGCTGTTCCGGTTTGTAGAGTGATAGGTAGAGCTCTCCTTGGTAGCCTCTAGTTGCCAATATGCGATGAAACCGTTCCACAACTCCGGCTTCTCTTTCATCTCTTTTGGCACCTGACCGAGTTGCCACTTATCCTTCCACTCGAACAACTTCTTCGAGTAGTGCACTCCTGCATAAGAATCGAATTCCCTCCTGACCAAAGCGGTCAAGTGTGGTTCCCACCTAAATTCTTGCTGCAAAAAGAAACAGTAAATATAAATAATAATAATTTAAATGAAAGTAAAAATTGTGAAAACAGATGACTTACCGCAAATTGGCGAAACCACATGTCTTGATCCTCCGGAGGCATGGCGGTGTACGTCGCATAAGGACGGCTGAGCAAAGAGTTTTCTATCTTGTTGAGGGACTTCGAAATCCCGCTGCGAGTATCTCCAAACCTACGAAAAAAATGTAACAATATAATAACATTAGTCACAATTAATTAAATTTATTAAAAGAAAACTGAAATGTATCAAAAAACTTACCATCTGTATCTACCGATCTGGTCTGGATGGAGATTAGTCAACCTATCTCGTCCAGGAAGACCCATGAAGTCCTCGACGCTAATCTGCGACGGTGCTGTGGTGGCTGGTGGTGTCACCGGCGTCTGTAGAGGTGTAGACGACGGTGTAGGTGTAGACGTCGAAGTCGAACGAGGTCTACTCGCACGACGACGACGTTCGCCGCTGCGAGATGCAGAAGCGAAACCACCGTAATCCCTACATTTATATGAAAATATATTTTAAATTTATGAAAAATCTATTTTTTTCAAATAATGGTAAAATTATTAAGAAATTCTAACAATTTTTTTAAATTGGTTAAAAATTAGTTAAAAATGCTAACAATTTTTAAAAAATATAGCCAAATATATAAAACTTATAAAATTTATAATTATAATAATTATAAAAAATTATAAAAATTTTCCAAATTGGTTAAATATATAATTATAAAAATATTTTAAACCATTGCTTTAAATTTCCAAATTTCCAATTGTTGCAATAGATTCGTGGACAGTTTGAGGAAGAAGATGGGTAAAAGCAAATGGAAGAAGCCTTTGCATCAGTACATGACAATCATGACTCTTCAGTCCCAAAAACTTTAGGTATTGCGAGTCTACGCAATTACCCAGATTAGCTGCATATCCATCAGTGAATTTAACTTCGTATTCAATCCACCGGAAAAAATCTCTTATCTTTTGTATTTGCAATCGGTACGGAGGAAAAGGATATGTACCATCGGGAAGACGATCAAGATAAGCACGGTAGCAAATCTTTGAAACATCCATCCTAGACTTCACATTGTCTTTTCTCTTTCCCGGGATGTTTAACACCGTATTCATGATGTTGTCAAAGAAGTTCTTTTCAATATGCATCACATCGAGGTTGTGCCTTAATAAATGATCCTTCCAATATGGCAAATCCCAAAATATACTCTTCTTGTGCCAGTTGTGAGCTCCTCCTACACCACAAAGCGGTTCATGCCCATTACCCCCACAATTAGGAGTCCTCTCAGCACCAAAATCTCTCAACTGCTCCAATATAGTACGACCGTCTATCTCATCAATTGGAGCATCGAACACTTGTTTATTTTTCTTAAATAATCTTTTAGACCGACGATAGGGATGGCCGTCCGGTAGAAACCTTCTATGGCAATCAAACCAACATGGCTTTCTTCTATTCCTCAATTGGAAAGCGTCAGTGTTGTCTTGGCAAAACGGGCACGATAATGTTCCATGAGTAGTCCATCCAGATAGCATACCATATGCTGGGAAATCGCTAATAGTCCACATGAGGACCGCACGCATCAGAAAATTCTGCTTCCGTGAAACATCAAATGCTTCGACACCGTGACTCCATAGCATTTGTAACTCATAAATCAATGGCTGGAGGAATACATCAAGTGATCTCTTCGGATGCTCAGGGCCGGGAATAAGAACGGAGAGGAATAAAAACTCTCGACGCATGCACATACCAGGGGGCAAATTGTACAGTGTTACGATTACGGGCCACAAAGAATACTGCCTTCCATGCTTCCCAAATGGGTTGAAACCATCCGTACTTAACCCGAGGTACACATTTCTTGACTTGTATGCAAAATCCGGATACAACATTTGAAAATGTTTCCACGCTTTTGCATCTGAAGGATGTGTAATCTCTACATCTTGACGATGCTCTGCATGTCATCTCATTAGTTCTGCCGTTCGCGCAGATTGATATAACCTCTTTAACCTCGCTGTCAATGGTAAGTACCACATACATTTATATGGAATTGGAACTCTCCCACCAGTTTCCTGATACCGCGGTTTACGACAAAATTTACATCTTCTCCGGTCTTCGTCTTCTCTCCAATATAGCATACAGTTGTCGATGCATACATCTATCACCTGATACGGCATACCAAGACCAGCTACAAGTTTCTGTATCTCGTAGTATGATGCAAGTGCCTGATTATCTTCAGGCAAAATATCTTTCACAAAATCTGCTATCGCATCAACACACTCTTCCGCCAAATTGAAGTCCGTCTTAAGGGTCATCAGTCTACTAGCAGTTGATAAAGGGGAATGTCACCCATCATATAATGGCTGCTTCCCTGTGTCTAACATATCAAAAAATCTTCTAGCTTCTTCATTTGGTTCTTCTACTCTATCCTCCCCTATTACGATCGATGGCAAATTCTCTCTAAACGCATCATGAACCATCTCAGCGGTACCTACACCAAAATCTACTTCCGTTCTATGTTCGCCTAAGCTATCCGTTTTATGTTCACCTAAGTTATCCATTCTATATTCGCCTAAGCTATCCGCAACATATGGTGCACTGCTACTACTAGCACCATCATTATTAGTTTCTCCATGAAAAAACCAAATTTTGTATCCCGGCATAAAACCAACGGTATACAAGTGATGCCAAACTTGTTCTACATTAACATTACGAGAATTGCAACAATTAAACATGGATATTTTATCACCTTTCGATTCCCGACAACCGCCATGAACTCGCATATACCTCGTGCATAACTTGGATTTAATGTATTCGACTCCGGATCATACATCTCTTCATCCATCCACGATCTATAATATCTAGAAGATGACATCTCACTCTCTTAACGATTATTTTCTAACAAATGTTTTGTTGGAAGTTGTTGTTGTTTTGTGAGTGAATGAAGATGTGTGGAATCATATATATAAATACGCTGACCGTCGGAAATCTTTCGGAAAAGCGTCGGAAAAACAACGGATATAATAACGGCTATATAACGGCTATTTTTTCCTACAGATTTCCGACAGACTAGTTGGGAGTCTGTCGGAAATCCGTCGGAAATTTATATTTTCCGACGAATTTCCGACAACTGGCCGGAATCTCCTCCGGTGTCGGCAACAGCTAGTTACACGGTCCAATAATCCGACCGATTTCCGACGGTTTTCGTTCCGTCGGAAATAATTCCGACAGATTTCCGACGGAATTGAAAAATTTCCGTTCCGTCGGAAATCGGTCGGATTATCGTCGGAAAATTTCCGACTGAATTACTTCCGTCGGAATTTCCGTCGGATTTGCGGTTGTTTTCTTGTAGTGTCACATTCATGGCATCTTATCTTTTTTTTATCACTCTTTGTTGTCATAAATGACCATCTCACTTTTAGTTGGTACCTTACTTAAACCCTTTTTACCTCTTTTCCGACCTCATTTCACTCTTCCCTTTTATTCATATTTGCACATATGTGTAAAAATGTCGGAGATAAAAGGATCGACGCAATTTTCCAATCATTAGAGATGCGATGATCAACTATAAAGGATGGAGTACAAGAACAAAGTTGAGAGAGCTTGGCCATTCCTTGGATGCTCTAATCATGGTAACAATTTCATGCATATGCTTGACTCATATAATTATGAGGCTATTTTCCCTCTAAAAAAACTATATATATATAAAGGGAAAGAAAAACGGTTTTCTAAGAGTTTTATGGCCAAAGAATGTCATGATACAAATGAGAGACGAGTTTCAGAGATTTACAGTGATTCCCAGAGAAAAATCTAAGTATGGGAGAGAAAGGCGTCAAAAAAGTGGTTGAAAAATTGTGGAAGTCAATAGATCCATTATCTCTTGCGATTTTGCATAATATCTCGCACCCGGAGCTTATGGTAATCCTAAACACTTTTAAGCTCACCACTAAAATCAGCCTTTCCTAATACCTAGCCAGATTCCTTGGATGATATCTTTGATGGGAGATTCTTACGAATCAAAGAGAGTAAAAGAGTCAACTAATTTGAAGTTGAGATTTTACAGGGACATCAATTTAGGATACTTTCGAATTCATGATTGGAGATGATGAAAAGCGTCTATGAACTCACCTTATCTTTGTGGATTACAGGTTTTGAAATCAAGGCAATGATCCAAAGAATATGCGAGTTTCCGTGTTTTCAAATCATCTTCTTTATTCTAGACTATTTGTTTGCTTGAGGACAAGCAAATTTTAATGTTGGGAGAGTTGATATACCCTATATTTTACCACTTTTACTATCTATTTTAATACATTTTCAATGCAATTTAATAAGTTTTTCTATCGAAAGAGGTAGTTTTCTCGTATATGTGGGTTTTAAGAGTCTAATAAATTAAATCATCAAAAAGGATGCAAAAGAAGCAAAATGAGTATTCTACATTCTACAACAACATATCAAAGTCAAAGGAGCCAATCCAAGTCATTAATCTTCAAGACAAAGCTTATTCTCATGTAGGACATAAGATATACATCAGAATTTTCCTGATGAACGAAGTATCGAATCTACTTGGAATGAGATAAAATTGAACATAAAGATATTTCTTTGAGTCAGCTTTCCAATGGAGTTGTAATAACGTCATCTGGAGTTTTAGTTTGGGAGATATACTTAATCTACTAAAGACATGGCAAACTGCCTCGGAAATGAAGCGAAGGTAGAAACGAGCACCGAACGGACTCGTGGTCCGGTGCCACAGACTGTTGCCAAAATACAGTGAGGAAATTTTTTTCAAGACACCGGACACGTGATTTTGTCCGGTGTGAGTGTCCAATATTACGCAATTTCGACCAAAAAGACGTTTTCGTCCGAAGATTAAAACCCTAACCAACCTAAGAACTCTTGTAACCCTATATATACTTGCTTTTAGCCTCTCTAGGAAATTAAGTATCCATAGGCATCACACAAATCAATAATAAAATATGTATTTCGTTCTACTCTTTGTTCTTCAATAATATGTCTTTTTAAGAGCGATGAAGGATTGATGTTGTTCTATAGTTTCAACCTAAGAGATCCATCTATGCCTAGCCCTTTATGTATTACGAATTTGCTATGTTTTATCTTCTACTCTTGCTGCTACGTGTTCATCAAACTTGTTAGAGTAGTTACTTGTTAGATTTTAGGTTTTCTCAAAGTTCTACATTTCGTATTTGAGATCTTTATTGAGTTTAATTCTAGTTGATTCTCTATCTTTATGTATGCACAAAGCTTGATCTGGAGTAGCTAACCTGTGATCGATCTTAGGTTAATATATTCTCTAAAAGCTTTTATATCGCCAAATCAAGTATTTGATAGGCTAGGTATCTTAACAATTCAACAGGTTAGTTAAGGAGTTTAGTGAATAATTTAATCTCAACCTTACTACGTATTGTCACCTTGTAATAACTTGCGGTAGTTGAGTCTATTAGGATAGAAAACATAGGAATTGGAGCCACGAAAGTGGAAAGATTCTACCTCCGTGATATGAGTTCTAGAACACTAGTATTAAAACCCTTTTAAAATCGGTGTCTTATGTGTTTCATATGTTCTTTAGATTACTTATGTCTTGCGTGTTTTGATTTATCTATCCTTTTACTTGTTTTATCGCTTCTATTTTGGTCATCACATTTTTACAAACGAAAAAACAAATATATATTTTGACTTACCTTAATCTACATCATATAGATTTCTACGTAACAACCAGTCTTCTGTGGATCGACTCCTAAGTACTACAATTGTCAACTGTGCACTTGTAGTCATAGGGTTTATAAATTTAAAACCATATGCATCTAATTACCGAGCATCAATGCATGTTTAGCACCTTTAATTACTTTTTTCACAACAATTCAAATTTTGGGTTCTTAAATAAAAAAGAATTTGGATGTCTTAAATAATGTTAGTAGCCTAAGAAGTTGGTAAAATGAAGCCTAAGATAAGACCTAAACCCAAGGATACACCTCTGATCGTCCACGCTCAAGAGAGACGAGCCCCACACCCTTCACATTCAAGGAAACAGCCGAAAAAATTGTTAAAAAGATATGAAAAGGAAATTGTGAAAGATGATAATGAGGAATTTGGTTAAAAACGTGGAGATGAATAAGATGAGGTTATTTTAAAAAGGCAATGAATTTTGTGATGGTCACACCAAAGTCAGTCCCTAAAAAGAAGAAAATCAAGGATCCCAAAGCCGAATTAGATACTTGTTCTAACTAAAGCTTCAAGTGTGGTGATGAAGCATCTTAGACCAGAGAGGAAAAATGGTATTGAATACAAGGGTAGTCTAGAAGAGTTTGCAATGCTCATTATTCTAAGCATTGATTATGAGACGTTCGATTGACTTGGTTCTCGACAAGACATTGAATGGTACCTTGAGGCTACGGGCTTAAGCAGTTTGTGAAAATTTCTCACCCTACTTTTGCAGCCATTAGACGTGACTTCACTAGTGAACTTTTCTTACTTGAAGATAAAGGCGGCAAAAGCTAAGTCCTACACTTTGAGCATTATGGAGTTATGTGATATATCGGGATTTGATTGTCATGACCAAATCAATTTCAGTGTAGTAGTGAGCTTCACTATGGTTTTGATTGAAGTTTGCAAACGACTGGAATAAGCCTAACAAATCTAAGGTTGCTAAGCTCACTGACCCGTCAATCCCTTACATATATTGCCTTATTTCTCAACAGCTCTTTAGTAAAAGCGAGAATAGTGTTTTAAACAAAATGATTTTGCTTATCACTTTGTGTGGATGCTCCATCAAAAGTGAATCTTAGATAACTTCACAACAAACCTCAGATCCTTTGTGAAAAAGTCTCCTTGCCATGCAAGTGTTGCAGATGTGGTTCGTCACTATCGAGCTCCTCATCTGCAAGACATTATTCTAGGATTGTGAAAACAAGGTCAATATGCTTTCTAGAGGACTTGCTCCTCAAAATAAAATTTGGGATCAATTCAAAGAGTTAAATCTACTTGTGTGGTGGTATAAACTAGTTTGGTTTCATCAATATGTCCCTTGTCATGCTTTCATAGCTTGGCTTTGCTTCCATACAGACCCGGTTCTTAAACTGTGCCACCTTGGCACTTACACAGAACCCCACAAATGGGGTCCACAATTTCAGCTAATTTTTTTTTTATAAAAAGGTTTATATTTTTGAATAGTTTGTAAAAAAAAAAACCTTAAATTTTATAAAATTTACACATAAAACCTTAAATTTCTAGAATTTGTTTTGGGCACAAGGCCTATTGGACCACTGAGTCAGGCCTGCTTTCATGACACAGGTTCAACGATGTGTGGATGGGGTAGGCATGAAACAATGGATTATCTATTCGTTTGTTGGTACTCGTTCAAAGTTTAAAATTGGTTTTGTTCGGGCTTCTTGGGTTGGAGAGTAAATCCGAATTGAAACATCACCATTCGGTCTTGGGCTTGCCATCGACAAGACAAGACAAACTCGCTGCTCCACATCTTCAGTTGGCTCTCATAGAAATATTACAAACTCGATGCTCCACATCTTCAGTTGGCTCTCATAGAAATATTACTTAAATATTCAACAAAGTAATACTTTTAAACGAAATATTACTTAACAATATCCAGTAAATTAGAAATAGGGAAGTTTGCTAAAACAACCTTGGAAAATTGGTTTCGAACAAAAACAACTTTCTCATGAGAAAGTTGTATTTTTGAGAATTTTTACCTGTTTTACCCTTATTTGCCTTGATAACAAAAAACGTATTTACAAAACTGTCATTAATGAATCGGCGGGAAAAATTCCCGCCAAGGAAAATAAATCTACCATGCTGTGATGGTAGATTTATATACGAACGGTGGACTTATTTTTTGAGCGGTAGATTTATATATGAACGGTAGACTTATATGTCCCCTTGATGGTAGAGATGTTTCCGAATGGTAGACTTATTAGAGTGATTGGTAGATTTAATATTTTAAGTGGTAGATTTATTTTGGAGCAGTAGACTTATTTTGTGATTGGTAGATTTATTTCCGAAGATTGGTAGATTTATTTTCTTTAACAGTAGAGTTAAATTTTCGTGATAGATTTATTTTTGCGACTGGTAGACTTATTATAGTGGTGGTAGATTTATACTAGTTGACTGTAGTGGTAGACTTATTATAGTGGTGGTAGATTTATACTAAGTGGTAGATTTAATATTTTTGACGGTAGACTTATTCAATCTTTTTCTCTTTTACTGGAATAATTTCCCGAAAAACATTGGTAGAGTTATTTTTTCTGTTTACCTTATGGTAGATTTGTTTTTCGGATGGTAGATTTGTTTCTCGGATAGTAGACTTATTATCCGGAGATGGTTGTCATATAGTTGTGGTAGACTTATTATCCGACGATGGTTGTTCATATAGTTGTGGTAGACTTGTTTGCTGACATAGGTTCATATAGTTGTGGTAGACTTATTATCCAACGATGGTTTTTCATATAGTTGTGGTAGACTTGTTATCTGACATAGGTTCGTATAGTTCTGGTAGACTTGTTATCTGATTTAGGTTCTTTAAACAACAATGCGGTGGTAGACTTATTATCTGACTTAGGTTCTTTGAATAATGTTGTGGTAGACTTATTATCTGACTTAGGTTCTTTAAATAATGTTGTGGTAGACTTATTATCTGACTTTGACTCTTTAAACAATGTGGCGGTAGACTTATTATTTAACTTAGGTTCTTTAAACACTGTTGTGGTAGACTTGTTATCTGACTTAAGTTCTTTAAACAATGTGGTGGTAGACTTATTATTTAACTTAGGCTCTTTGAATAATGTTGTGGTAGACTTATTATCTGACTTAGGTTCTTTAAATAATGTTGTGGTAGACTTATTATCTGACTTAGGTTCTTTAAACAATGTGGCGGTAGACTTATTATTTGACTTAGGTTCTTTGAATAATGTTGTGGTAGACTTCTTATCTGACTTTGGCTCTTTAAACAATGTGGCGGTAGACTTATTATTTGACTCATGGATAAAAGGTGCATTGGAGACTGAGATGGAACAATACCAGCCAAGGAAAGAACACAAGTGTTCTAATTGTCGTCAATACGATCATAATCATACCACTAGTGAAGCTTAAATATGTGTCTATTATTATGTGTATCTTTTCAATTTTAACTTGTTTTTCCTATTTTAATGTTATAGTAATTGATGTAAAGGCATTTGGAAACAGATTATATAGCGAGCAAATTTCTAGAGTACATAAATGCTGCCAATTCATTATATTGAACAAAGAATAAATCTACCATCAAAGAAAAACAAATCTACCATCAAAGAAAAATAAATCTACAATATCACTGAACAGAGAATAAATCTACCATCAAACAAAAATTTGTAAGTTATACACGGCCTCTGCCTCTTCCGCCACCACTTTTGAAGCCTCCATGTTAACCAAATGAACCACCATCAGCGACGGTTCCTTGAATCGGAGTATCGTCTGATCTAGTGTGGTCCGTCTTGACATTGTAAAATATCAAAATAAATCTACCATTACAGAACAATAAATCTACCATTATAGAACAATAAATCTACCATGACAGAACAAACTTCCTACCAAATTAAACTACCATTACCACCACCGAATCCAACAGATCCCATGACCTCCGCCTCTTCCGCCACAACCTCCGAAGCCTCCACGTCTACCAGAATAAATCTACCAACAAAGAAAAATAAATCTACCATCAAACTAGAATAAATCTACCATCAAAGAAAAACTACCATACCATGGAGCAGAGAATAAATCTACCATGACAGAACAAACTTTTTACCAAATTAAACCACAACCACCGCCACCACCGACGAATTCAACAGATCCACGACCTTCGCTTCTTTTGCCACCACCTCTGAAACCTCCACGTTCACCAGAATAAATCTACCATCAAATAATAACAAATCTACCATAAAAAAAAATCTATCATCAAGAACACGAACAGATCCACGACCTCCACCTCTTCCGCCACCGAAGACTCCATGTCCAGCAGAATAAATCTACTATCAAAGAAAAATAAATCTACCATAAAAATAACTACCATACCGTTGAACATAGAATAACTCTACCATGACAGAACAAACTTATTACCAAATTTAAACTACCATTACAACCGCCGAATCCAATAGATCCACGACTTCCGCTTCTTTGCCACCACCTCTGAAGCCTCCACGTCTACCAGAATTTCTACCAACAAAGAAAAATAAATCTACCATCAAACTAGAATAAATCTACCATCAAAGAAAAACTACCATACCATTGAACATAGAATAAATCTACCATGACTAAACAAACTTCCTACCAAATTAACCTACCATTACCACCGCCGAATCCAATAGATCCACGGCTTGCGCTTCTTTTGCCACCACTTCCGAAGCCTCCATTTCCAGCAGAATAAATCTACCATCAAAGGAAAATAAATCTACCATCAAAGAAGAACTACCATACCATTGAACATAGAATAAATCTACCATGATAGAACAAACTCCCTACCAAATTAAACTACCATTACCACCACTGAATCCAATAGATCCACGGCTTCCGCTTCTTTTGCCACCACCTCCGAAGCCTCCACGTCCATCAGAATAAATCTACCATAAAAAAAAAAATCTATCAGCAAAGAAAAATAAATCTACCGTCAAGAACAAGAACCCATAAATTGAATCGGAACAAAACCACAGAAACGAAGCGGGAATTGTAATTACCTGGTGTTGAATGCACCGGAACTTTCGAAAAGTGCACAAGAACAAGAACAAACCCAGAAATCGAACACGAACAAACCCATAAATCCAACAAGAATAAATTACAAAATCGATTTGTATTGATATTATGAAAGGAAGAAAAGAGAAAGGAAGAGAAGGGAACTTAAGAGAAACCCAAAACTTACCTTGGAGTCGCCGGAGAAGACGCCGTGTCGTCGGAGTCGCGGCCTCCAACAACTTTTTTTGTTTTTATCTCGTCGATGTTATGAAAAAAAAGGAAGAGAAAGTCACTTAATACAAAAACCTATTTTTTTTCGATGGCAATTCTGTAATAAAAAGAACATCACAAGGTTTAAAAGATTTTTCATGTCTTCTCATCTGTACAAGGTTTTTTTAGTTATTAGTGGACTTTTCAAAGTTGTTGTAGTTATTATCTCTTAGAAATATTAACAATAGGGATGCCAAAATGGGTAACCCGACCCAATCCGATCTAAACCCACATGGATTCGAGATTTTAGTGGGTGGGTTAGACCCAATTCATTTATTATATGGGTTGAATTTACATACCCAACTCCATTAATATGATCATCTATTGGCTTAGTGGGTTACCCATCCCTTATACAATATTAGAGAAGTGATTTCACATAAAATGTGACATGACATCCCTTCAAATGTGACATGGCATCACTTCAAATGTGACATGACAATAAAGATTAATGAGCCAATTAACAAATCTATTTAACTTGGTGGCCTAATCAATATTTAACATTCTTTGTATAAAATAAAAAATAAGTGAAAGTTGTAATTATCATATGGAAACTCAAATTTTTTTATATAGATTCATAAAATATCCGAGTATGTACAACTTAATATAAGTAAATAATTTCTATAATTAAAATCCTAACCATTTAACCTATTTTTAATTAGGTAGAATAACCCAAAACAATCCATTATACATTATTAGAGAGGTAATTTCACCTAAAATGTGACAAGACATCCCTTAAAATATGACATGGCAATAAGGATTAATGGGCCAATTAACAAACCTTTTTAACTTGGTAGGCTAATCCATATTTAACATTCTTTGTATAAAATAAAAAATGAGAGAAAGTTGTAATTATCTTATGGAAACTCAAAAAATATTTATATAAAATATACGAATATGTACAACTTATTATAAGTGAATTAGGTGAGTACCCGCACTACGTGCGGGTTTATATCAATTTTTTATTTTAAAAATTAGTTTATATTATGTCTTCTGTAAATTATTTTATATCAATTATAGTCTAATGCAATAATTGTAAAATGTTAATACACCTTGTAATTGTTGTAAAAGAAATCTAACTATATTGGTGTGTTTGAAAAAACAAAGGGTGTGCATTTCTTTGATTCAACTTTTATGTTATTTTGCATATCTTTTATATATGTAAACAACCAAAAAAAATATTTACATTAAAAATATAAGATATAGCAACCTCTCTATGAAAAACATCTATGTGTTTTTTCAAGTTGATGTTCTTGCATAGCTTAATTTAGTTATTGTCACAAATCTAACATTAGTATAGAAGGTTTAGCTTCCCAAACATTTTGCAAGTTGCTTGTTCCTCTAGATTAAATCTCGAAGAGCTAGAAGTATATAGGTTGAAGAGGTATTTACCTTTTGATTTCTAAATGGTTATCATAAAAGATTGTTACTTTTTTCAGCTACATTATGAGGTACATATATTCTATCTAAATGTTAAACCCGCTTTGAAACATAGAAAAACCTAATATTTCGTAGCGATAAGACACATTCTTTCGCTAAAACTAAGCATGCTACGCATGGTGAAAAATGAATTATGTTGCCACAACTCCGACGCTATTGTTAATTTGTCGATTTTTGTCGCCAATTTGCGATGGATTAGCGAGAGCATGGGCATAGCCATTAACTACGATATGGCTACAATTACTTCTATTGCTCATTAGCGATGATTCAGCAAAGGATTTTATGTAGCTAGCTAGAGTGTAACATATTTCGCCAAAAATTGGTCGTGGCTGAGTGTTGGCTTTGGCTAGAGAAATTGCTATGTATTTTTTGTACCTAAGCTAATATAATTTATAAGAAAACTCAATAATATTTGGTTTTCAATAGTTAAATAAATTGATTTTGAACATTAGATGTGATAATAAAATCATGGAAATAGTCAAGTATTCATTACAAAATCGACATTCTAGTATGAGGGTATGCAAGCATTAGCTCTCATCGCGTTCTTGTTTGCTTGATGTGGCAAATTCGCTGGTCCCAGTGTGCTTTGAGACAGTCTTGTCGGGGAACAGAGGTGGTGAGTGAATCTAAGATATCATTTTGCACACACTAGTCTACAACAAGAAAAAAAGAACATGATTAGATACAAACGTATATTTGATTATTATCAGCAGCACATTAGCTTAGACATAGGATTTTTCCCGAATTGCAAGTATATAAAAAACAAAGCTACATGAGGCAAACATGCACAAAGGTGGGAATCGGTGAAACCCAAACATAGAAACTGGAACTAATATGAAATTGGCTTTTTCAGAATTGTAAATGGAGAGGTTAAATCAGGAGGAGTTCAACAGCATAATCTTCTATCGTCAATGTGTTTAACATTATTTCCGATAAACCAAGCATATAGAAAACTTCTAGGAAATGAAAAAGAGCTTAAGACTAACCATGAGAGCCTCATCATAATCTTCTATCATCAGTGTGTTTAACATCCACCCCGTTAAACCAATCTCCTAACAAAACATCTTCATTGGCATACTTGTGAAGAACATGCCTGAGACATTTTAACATATATATATGAATAAAGAGACTCGCGAAGTTACATATGAGTTATGAATAACAATGGAATCTCATTATCATCTTACTGATTCATTGGTATAGCCAAGTCTCTTAAAATAGTATATATGGGAGATGATGTACTTTTGATACAAGACAGGACCAGATTTCATGCAACCAATATATACGAGAGGTTTTTTCTCGGTGTCTAACAAGTGATTCTCCAAGAGTTGGTGTAGATATTTCAATAAACCACAGGATGCATTCAAAATGAAACTAAACTTGTTTGCTTCATATAATGTTATCCAAATTTAGAACTTACCTATATTTACATGAATATCATCATCTACTTTTACACATCTTACATTGAAAACGCTTTAGAAAAGTAAGTTTTCGTCTTGCTTGACTACACAAGATACCCCTCAACATGGTCCTGTCAAAAAATTAGGACTTAGACTTCTAAACGGTAAACTAAAATATGAATAGTACCAGTGTAAAGAAATCCCCATTCTTCCCATCCTCAGCATCTATGGCTCAATCTAGAATTCCCCCGGCCGCGGCACTACAGAATCAATGACACACAATATCAGTATAACAGTCCAATTGACACCTCTATATGAGAATTCAACTTTCCATTAAGTACACACAATATCATTTTAGCCCATTTGACACCTTTATCTGTTATAACTCAAATGGAAAGTTGGCACCTAGAAAAACAAAATAACAGAGAACTCAAATGAAACTCACATAGAAAACCGTATACGTAACGTAATCTACTATATAAAAGTAGATGGCTCTCTCCATGAAAGTAATCGCATATGAAATTCTCACCTACCACCAACTGCAAACCGAATAATAATCCCTTTTTCTTCTTCAAGTCTCCTCCATTTCACCTAAAATCACAATTTTAAACAAATACAACCGTCAAGGAACACATTTTATAAAAGATAACATGGTATTAGAATCCGGAAGAGATTGAGACAAGCAAATGGTTACTAAAACCTTGAGATATCGAAATTGCTCGAATATAATTTTGCACTAACCTTGCTGCGACGAAAGAAGTAAGAATTAAATCAATGACGGAAACCAAATTTTCATAAATTTAGTAACCCAAGCCGTAAACGGTAAAACCAAACCAAAAATAAGTGAATCCCGAAATGGCTTATATTTTCAGTGAGAGAGAGATGGCGATTAGAAAGAGAAATTCATACCTGAGAGAGAGAGAGAGCGATTAGGGTTTGTCAAAGTGGAGGAGCGGTGAAGGACAAAACGGTGTAGGAGAGTCGGTTGAGGGGAAGCAGTGAAGGAGAAGGCCATGACGATTATGGTTTTGTCGAAAAGTGTATAAGTAGTGCAACCGATCGGATAGTTGGTATAGGCATTGAATTTGAATGTGATGATATAAATCCCTAGATGAGAAGATGATAAGTTGAAGACGTTTTAGACATCATAGGTTTCATGTTGCTTAGGTGGCATCTCATGGAGAGAGCCCATCTACTTTTATATAGTAGACTAGGTTCTTCTCCACGCTACGCGTGGGGTTTGTAGTGAATTATTTTAATATAATTGTATTCAACTTTTTTGAATTTATTGATATTTAACTAATTTACTAGGATTTTACCCGCGCTCTTGCGCGGGCATTATAATTTATTATAAGGGAACTTAAACTCTAATAAAGGAGTCTAAATACTTACAAATGTACTTACAATGATTCAAACATAATAATTTGAATAAATATATCAATTTTAAGTAGTTCAAATTGACTAAGTATGTGAATTTTAAGTGGTATCAAACCCTTTTAAGGGAGCCTAAACTCTCACAAATGTATTTACACTATGGAATGATTTTAAACAAATTGATTTGAAGTAAATATATCGATTTTAATCAATTCGAATAGCCTAAGTATGTGGATTTCAAGTGAACTAACTCTAATATGGAAGCCTAAACCTCACAAATGTATTTATAGTATGGAATGGTTTAAACAAATCGATTTGAATAAATATATTGATTTTATTCATATCCAATTGATTACGTATGTGTGTTTTAACTTTTAAGTAATATTAAACTCCCTAAACCCTCACAAATATACTTACAATATGAAATGGTTTAAACATATCGATTTAAATAATTTAACAAAGAATGTTAAACACATGGTGAGATTAATTTCATGATTTGAATCTTAAACAAAAGAATGTGGAAGCCCCTTACAAATGTGAAGTTTGAGTCCCAAAGAATACAAATTTATGGAGGCAACATTTACATGAGATTTTCAGCGTGGTGCAAGGAGAGCCGTTCGGAGTAGTCTTGCATGTTAAGGCTAAAATTTGTTTGTTGTGTAATCGCCCATGTAATGTTCTCATAATTTGTAATAATTTATAAATCGACACGATTAAAAAGAAAGAATAAAATACGAAAAATATGTTTATAAAAAATAATACTAAAAACACTAAAAAAACGTTATGGGAGCCTAAACCCAAACACATGTACCTAATACATGGAATTGTTTTTAAAATGGTTGATTTGATTCAGTATGTCGACGTAAAGGGCACTAAACTCTAATGTGAGAGCCTAAACCCTCACAAATGTGTTTAAAATATTAAATGAGTAAAAGAAAATGATTTGGCCAAACTTATCGATTGTAAGGTATAATAAACCCTAATATGAGAACCTAAACTCTCACAAATGTGCGTAAAATATTGAATGATTAAAAATAAACGATTTGAATAAACATGACGGTTTTAAAGGGTACTAAACCCTAATATGTGAACCTAAACCTTGATACAATATAGTATGACTTAAAATGATCAATTTAATTTAATAAAAGGATTTTAAATGATATTAAACCTCAATATGAAAGCTTAAACTCAAAAAAATACATGCAAAATATCAAATGATTTAAAACGTTTGAATTGATTAAAGGTGTCAATTTTAAAGGGCACTAAACCCTAACTTGAGCGTCTAAACCCTCATAAATCTGCGTAAAATATTGAATGATTGAAAACGGATATTTTTACAGAATTCGTAGATTTTAAGGGGTGCTAACCTTAATATGAGAACTTAAATTCTCACAAATGTATGTACAATATGATATCATTTTAAACGTTTAATTAAAATAAATATGTGGACTTTAAGGGATATTTAACTTGAGTATGGGAGTCTAAACTCAAACCCATGTACGTCGCCTGATTTAAAATGTTGGAATTGATTTAACATGTCGATTTTAAATGACACTAAATTACAATGTGAAAGTCTAAACCCTTACAAATATTCGGAAAAAATTGAATGATTAAATATCATATGCATGAAAACAAAAATTTCATCATCCAGTACAATGTATAATACAGTACAGAAAACATTTGAACAATGTTCGAAATCATATAACCAAAATCGGGTTAAAATATTTTAATAAAACAAATAAAATGTTTTATGTAAACAATTTACTTCCGTTATGGGTTAGCAATCGGGAATATTTCTTTTAATTAATGTTTGGTTGACAAAAAAAAAAAACTATGATTCCGTTTAGTTCGGTTATTGGAAACTTTGGTTCGTTTGTAATGTTACCGCATAAAATAAAAGTGTTAAATTCGATTTTGGTTTTTAGTAAAAAATTTTGGTTAATTGTGGGTAGTTAAATATAATCTAAAAAGTATTCTTTAGATATATCATATATCTGATATATTTTTTTAATTATTATTTATGTATAAAATATCTATAAAATATAGAATATAAAATTTATTTTTGTGTATAATATCAATATTTAATATTTATTTGTTTGAAAAATTACACTATATATAAAAAGAACACACTGTCTTTATCTTCTCAATAAGATATTCAATATTCAATGCAAAAATCTGTAGTCATTGATGATTAGAACAAAATTACAAACTTTACACGTAGAAGGATTTCTTATTAAAATATCATGCATTACCTTAGAACAACGAATCTGTGTAAGTTGACCCAAAACCCCAAGTCAACAAATCAAATCATGATTGTTTAGCAAAATAGAAAACATATCAAATCATGGTTATACAAAAGCATCCACGTTTATTCATTTATGTATTAAACAAAACCTTCACACGTCCTGCAACATGCAGAAAACATATCAAGCATTAGACAATAGTAAAGGCTCGACAGGTTACAAGTTTAAGAAATAGAAACGAAAGAAGAAATTTCCTTAAAATATATACAACAAATAATGTAGGCGACTGAAAACCTGAAAACCTTTGAACATTGTTCCAAATCATATAACTAAAAATTTGTGAACAGATAAAGCAAACTAAACAACTTTATCTATCAACAATACATTTAGGAGAAATATAGTTATTAAAGCTAGATAACTTAGTAAGAATAACGATGCTACACAAAGATTTAAACAACAAAGGAGTATAGGAATCAAACAACAAAGCAAAACATGAGGATCAAAGTAAAAAGAGCACCTTCAAAGGTAGATCAATTCTCTGATATATTTTCTTTATGGAAATCGAGAGCTAAACACATACAATATCGAAGAGAAATAATCTGCAAGATAAAATAGAGAAACATATCAAAAACAATAATAGAGAGAGAATAAATTTTACTTTGTTAGGAAAAAAAGTAAGACAGTAAACCAAACACTCAAAGACGGCCACGCCACCATAAAAATAGAAAGAATTTTGTTTTGGTTTAAATATAAAACCGAAAATAGCTAGTATACACAAAAAAAAAAAAAATTATATGTTGCATAAGTTTGATCATTATGACCGGGCCAAGGGGTTATAATGAAAATCAATTATTAATCACTTATAAAAAAACACGTTTACGTTGATGGAAATCTATTTGCAACGGCATATATTTTCTGAATTCAAAAACATTATAAATATACATTTTAGTGTTTACAAAATATAACCATACTTCCGATGATCAACCTTCTACGTAAAATCTACAAAACATATAACACAGGGAACATCAATACTTGATCATACGAATATAAAACCAATTAAATTAGAAAACCTAGAAAACATATCAACAGAAAGAATATTAATAATCGATCACTCGAACATAACAAACACGAAAAACCTACATAACATATATCGATCAAAGTATAATTTGCCAAACATAGAAAAAAGTAAACCAAACCTATTACTTTATTAAAAGAATAGAGAACTCTAAAAAATAAATAAAATAGATGATTATAAGAACAAAAGAAACAAACTAAAAACAAAAATCAAAGAAGCATACGCTAGTCGATTTAAAAAAAAAAGGAGAAGGTAATGATTTTTTGACAATCAAGCATCAAGGAAGGTATATATAGGAACTGAAGAAGGAATAGATAATGATAAATTTGTTTTTGATATCATCAGATTAATATATATAGATATACATATTAAAAAGTAAATATCACTATCAAATATATCGTTTAACAAATAAATAAAAAGTATAAACATTTCAAATATATATCGATTAAAATAAAAATTAGTTAAAGACAACATTAAAATATCTTGTAATAAAAACTCAACTTTCATTCTAGTGCATAGTTACCTCTCTAATAATTTAATAGATATCCGTATATATTTTGAATTTTTTTATTTTGAGCTTGTTAAGATTTGATAATGATTTATATGTTTTAATACTGTAATTGTTTAGGATATGTTATCGTAGATCTTTTTTTGTGTTTTGTTGAGTTTGTTATTTTGTTTAGTTTAATATAATTTAATTTATGGAAGGCAATTCTAAAAAATACCACCAAAAAAAGTTTTTGTTCCAAAAATACCACCAATTTTCAAAAATTCTAAAAATACCATTTTTTCTAAAAGTTCCAAAAATACCACAAAACTAAAATTAACTTTAAATATTCAAAACTAAAACCCTAAATCCTAAACCTAAACCCTACCTCCCTAAAACTATACCCTAATTGTACAATAGTTAACCCAAACAAAATAAATTAAATTCTAAGCTCTTGAAAATCAATTTTTGAGTTTGTGGTATTTTTGGAACTTTTGAAAATTAATGGTATTTTTGGAACTTTTAGTAGTATTTATGGAACTTTTGAAAAGTGGTGGTATTTTTAGAAAAAAAACTTTTTTGGTGGTATTTTAGGGAAATTCTTTTTATGTAATGTTGTTAGGAATACTATTTGTTGTTTTTAATAAAATATGAATTATTTTTTGTGCTTCTGTCATGTCAAAGTAGAATCTTTTTTTTTTTTTTGGTCATGTCAAAGTAGAATCTAGTACCGGTTGTATGAGAAACATATGAACTTAAACTCAAACTACACCAATTTTAGGGTTGGGTTTGATGTTTTGAAAATTTTAATTTCATAATGATTAGTTTATGATAGAATAAAATACGCCCAGTAAAAATAATAAAAACAGTATCATTAGAGATCGTTATATAAGATTGATATCGTTAATAGTATGTAAATGGAAAATAAATATATATATATATATATACTGCCTCCGTTTGTTTATAAGTGATGTTTTAGGCTTTTACACTCATATTTAAAAATCATTAAATTTACTTTGTTTTTTGAAATAAAACAATACCTTTTATTATTCAGGACATTTCAACCAATAAAAATTCAATTTGCAAAATTGAAAGAGTCAAAAACACTAAAAAGTCAATTAATTGTGCATTGGTAAGTGAAAATATCACTTATTTGTAAACACAAAATGACTCCTAAAACATCACTTATAAACAAAAGGAGGGAGTATATATATATATATATATATATATATTTATGTCACATAAATTATGTGCCTCAATAATTTTATTTAACACATTTTTAAAAGGAGTCTTTCTTGGCTCTTGAATCTTGATCAATGAAAGTTTCAACAATTACCGATAACTTTATTAGTTCTCAAGTAGAGGCTCGATCGTTAAGGGGCACATCCATCCAAAAATGTTTTTCATGCAGGCAGATATATTTTGTATATATTCGTTGGTGTTTAAAATATTAATTTAATTTGCTAGCATCTTGTATAGTATATGGATGTGTTTTTGGTATTTTCTGTCATCTGAGAAGAAAATATTAAAAATTATTATATGTACCATCCTTTTTATTTTGCTAGCATCTTGTTCACTCTCGACTTTCGACATGTTTTGATCACCAACTTTTACTTGGAGTATCTTATCAATCCTCAAAAATTACAATTGCTATACCAAAATATACAACACTTTAAAGGGAGAAGTTTAAGCAAATAAACGATCATCACAAATAACTTTTGCAAGCTTTTTAAATTTCATTGGATATAAAATTTGTAATGAGAGATTGGGTTTAAGAAAACAAAAGATAGGGTGCAACTTGCAAGAGAAGGCATCACCAATGATAGAAATTTTACACCATTTCTTTTGTCATCAAGCAAAACTTCCTTGACAATTCCTCAATTTACATAATCAATTGTTGCACTCGTATGGTCACGTAATATGTTTCCATCTTCTTAAGATCTGTCATTGCTTGTGCAATAAGAAGTCAAAATATAAATCAATGTAGGATAGACACCAATTCTCTAGAGGTAAATACAAACTTATACGTAGGGGCAATAAATCTTGCAGCCAATTATTATCACCACCGTATCAATTCTTTGCAGTAAAAGAGAGATCATATGGAGAATAGGTAAAAGGAAAAATGAAACTAACCAAGTGGTTTCTTATGTTAGTTCACTTTTCTGCTTTTTCATTCCTAACTCTCTTTTCCTCTTGAAATACCTCTACTCGAAGTTGATCGTAGAGTTGATTCCAACCAAGTGGTTTAATCGAAGCAGGCTTTGTCACCGGGATGTTACTGTAACCATAGGCAATGGCGACATCCTGGTGAAAGATAGACATACAAAAAATCATTCATAATATAAATTAAGCTCGTGTGTAGCAGTTTGTGGCTTTTTGCAGTTTACAATATAGGACGTGCGTCACGGTTCCCAGTCGGATAAACTGATAAATTTTTGTGCCTGCAAATATCAATGCATCAATACTATTATCAGATATCATTCGAAAATATACCAAATGCTTCTTATGACGTATGCAACAGTGAATAAAACAATCTTTCATTAAATCTAAGTCTGTAAGCTAATCAGGAAGAATGACCGACGCTGCTTTCTCCACAGTAAAACAATCACATAAATATATAAAATTTCGACGCAGCACAACTCAAAACCTTTTAATCATAGTATTAGTTTACATAGAGATGATTCTACACACACAAAAAGAAAAACTGTTTAACCGTAGCCCACATAATAAGAGTATTAGTTTACATAGATTCTACGCACACACAAAAAAACCAGTTGAACTGTAGCCGGCATATTAAACCTGTTAACATATTAAAAAAAGAATCTCAAAGACCGTACCTTTTAAAATGTTTCATATATAGTTGTGGAAAATTTTAAAATAATTTACAAAGGAAAAAATCAAGGGGAATTTGCTAAAATAGGCCACATTTAAGCATAAAATGTCCCAATAGACCTTTCTTGTTGTTTTCCTATAATATCCCTAAGTGGTGGAAAAAAAAAACAAATAATAAGTTTTTAAATTTTTAAAAAATATATAAATTATAAACATATCATGAATAGAGTTTTTTGTGAAATTTTTTTTTTTTTAAAGTAAAATGCATATTCTATAATCATTTTAGTTTTTTTTTCTACCGGTAGTAGAATACAGTAGATTTTAGATTCTGCCGTTTTATAAAAATCTACCATGTGTAGAACATATATTCTACTAAATATCAAATTTCTACCATTTCGTAGAATATCGTAGAATATCGATTCTACTAAATATCAAATTTCTACCATTCGTAGAATTTAAAATCTACCATTTTCAAAAATTCTACCATATGTAGAAGGCCATTTCTACCAACTGTTCTACCATTCTTCACGTATCTACCGTATGGTAGAATCTGTTTTCTACGAAATTAGTTATTATTTCCTAAAATTTAGGAAAAAATATTTAGTTGCCAAAAATGTAAAGATTTACTAATTTAAATATAATTATGAAAAATTCCAAAAATATTATTTCTATTTATTATTACAAAATATAATTTAAATATTCCGAAATATAAGTTTTATAAAATTATGAATAATTCTATTTATTACGAAATTAGTTATTATTATTTCCATTTAGTGTTTTATGTGGTTAAAAAAAAGTTGCAAAAAAAATCACCCTTTGATGCTCGAACCCGTATCATCAACAAATGAAGAGCATGAGTTGTAACCACTAAGGCAAGACGTTATTACTTGTTCTTTATGAAAGTACAAACAATAAATACGTTTATCCATCCGAATTATGTAGAAATAAGTTACACTTTCCTAAAAATGTGGGAGTAAATATTCTTGTTACCTAAACTAATTATTTGCAAGTCACGTTCGCATCTTCTTCTTCGTTTCCCTGTTGAACATGATGGTTCATGATAATGGTCTGGTCGAGGCATCATCCATGTACCGGATCAGACCATGCATTTTTGGTTTAGCCTTTATAAGGTTGTAAAAGACGACACTGTTTGTTATTCTTTGCGGTTGGTTATATAGTAATATCAATATTAAGGCTCTCTATCTCTCTTGCTCTTTACAATAAAATGTTGGAATTGTGATTTTAAAGTGGAATTACTACATCATCATGATGAACAAAAAGAGACTACATAACTGCAATATTAGCTCTTTTGTTTATCAGTTAAAAACATAAGTTGAATTTAAACTCACAATGCGTTTATAAAGGAACTAAGAGAGATAGGGATTAGAATGAGTAGGGAAAAACAATAAAAAGGAAAGAAAAATGAACAAGCAAATACTTTTTAACCATGTCTTCTTGACCTCCATGAAAGCTATTACAAGATGGAGCAAGCCTTTTGTGCTTTGCTCTTCTTTTTCTTCTGCTTTGGAGGTTGAAGAACCACTCTGATCGCTGCATCGAACACTCCCTTGACGTTCTGCAGTTAGTCGCATAGTTTTTCCATCAATAAAAGATGAAGCCAACATTGAAAAAATTGATTCATGACTTGTCTTTTCTTCTTTTACCTCTTGTGATTTTGAACTGCACTCGATGTAAGCAGGCGCTCCGATTAGCTTCTTGAGCTCCTCTCCCTAAAAATGCACAACAGAAAACAATTAACTGGTTTTTGTAAACTTAGGGTAATCAAGAATTGTTCCTACCTGAGCGGTGGTAATAGGCACAGCACCAGGATGGTCGATAAAGAACTGTTTGTCATCTCGAAGATCTGACACAAAACAATCATAAAGGGTTATCAAATATCAAAAGCAGCAAACGATTGTAGAGTTACAACCAAACATTTCACCAAATGGATCCATCCAGAACCAAAAAAATGTCAAGTTATGCCCACTAATGTCATATATATCAGAGCATCTTAAAACAGTCACAAGAAAAAAATGGCTATAACTTATTACCTAGTTTGGTTCCAACAAGGACGATTGGGACACTAGGAGCATAGTGCTTCAACTCTGGGATCCACTGTAAAACAAAAGACCAAGAAGCAAAAATTATGAACCAAACTCTCGTTTTCATAATTAAAAACTATCGAGGACCACGATGAGCAAAACTCACCTTCTTGGACACATTCTCATAACTAGCCTTACTAATGAGAGAAAAGGCTAGTATGAAAACATCAGCACCATGGTAACTCAACGGTCTTAATCTGTTATAATCCTCCTGCCCTGTAAACAACAACAACGAAACACAATCGTAAATCCATACAAAAATCTCTCCTTAAAGATGATCAAGTTATGTCATTACCTGCAGTATCCCAATATCCGAGATTCACCGTAGCCCCGTTAACAACCACATTCGCACTAAAGTTATCGAAAACCGTCGGGACATAATCCTGTTCCATCAAAAAATTCACAAAATGTGTCAAGATACAATCTTTACAATCACCATATTTCTTTCAATTATGACAATAACATAATCAAACCATGAGTGCCCAAATCGAAATTGTATCAAATATGATGAATGAAAACCCAAAACGAAACTGTTTTACATACCTAAGCTTCGCCGGAGATAACGAAACGCCGGAGAGACCAATACGGAAGGAATATTACGATGCCGAAGAGGAGAATTTGAAAAAAAACCTGAAGAAACCGGTGAATTGAGGAGAGGATTTTCTCTCCCAAACAAGAACCCTAATTTTCTATCGGGGAAGACAGAATTTGGGGATCGGGAAAACAAAAAGTTTTTAAACATATTATTATATTTTATTTCCTTTTTCTTATATATAATTAAACATTTTATTATATTTCTTTTTCTGATTTATAAAACTATTTTACTAATTAACAATTTTAATTAGTAATTTAAATTGAAGGTTATAATTGGGATTTGAATTTCAAAAAGCCTATTGAGACTTTTTGATTACAAAAAAAACCTGTTGGGACATTTTATGCTTAAATGTAGCCTAATTTAGCAATTTTTTCAAAAATCAAAGCATATCATACCAACTTGCTTAATCAAAAGCCTTTTTGCTTGACTATCGGACATTCGCATAGATGACCAAGAGAACTTGTGTTTCACCAAAAAATCTCGTAGTTCCTGTCTTGAGTGAATTCATTTAATCATCTAAGCTTGTTTGTTGCAGTGGGTACAGTCTTCTCTTCCCTCACAACATGTTCCAACTGAGGGATGAACATAACCACAATCCAAATTTCATCAACAACACTTGTGAGAACGCAATAAAAATTTCTCACGTTCCCAAATTCTCATTTTCTGATCCAACCATGAGTCATCATTAGATTGCTTAATTACCCGAATTCTAGCTGAAGGGATATGCCCAGATTCAAGCAAGTGAGTTAACTCTCTTCCCAACAGCTTGCTCTGAATCTCTTTTTTGTTCTTCATTATACTGAGGCGTGATTTCGCCATTTCCAAAGCTGTTTTGCTACATAAATCAAAATTAATAAAAGATACACAAAAACTAAATCAAATCAATGCGCAAAAAACGAATGAAACAATAGAATCCAAATTACTCACTTCGCACGCTCAATCCTACGATAAGAAAATTAAAAGATACAAAGTGAAAAGGATGGAGAATCGGAATCGTTGGGAGGAATGGAATGAGCAAGTGGAAAGGGAAGATGGTACGACTCGATTCATGATCAATGAAAATGAAGGAGAAGATCGTATCATATAAAGGAGAAGATTGGAACGTGAAGCCCTAGGAATAGTAAGAGGCGTGAATTATTTCTCTGATCAATGATTGTCGGCTTGGTGTGGTAATGATAGAGACATAAAGCCTTGGATCGTCTTCTCTGTTTGAAGATTATGTAACGGCGATTTGAGAACTCGAAGTGTCGTACGTCGCAATCTCGCAGAGAACAAAGAAGAGGAAGAAAGGGCATTTGAAATTGGGCTGGGCTGGGCAAAAACGTTTTACATATTGGGCTAACAGTGTTTTGATGTATCTCAAACAATTATGTGTGAATGACATTACAAAATGATTGGCTGCAAATATTCAGTATTTTTTTTTCTGATGTGGCATCACTAAGAGGCCAAAAATTCTCTTCCCTTTTATATAAAGGAGATAATTTCTATGGTTTTTATTGTTTTGTTGAAATTTCTATATATTGATTATATTAAAATATATGTATTATATGCATATGTATTTATAAAAGATCACAAAATTATAAATACGAATTATATGCAAAAAATCATTTATACATTATTAGAGAGGTGATTTTACTTAAAATGTGACATGGCAATAAGAATTAATGAGCCAAATAACAAATCTTTTTAACTTGGTTGGCTAATCCATATTTAACATTCTTTGTATAAAATAAAAAATAAGACAAAGTTGTAATTGTCATATAAAAATGATATGCTCAGGTTTTAACCACTGCAAGTGTACAGACACGCAGTAGTATGTTAGGGGATCGAATCCACAGAGACCACGATTTACACAACAAATTATAGAGTATTGAATTAAGCTAAGCATGAAATAATGGTTTTGAGTGATGTTATCAAAATTAAAGACAAGATTGCAAATAAAACGATTTAAAACAGATTAATAAAAGCGCTAGGCATTAGGAAATTCTCAGGAAATCACAATCATAAACCAGACAACTATTTAGATTCTAATATGCATGCATCTTAAACTCAAAATACTGATATAAATTGCTCCACTTGCGTGATAACAATTACTTTCCCTAGAGATCCGAGTGCCTAAACTTCCGTTTGGTCACGGCTATCCTAGACAAGCATTATAGTTCAGGTTTGATCAGTTCACAATTGACTCTAATTCACTTCCGAGACTACAAACTAATTGCTCATCAACAGAAGTTCCAGAGATACACAAACTTTCGGAATCTGTATCAACCTAAGATCTAGAGATTAAGTGGCCAGTTCAATCCTAGCTTTATGCCTAAAAGTGATGAAGATGGTAATTGATAAGCAACCTATTTGTGTCTAGTTTAATATGTGAAATCCATCGAAAACCCTAAACCTAACTAGAGAACTACTCAGACATGATAAAAGACAAAGCAAAGACCATGGATGAAAAGAGCATAATCAATATAATAGAAAGTAAATAAGGTTTAGAAATCTTCTCCGAATGGTAGAGGAATTCTTCTCCTTGCTTACAACTCTGAAACTAGGTCTATAGTCTGAATAAAAACGTCTGAATAAAAGTAATAAAAATAGGTGGTGTCTAAAAAAACGAAACCCTATGGGTTTATATAGGATTAAACAGAATCTGGAAATTTTCCTAAAAATCTGGGACTGGGACCGGTCAGTCCGAAGTCGGGACAGGTCGGCCCCGTTTCCAAAACTTAAAATGTCTTCACATGATCAGCCTGGACCGGCCGATCCTTGGTGTAGACCGGTCGAACCCGTTTCCAGGGGCTTCGGTCTTCAAATCTTCAAATCTTCAAGTGGACCGGCCGGTCCTTGGTGTGGACCCGTCGGTCCCGTTTCCAGAGGCTTGGTCGATCTTCATTCGAGCCGGTCTTCAAGCGCCAAGTAGGGACCGGCCGGTCCCTTATGTGGACCGGTCGGTCCGAGCGTCAGAAAACTCGGGGTTCCAAATCTCCTTCCCTAACGCATGTGGTTCCAAATCTTCGAGTATGGATCTAAATATTAACTCAAAACAACTCAAAAGACTCTGAAAACTCGTTAAGTTCGTGGTTAGGAACGTCCAAATTCACGTTATATCAACTCCCCCAGACTTAAATCTTTGCTTGTCCTCAAGTGAAGACAAACTAGAAATAGATTCAAGGGAGCTATAAAAACCAAACTAACCTTCGTGAGCTGAATGAAATCCTTTAGGACCCAACATATGTAACACCAATAACCCTGAAAACTCATAAACAGATCAAAAACCAAGATGGTACTTCATGTACTTTGCCAAATACATAGCAATGCTACCATACTTAAGTTTCTATGTCTCAGCGACTCTATACCAGGGTCCAGAAATCTTACCAAAGGGAAAATGTCCGTCGCATAAGGGTTAAGGATTTGGGCTATTTAGTGGTGGTGTGAAAGTGTTTAGGTTAACCTCAGTCGCGGCCGAATGCAAGTCATAGCACAAAATCACAAGAGAACTAAATCCAAGGATGATGCACAACTTTTCAAAATTAAGACCCTTTTCCTTTTTATATAAAAACTTTATGCTTATCTAAAAAACTAATGCAGAGAATAAGAAATAGCAATGTGCTTATAACTATGCATGTAAAATCTGAGGCTTTATTCTAATCCCTTTCAACTTCTTTTTTTTTATTTTTTTTTATTAGTTTTTTTTTATTTTATTATTATTATTTTTTTTATTTTATATATGAGTTGGGGTTTAGTTCTAGCCTTTTTCCTATAGATAAGTGATGAAAAACCAAAAACAATGGATGAAGAAATGAAAAAAAAAAAATCCTAAGCAGAAAGTTTTGAAGCAGTACGAAAAGGTCTTTAGAATGATAGGCTGGCCGGACTACGTCTCCGGAGTTTTTGCGCTTGAGTGCATGTCAATATCTTCAATATAATGCATGGAGTTTGAAAGAATGGTTAAGGTAAGGGTGTGGTACCAGACTAAAAGTGAGCCTGGCCATTAGGAGTCCTGAAGAGAGGATAGTGTTTGAAAAAGGATAGGACTCCTAACGTGGTTGATACTTCTTATGCGATTTCGAATTCCCTGAGTTAAGAAAACAAACCAAAATAAAGAGTGCCAGCGTTTGCTTTCAAGGAGACGGGAGCCTTCTGGTAATACTGATCCGCCTAGGGCGTTTTTAATCTTCCCATTCCTTTGATTCGTCACTATTAATCTTAAAAAGGTTAGCAAACATCATGTGGTCCTAGAATTGCATGCATATCACAAAGGTTTAGTACAAACTGAAAATAAGAAAATAGAAAACATAATTAGTACTAATAGTACTTCCCCCCAGACTTACTTCACACCGACCCGGTGTGAAAATAAATCCAAAGGAAAGAACTATAGAAAAAGGGAAAATAAAATGAAAAGAAAAAGGAAAGTAAAGAAAATCTAACTTCGTCATCAGAACTCTGGACCGGTCATCGTCTGAGCTCAAATCGGTGGAAGGCAGACGCGTGCGACTCCCAGAGTGATTGGTGCAGCACGAGACCAACCGTTCTCATGTCCAGAAGGAATGGGGCTTCGGCAAACGGACGGGACCGACCAGTCTCGGTATGGGATCGACCGGTCTCAGCATGGGATCGACCGGTCTCAGCATGGGACCGACCGATCGTTCTGAGGGTACGAATCGGTCGGTCCGAGATCCAGGGATGTCTACGGGTCATGCTCACATTACGGACCGACCGGTCTCACAAAGAGACCAACCGGTCTCACTTCCAGGGACCTTAAGGGGGCTCTTGAACTACGTGGACCGACCGGTTTCACAAAGAGACCGACCGGTCTCAGGTCCAGAGATGTCCCTTGGTGCGTTGACCCTTCAGGACCGACCGGTCTCATAAAGAGACCGACCGTTCCTAATGTCAGAGGTCTAATCCAAAGTGTTGGTGATGAAAATTCCTAAGGAAAACCAAAGAGAAAACAAAAACAAAGGTAAAATTGAAAAATGAAAAATAAAAGAAAGTATGTACACTCACCGGTAGGTTGCCTCCCACCAAGCGCTCTGTTTAACGTCATTAGCTCGATGTGTGTGCCCTTCAGGCGTCGGGTGGATCATCAAGAGGGATCACAGCACCCTCTTTCGGAGCGAAACTTCCAGAAATGATTCGCTTGTCATGTTTTGCTCTGGTACGTTCCTTGTACCTCAATATCCATTGTAAACCAGTAGGAAGAACTAGGTCCTCTGTGACTAGATCAGCAATGTCATCTGGTTCCTTAATCGAGAAAGGTGGGTCATCGGTTACATGCTTCTCCAGCAGCTTGTCCATTGCGAATGTCATCTTAGTGTCTCCCAGTTGGAGATCAATGCGTCCATGCTTTAGATCGATCTTTGCACCAGTTGTGCAAAGAAATGGTCTTCCCAAGATAAGAGGATCTTCTGGTTCTTCAGCTAGGTTCAGCACCACGAAATCTATAGGGACAAAAACATCACCAATTAGAAGTTGTACGTCCTCAAGAACACCTATAGGACGTTTAACAAACTGATCAGCAAAAATTAAAGAAATTTTAGGAAGACTAAATTCTTTAAAGCCCAATCGTTGTGCTACGGAGTATGGCATGATGTTGACACTCGAGCCCGAGTCGCAGAGTGAGCGAGGAAAAACTGTAGAGTCGATCTGGACTGTAAGTTCAAGGCGACCAGGATCTCCAAGCTTTATCACTGTCCTGTTCTGTAACACAGCGCTACACTCCTCGGTTCCTTGCACATAATCCTCTTCTTCGGTCACATTGGCAAAATCCTTCTTTATAACTGCACATTGGCAGAATCCTTTAATAGTTTCACTGCACTTTGCTTCTTCCAAATCCTTCTGAGACTTCCTAGGATGAACATGGTAAGGTGCCTTGGGGACATAAGTACGAATCGGAGGATTGTTCACCAGACCGACCGGTCTGATGGGGGGACCGGTCGGTCCTACATCTTCTGGAGAATTGTTTTCCGTTACAGAAATGGCATAACATTCCCTTTTTGGATTCTGCTCTCCTTTAGCCGGAAGAGTCCCTTGCTGTCGCTTAATAGCTTCTGCTTGCTGTGCCACTTGAGTGTCCAACATCTTCAAATGAGTGGTCACAGCTTCTAGTCGCCCATTGATGTCTAAAATGGCGCTGGAACTCTGCTGCTGATTAGCTAGCATAAGCTGCATCATAGCTTTGAGCTCATCGTTGGGATTGGAGGCTGGAGGTGGAGGAGCTTGTTGTCTAGGCTGGAATTAATTCTGATTTTGGTACCCAGAGCCTGAACTCTGTCCATACTGCCTCTGATAGCCAGCATTGTAACCTGTTAATCCTTGAGCAGGAGGAGTTGTTCTTAATGAACTAGCAAATGGTGTCTGAGCTGGGACTGCAGCTTGCTGAGGATACACCTGATCCTGGGGATTTACAACATTGGTGTTCCTGTAGGATATATTAAGATGGTTTCGTTAGTTGTTGTTGAAGCCTCTGTTCTGCCCAATTCCTTGACCACCTACATAATTGACCTCTTGAGTACCCTCTAAAACCAATGCAACATCCTTTGAGTAGCAGATTGCGTCTGGAGAGTTCCCGACCATAATGATGCCCTGAGGGCTTTCTTGCATTAAGTCCCTGATCTTAGCAGCTGTCAGCTCGGCTATCTCTGCTGCAGATGGTGTGTCAACGTTGTAGATCCTCTTTGATTGATCATACTCAGCACATTGATTGCTGGAACTCTGCACCATGTAATCTATCACTACAAGAAAACAGTCCATAAGTGACTACAGTTTGTGACTGCAAAATCAGTCACTAATATTTGCGTAACTTGAGACACAATTGCGACTGATTTGTGACTCATGAAATATTAGTCGCAAATTCGTCGCAAATTTGCGACTAATATTTCTAGTCGTAAAGGCGTCGCTAATTAGTGACTGATTTGCGACACATGTGGGAAGGTTTCAGTCTAGTCACATATCAGTCACTAATTAGCGACTGATTTAAACCAAAAACGGTCGTCACAAATTTGTGACACATTGGTTACGAAAATATCAGTCACAGATTAGCGACGCCGCTGGGGGAGTCACTGATTTGTGACTGATTTGTGACATTCAAATATAGTTCTAGTTTTGAAACCTCAAAACCCTCTACTGTCACTAATCAGTGGTAAATTTGTGACGATTTTGTGACGTTTTTTTAGGGTTTAGGGTTTCTTAAAAAAGCGTTAGAAATTGTTTAGGGTTTATAATTTTGATTTGTCACTATCCAAAGTCGTGGCAAAGTAGTCACAAATTTACCACTACTTTGCGACACATTTGTAACGCAAAAGTAAATTGCGACTGATTAGTGACTACTTTGCCACTCCATTTTGCATTACTACACATTAAACCCCAAAATGTATGCTTTTATGATTCATAGTTGTACTTAGACTTTACTAAACTCAATGCCAAAGTAGTGAATGTGTGGTACAAGTGCATAAATCAAATTTAAAAACAAACTTTTTTGAAGAACAATAATTCACATACTTTAGGTTATAAACACTTAGAAGTTTAATCACATGTTACATAAATTTGATGTTTTTTATAAATTTGCTTTCTTAGTAGTAGTTCAATGATAATATCCTTTCATTTAGGGTATAAAATGTAGGGGAAGACTAAAGGAATAAAGTTTGGGTCTAAATGTTTAGGGTTTAGTGATTTGATTTGTGACTACCACTATTACGTCGCAAAGTAGAAACAAATTAGTGACGCCTTTGTGACTATTTAGTGACGAATATATGAGGTTTGGGTTTTGATTTTTCAGTAACAAAAGAGTTACTTAACCGATACAAATTTGTGACTAATTAGCTACTAGTTAGAGACTTTTTTTTTTACTGTTTATAATTTGAGGTTTCAAATTATTTGGGAAAGATAATGAAAAATTTGGGCCAAAATTTTCCCCCCAAAAACATTTTTGGGACTATTAATCCAAGTGTAAACAAAACAAAAAAAAAATCTGATTTGGATTTCATTCATCCAATTCCAAATCCCTAAACTTCTCAACTTTCATCGGGTTCTTCTTTTTTTCCAATCCCTAAAATTTTCATGTCCATCTTGCCTCCATCGCAAATTGAAGATCACAAATCTTCTTCTTCTCCTTTAGATTCGTACCCTAGCTCTGAGCATGGCGACAACTCTCCTGTGTCTCCTCTTCCCACCACGATCTCATCTTCTGCAGTTGGATCCCTCAGCCTCGCCGGAGCTTCTGATTTCTCTGGTGTCTCTACGGGTAATGGAAATTGATAATTTAGCTTAGCCAATTTTGCCCCTTTTCGTTTTAGGGTTTGTTTCACATTGCCGACATTGAATTTGGGGCTTTTAGGGTTTCTTTTATCGATACCATTCACATATAATCTCCAAATCTCTAATTCTCCAAATCATCTTCTGGGTTCGTCATAAGGTCGGAAGCGGTGAGAAGAAGAAGAGAACGCCGCCGAACTCAAAATCGGAGATGGTAAATCTCTATTCCCATCCTCCATATCCGTCGCTATTATACCTCAAAATTAGGACTTTTTCTCTTTTCATCGAATTGATCTTACTTCTATACGATTTATAAGAATCGAGACCAATTTCGGAGATTTCGCACTGAAATTTGTGGGTTTTGTTCAATTGTAAAATTTAGAGTTTTTGAAGGCAAAGTGCTTGATGAACTGTGAATTCTCTTTGATCCCTGAGCACAAGTTTGAACAGCTTCAATAAGTTTCAGAGGATCCCATGAATCAAGTCTCTCAGTAAGTATCAGTTTTTATGTTTCATAAATATTTAATTGTAAATTTAGTAATCAACAAATAAGAATTGGAGCATGTACTCAGTTTCTTACATTAGTCTACACTGATTCATATTACTTTGAGATTGGAGTCACAATGGGTATGCCGATTTGATTGTACTTTCATGGTGAATTTTGTAGAAGAAGTTTTGTAATCTCTCTTTCAGAGTGTTTGAGAAGTCTCTGCAATATGTGAAGCGATTCAGCTGCTACAAGAATCCAGACGCTGTTCGACAAGTTCGAGAGTATCCTCTTTGTAGAATTAGTTGATTAGTAGTAGTAGTTTTCACAAATGGTTTGCATTGACATGCTTGCATCTTTATTCTAAAGTCCTAACATTACGCGAATCTTGATTGTGTTACCGCAAGTTGCATTTATTCTAGTGTTCTTATTCACTGAAACTATGAATGAGAGTTTACAGTTCTTTAGTTTTGTGAGTACTAGAAGACTCATATTTAACCTCTCTTTTGATTTGTTTACTAGGTTTACTCGGGACAGAGGCAAACCGACCCGAGAGATCTCTCGAACCTCACTATTGAACAAAAGAATGAGAGCTCTAACTCTCTTTCCCTCCACTTTTGCAGGCAGTTACAGATCTGTAATCATGGAGCTCTGACTCTCTTTCCCTCCACTTTTGCAGTCAGTTACAAATCTCTTAAATAATGAAAGTGTGTTTGACATCGATCGGCTCCGTTTGGTAATGCTTTATGCTTTGCGGTATGAGAAAGAAAATCCCGTTCAGTTGATGCAACTGTTTAACAAATTGGCTTCACGGTCTCCCAAGTACAAACCAGGGGTACAGTCAAACTTAAAACTTGATTCCTTTTAGTAGAAATTGTATCTTTGAATGTATTTTCTGTATCTCCGTTTAAAGTGGATAATGATCTGTGCTTCTGCTACAACTATACTAGCTTACCTGTTTTCTAGTTTGGTCCATACTTCTATTGCATTTTTTTTGTATCATAACTTTATGAATGTCACACAACTGCAGTTAGTTCAATTTCTCTTGAAACAAGCTGGTGTGGAAAAGCGTACTGGTGATCTATTTGGAAACAGAGATCTTTTGAATATAGCACGCAACATGGCTCGTGGACTTAAGGTCTGTATCTGAGATTATACTTCTCCAAGAACATTATATCTCTCTCTATTTATAAATATGTCATGCTAATAATACATGTCATGTTACTGAATATATAGGGTGTTGAGAATGTCTACACTCAGCATCAGCCTCTTCTGTTTCAAACAATGGAAAGCATAACCAGAGGGAGATTACGAGATGTGGACTACCCATTTGTCGGAGACCATTTTCAACAAGGACGGTATGTGTGCCTCTGGTTTATTCTAATTCTTGCATTTGACTCAGAGATTTCGGTGACGTCAGAGAAAGTTATAGGGGTGTGGAAATCGCATTAGGCTTGCCTGAAGGGTCTCTTCCTAAACCGGTTTACACACGTCGCGACATTTATAGCGGTTTATGAGTTGACTCCTTTCACTCTTATCACTCTTTTTTTAACATACAATTTATGAGTTGTAGTATTTTGTCTTTTGGTACTTTAAACCTTTTGCAAGCATTTGGAACTTGAAATGCTTGATTATGTATAATATGGTTTTTTGTTTCATATTTGATAGCTTCTTCTTTGCATTTGAGCATTCATAACTAAATAACAATCATAATTTAGTAGCTAAATTGACACTGAAATGAGACTGATAAGTGACTAATAAAACAAACATTTCAAAAACAAGCGTCGCAAATCAGAGGCTAATCAGAGGCAAATTTAGGACTACTTTGTGACTACAGATGAATTAAACCTATTACAAAGGCGTCGCTTATCAGTGACAAATTAACGACTACAGTATTCGTCGCTAAATAACGACTACATGAATCGACACAGATTCGTCACAAAATTACGACTAATATATGGTGTCACAATTCAGTCACTTATTTGCCACGCCTTCGAGGAGCCTCATATCAGTCACAAATTAGCGACTGAAATAATGTAGTCACACAAGCGTCGCTAATTTCCGACTGATTAGCGACGCCAAAAATTAGCGACGCACGTTTTGTGACGCCGAGTTGGCGTCACAAAGTAGTCGCAAATGGGTCATTAGTGACGAATTTGTGACGCTTCTAGGAGTGGCAAATGACCTGTTTTCTTGTAGTGTATCAACCGGTAGGCACCTTCTATGCTCTGGGTCATGAAGTCACCGTTACTAGAAGAATTGAGGCTGTTCTTGTACTTCCAGGTGACTCCATCATAGAACGTCCTGAGCATCTGCTCCTCAGGAAACCCATGGTGTGGGCACTCCCTGCGGTACTCCTTGAACCTATCCCAGGCCTCAGCAAATGATTCTCCACCTTTCTGCGCAAAGTTGCTGATCCTGCCTTTAAGCTGAGCTGTCTTGGACTTAGTGTAGAAGTAGTCCAGGAAGGCGGCTCTAGCTTCATCCCAGCCGTTCAGAGAGTGTGGAGGAAGTGACTTGAGCCACCTCAAAGCTTTGTCAGTGAGAGAGTGCTTAAACAGCTTGCACTTAAGGTAATCAGCTGGTACCCCATTAGCCTTGGTCGTCTCGCAGACTTCTTCAAAATTCTCTATATGATCCATGGGATTCTCAGAAGCCAACCCATGGAACACGTGTCTCTCTACCAGATTGATCAGCTGTACCTTAATCTCGAAGTTATTCCTCTAAATCTCAGGGACACGAATGACTGATCTGTTCTGGTAGTAGGTGTGGACATTGTCCCCTTCTCCAATCCCTCTCTGCGGCGGAGGATTCTGTCCTGCTGGTGGCATCTGTTGTGCCATCATCCTAGCAAACTGCTTTTGCATCTGCTGTTGCGCCAGTTGCGCGTTGGCAGCAGTTGCAGCCCGAATCTGCTATATCTGGTCAAACAAGGCAGCTTGAAGACCCTCATTATCAGCTTGTTCTACTACCTCCATAACTGGCAAGAGGTTCTTCTTAGCTCTGTTAGCCCTTTCTACTCTGGCTAGTTCTTCGTTTGAGAGTGATGTCAGAGGTTCAGTGCGATTACTTCTCCTCTGCATACACCTGAAAGCACAACCAAAGACAAAAACAAAAAGAAAAATAAATTAGTAAAGTACTTAGACGAAATTCGCAAATCAAATCTGATGGTAAACACAATTGGTCCCCGACAACGGCGCCAAAAACTTGATATGCTCAGGTTTTAACCCAAAATAAAACACTGCAAGTGCACAGGCATGCAGTAGTATATTAGGGGATCGAATCCACAGAGACCACGGTTTACACGACAAATTATAGAGTATTGAATTAAACTAAGCAGGAAATAATGGTTTTGAGTGATGTTATCAAAATTAAAGACAAGATTGAAAATAAAACGATTTAAAACAGATTAATAAAAGCGCTAGGCATTAGGGAATTCTCAGGAAATCACAATCATAAACCTGACAACTATTCAGATTCTAATATGCATGCATCTTAACTCAAAACACTGATATAAATTGCTCCACTTGCGTGATAAAAATTACTTTCCCTAGAGATCCGAGAGCCTAAACTTCCGTTTGGTCACGGCTATCCTGGACAAACATTATAGTTCAGGTTTGATCAGTTCACAATTGACTGTAATTCACTTCCGAGACTAAAGACTAATTGCTCATCAACAGTAGTTCCAGAGATACACAAGCTTTCGAAATGTGTATCAACCTAAGATCTAGAGATTAAGTGGTCAGTTCAATCCTAGCATTATGCTTAAAAGTGATGAAGATGGTAATTGATAAGCAACCTATTTGTGTCTAGTTTAATATGTGAAATCCATCGAAAACCCTAAACCTAACTAGAGAACTACTCAGACATGATAAAAGACAAAGCAAAGACCATGGATGAAAAGAGATCAATATAATAGAAAGCAAATAAGGTTTAGAAATCTTCTCCGAATGGTAGAGGAATTCTCCTCCTTGCTTACAACTCTGAAACTAGGTCTATAGTCTGAATAAAAACGTCTGAATAAAAGTAATAAAAATAGGTGGTGTCTAAAAAACGAAACCTTATGGGTTTATATAGGATAAAACAGAATCTGGAAATTTTCCTAAAAATCTGGGATTGGGACCGGTCGGTCCGAAGTCGGGACCCGTCGATCCCGTTTCCAGAACTTAAAATGTCTTCACGTGATCAGCCTGGACCGGCCGGTCCTTGGTGTGGACCGGTCGGTCCCGTTTCCAGGGGCTTCGGTCTTCAAATCTTCGAATCTTCAAGTGGACTGGTCGGTCTTTGGTGTGGATCGGTCGGTCCCGTTTCCAAAGGCTTGGTCGATCTTCATTCGAGCCGGTCTTCAAGTGCCAAGTAGGGACCGGCCGGTCCCTTATGTGGACCTGTCGGTCCGAGCTTCAGAAAACTCGGGTTTTCGTCTAAATGCTTGAATCTCCTTCCCAAACGCATGTGGTTCCAAATCTTCGAGTATGGATCTAAATATCAAGTCAAAACAACTCAAAAGACTATGAAAACTCGTTAAGTTCGTGGTTAGGAACGTCCAAATTAACGTTATATCAAAATACTCAAAAAACATTTATATAAAATATACGAGTATGTACAACTTTTTATAAGTAAATAATTTTTATGGTTGATTATATTAAAATATATATATTATATGCATACGTATTTTTAAAAGATCACAAAACCATAAATACGAATTATATGCAAAGAATTAGTAAGAATTAATACAAAAAATGTTCATTTTTATTTGAACGAGTGCAAAACGAATTTTGTTTTAGCATGTTCTAAGACTTAAGACCGGTTGTGGAGATTTTTTGTTGTTATTATCGTATGTTTTTCTTACAAGGTCTTATGTATTTTATTTTAAAAAAAAAATTAAAAAAAATAAAATTCATACCAATTCTACGTCAAGAATAAACACTATTGACAATTTTGAGCTACAAAGCAACAATTTTTTATTTATTTTATACTAAACTTAAAAAAATTTAATCCGCATATTACATGGGAAGTCATCTAGTATATAAACTAGAGATTGACCCACGCGATGCGTGGTTTTATTTACTATTTGTATTTTTGTAAGTTATGTAATGTGGTTCATGTTTCGTAATTAATCAATTTGGAATATGCTCTTCTATAATTAAATAAATTACATATGTAATAGTGTTATCAAATATAATTAATGTTAAATATTACGACACTTTAAAACATTACTTATATGTAGATAATATATTAACATTAGGTTTTGAATAATATTTTGATTGTACAAATTCATATCTTGATATTAGTGGGTACATATACTTGTTATACATTTTAGATTACTCTAAACACCATAATATGTATTTATAATTTGTAATAGATCAATAGAAAAAGCTATGTTGGTTTAATACTTTAGTTGCACCAAAAACTATTTATGTCATATACCTTTGATTTTACGAAGAGCATCCAACACCTAACAGCCCCAATATTTCATATCAGTAATGTATTCAGTTTTTTGAGTTTATTGTTAAAAAGTTTTAGCTAACACTTTTTTTTGTTTGTAATTTTTTTTTTTTTGGTTTTATTGTTTGTAATTATTATGGAGCCTTTTAATGTTAGTTCCTTTTAGCTGATTTAATTTTAAGCTTATTTTACGATTGTGCTTACTTTAGTGTTTCAATTCTAGAGTTTTTAATTCTTTTCATGTGG
Organism: Draba incana; assembly: GCA_963576765.1. Lineage (NCBI taxonomy): Eukaryota > Viridiplantae > Streptophyta > Magnoliopsida > Brassicales > Brassicaceae > Draba > Draba incana. Next base: position 33,467,676 of record OY755204.1, on the reverse strand, counting down.
TTTCTATGATTTCATCAAGCGATCTTGAAGCTAAATTTTGGAGTGAATTGCGTCTTAGATAAAATTTGTTCTTTGTTCTATCATCTTAAAATCTGATTACCATGAACCATAATCTATGTCATATATTTTGTGAAATTTCAATGAATGAAATCTAAAAGATTTTATGTTAGTCTTGTGAATTAATGTTTTCCACGGTTTAGTCAAATTCTTTTTGTACAATTTTTCACTAATACTGTTTTCATCATGTTTCAACCTAATTTCGTTTTTCTCCGTACATCTACTTTTGTTTCGTCTTCCTATAAAATTTCATATTTTGTATATATAGTTATTATTTTTTTTTTAATTTAATTTCAATCTCTAATAATTATAAGTAGTAATAAATATAAATAAACATGAATTCATGAATTTTTACTATAAATTTTATTCTACCATTTTTTTGATGATGATGATGATGATACTCCATATGGAGTGAGAATGCATATATTGGGACACTAAATTTTGTTTTTCATGTTCATATAAATTTATCTCATTTTATTAATCTTCTATCTATTATTAGCCATTTGAGGTTTTGTTTTGAAAAAATTAAAAATGACTTCACTTTGTATTCATTAACAAAATTTATATTTTATAAATTATGATATTGTTTTTCATCAAATATGTATATATTGTCTTCTGGATCTACCATATATTTGTTCATCATCGGAAAATACTTAAGATTTTAGAATATTATTTTGTAAACGTTGTTCTTCCTAATATGGTCATAAATCAAGGAGTTAATTTAATTTATAAGTATAATATGTAGTTGAAAAAAATGTAAGATGGATTTAGTGTGAGACTTTGTTTTTAATTGAGGTAAAAACCTTTTAATAAGAAATAAATTTTTCATATTTTATGTTTTGTTTTAAATATTAAAATCAATTTTAATTTTAATTTTTTTGTTTTGTATTATTTTCTTTTAATATGGTCATCTCATTTTATTTTTTACTGTATCACTTAATTCATAAGCATATTATATATTTTTTAGTATGTGTAATATATATTTTATCTTAAGAAATAAATTCATATTATTATTACTTATAAAATCTTGAATATTATTATATATATAAAATTTCATTTTCATTTTCATTCATTTTACTTAGTAATTCACGTTTTTAATTGAATTTAATTATTTATTAGTTAGAAAAAATTATTAATATGATTTAGCATGTATTTAATGAACATAATATAAAAATTAAATAGTTTTAAAAGTAGTTTTGCCTATGTGGACACTCTAGATGGAGAGAGAACTCCCTAATTATATATAAGATTAAATCACATAATAAACTAAGATTAAAACCACTACATTCCATTTTTATTATAAATCCAATAAAAATTTTCAGCTTGAACAAAAAAATTAAATTAAAATGTCTAAATATCTTAAAGAAAATCATAAAACCATAAAACCAATAAAATAGAAAATCTATTAAAACAATAAATAAAGTAAAGATTTTTTTCTGAAAAAACACTTCAATCTTTGTTGGGGTTGGGTTCTATCTTTGTTTAAAATATATAAAACAATATGCGTCATTATCATCATCACATTCAACGGCTCCTATTTATATAAATCTTATAAATCCTTAATTTGTTTTTACTAAAGGAAGACCTTAATCTTTTAAAGTATATATATATATATATATATATATATATATATTAATGATTTTAAATTTTATGTTAAATTTATGGGTTATCCATGCTCCTAATGTGTTTACCTATTAAACCAGTGAACCCATTAGGGTAACTCTACAAAACGCATTTGTTTATATGAGCAAAAAAAATATAACCTGCTAAAACTGTAGACGGGTTTGGGTAACTCATGGGTAATAACCCATTTTGACGTTCCCTAATTAAAATCTATGGCACATGGAGTAATTAAGCGATTTCATTAACGGTATAATGGTAAAAAAAAGATTTAAGAGTGATTCTCGAGTTGACATGTATCACTTTACATACAATTGAAACCATAGAGAGTGAAAAAAAAAAAATGTATGTAGAGTACGTACGCATATGATAGCAAACGGTAAGTGTTTTCCTTGTCACTGATCAAAACGTCCAGCTAATTCTTCATAGCTTCCAAACGCCGCAGCGTTTCATTGTTCCAAACACGAACGCTCTGTTGTTTTCTTGACGTTTCATCTTGAACGACAAATCTGGGCTCTTCTTCATTCGTTACCTTCCGTCTTCGTCTTTCTCCGACTCCGATTTACTCCTTTGCGAATTCTATCATCACGGTTTCAAGGCTCCTTGATCACACCGATTTCAAAAATCTCCTTCAAATTAAGCAAGAATTTCGAAAGTCAAAAAATTTCCCTAGTAAACCCTAAATTATGTACAGCAATTTCAAGGAACAAGCGATCGAGTACGTGAAGCAAGCCGTTCAAGAAGACAATGCTGGGAATTACAATAAAGCGTTTCCTCTCTACATGAACGCGCTTGAATACTTCAAAACCCATCTCAAGTACGAGAAGAACCCTAAGATTCGAGAAGCCATTACCCAGAAATTCACCGAATATCTCCGTCGCGCCGAAGAGATCCGAGCCGTTCTCGATGAAGGTGGATCGGGTCCTGGATCCAACGGCGACGCAGCGGTGGCAACGAGGCCGAAGACTAAACCAAAAGACGGAGAAGGTGGTGGTGGTAAAGATGGAGAAGATCCTGAGCAATCTAAGCTTAGAGCTGGGTTAAACTCTGCCATTGTTAGGGAAAAGCCTAATATTAAGTGGACTGATGTTGCTGGGCTTGAAAGTGCTAAACAAGCGTTGCAAGAAGCTGTGATTTTGCCTGTCAAGTTTCCACAATTCTTCACTGGTTTGTATTTTCAAAACATTTTCAGATTTGGAATCTAGCCTTATTTGATAATAATCTTGCTTGTTCATTTCTTAGGAAAGAGACGCCCTTGGCGAGCGTTTCTTCTCTATGGCCCTCCTGGTACTGGAAAATCCTACCTTGCCAAGGCCGTTGCTACCGAAGCCGACTCTACGTTTTTCAGGTAACATAGAATGTCTTATAGGAGAACCAACACATTCTTTTTTTTTTTTTATTAGGCTAAGCTAGCTATATCTTCTTGTGTGTATACTCGGAAACATGTCGTAGTTTAAGATTGGTTATTTCCTTTTTACCTCCGAACGATCAGTGTGTCTTCGTCGGATCTTGTTTCCAAGTGGATGGGTGAGAGTGAGAAGCTAGTATCGAACCTTTTTGAGATGGCTCGTGAAAGTTCTCCGTCGATTATTTTCGTTGATGAGATAGATTCTTTGTGCGGTCAACGTGGAGAAGGAAACGAAAGTGAAGCTTCGAGACGTATCAAAACAGAGCTTCTTGTGCAGATGCAGGTGCTAAAGCTTATCCGAACTTTTCAGTTTTATCAGAACTTTTCCTCTTTACTTATCTCTTTTTTTCTTTTTTCGTTTAGGGTGTTGGGCACAATGATGATAAAGTACTTGTGCTTGCAGCAACCAATACACCTTATGCTCTTGATCAGGTTGAGATTCATATAAACTTCTATATGTTCTTTGCCAGTTTTGTTAAATACTGCTTTGTTAAACACCGTATTGGTTTCAGGCTATTAGACGACGTTTTGATAAGCGTATCTATATTCCTCTACCAGAAGCCAAGGCTAGGCAACACATGTTCAAAGTATTAAACGTTCTTTTGCTTCAAGTTCCTGTAGTAAAATCATTCAAGAAAACATAATCCGTTTACTAATGTTTTGTATTTGACAGGTCCATTTGGGAGACACGCCTCATAATTTAACTGAACCTGATTTTGAATATTTAGGGATCAATACAGAGGGGTTCTCTGGTTCAGACGTGTCCGTTTGTGTACGTGGCTTGCCCTAGTGATTATTTGTTGTCCACAGTTTGCCTTGAAGTAGATAAACATAGTTAAGCTGTTGACATGAGAATCTTTTTGGCTCTTGCAGGTAAAAGATGTTCTGTTTGAACCTGTTCGTAAAACGCAAGATGCCATGTTCTTTTACAAGTCTCCTGATGGTTCATGGATGCCATGTGGACCTAGGCAACCTGGTGCCATCCAGACTACAATGCAAAATCTAGCAACAAAAGGGCTTGCCGAAAAGGTATAAATCAAAATCTTTTACCATGCGTATGCACTACTATGCTTTTGGTCTTACGAGAATATGCGGAATGTCATTCGCAAACTTTACTTGGTCATATGATAAGAGTTTCTTGATTTTGTAGCTGTTGGAACTAAAAACTGTGTTGTGTATTTTATTGTGACTCATGTACAACAGATTATTCCACCTCCGATAACGAGAACAGACTTCGAGAAGGTACTTGCTAGGCAAAGGCCAACAGTGAGCAAATCTGACCTTGATGTCCATGAGAGATTCACACAGGAGTTTGGAGAAGAAGGTTGATATGTCATTCCATCAACTACTCACTATCATTAGTCTCTTCACTTTCTCCTTGTGTATTTACTGAGAATTGAACAAATCTTAAACCCATGTTTGATTTGATCCCAAAATACATTGAATTTGCTATATGTCTCGAATTGTGTAAAAAATGTTGTCTTTTTATTGTCACCAAAAGTCCCCACATGAGCAAACTCCATAACTGCTAAAATGATGAAACCTATTTGTATCTCTAACTACAATATCTCTTCCTTCAATCTTTGCAATCAATTTGATGACTACATGACAATCTCCACAAACCCTAAGATTCTTAATGATCAAAAGAGGGCTTCCCTTTGGTGTAGCAATCAACCCGAAGGCAATAGCCAATCTCTCACTATGCTGAGCAAGAACTGCTTCTTTATGCTCATCTTCAATGTCTTGAAGCACATAACTTGTATCTGGCTCATATCCTAATTCCTTAAGCCGTATACTCAAATCTTCAAGCTTCATATAGATCTGATCTCTAAGAGGATGGGACCGATCACCCGCCAAGAACGCGTAAGTCTTGTTCTTGACCTCAATCCAACTGTATCCAGCTTCTTTCTTCACGTTTCTCTCGTTCATTAGCTTCCTTACTTTGGCTCTCTCTTGCCAATCTCCTGACTCTGCATACATATTAGACAACAACACATATGCAGCTGAATCCTCTGGTTTCATCCCAATGATCTTTTCGGCAGCTATTTTCCCAAGTTCGGTTTTCTTGTGAACACGACAAGCTGCTAGAATTGTTCTCCAAACGGTGGGACCAGCCGGGGTTGGCATGCTCTCTATTACTTTCATAGCTTTTTCAAGTAGCCCGGCTCGGCTGTATAGATCCACCATGCAACTATGATGCTCCTTTGTAGGTGCAATCTTGCTCTCTCTTACCATTATATCGAAATACTTTTCACCTTCTTCAACTAACCCAACATGTGTACAAGCAGCAAATACTCCGATAAATGTTACACTATCCATTTTCACTTTCTTCTTCTTCATCTCCTTGAAAACACCAAGAGCCTTCATTGCTTGACCGTGTTGTGCATACCCAGAGATCATCGAGTTCCATGACACTAAATCTCTCTCTCTCTGCCTTTCAAATACTTTCTCTGCGCTCTCGATGTTTCCTTTCTTTGCATACATGGTTAGAAGAGCACTACTAACACATAGAGAGTCATGGAGTCTTGATTTTATAGCTAACCCATGGAATTGCTTTCCCTGTCCCATTGACGCCGTAATAGCCGCACAAACGTTAAGGATGCTAGAGAATGTGAACTCGTTTGGTTTTATCCTTCCCTTTGTGAGCTCCCTAAACATCTTTATAGCTGCCTCTATCTCTCCAATCTGAGCATATCCTGCAAGCATGGCTGACCAAGCCACAATGTCTTTATCTTCAATACCGCCAAAAACTTTTGCAGCCTCTTCTACTTTACCAGACTTCACATAAGCATCTAGAAGAGCGGTTCCAACAGTTGAAGATCTCTCGTAGTTAGTCTTCACAACCTGTGCATGGACCTCAAATGGAGAAATTACAGGAAGAGCTGTGAGGATGACAGAATAAGTGAATTCGTTCGGTCTAACACCGTTCCTCCTCATTTCCCGAAACAAATCCACTGCTTCCTCTTTCCCATCATTCTGCAAGAAACCACTAATCATCGCTGTCCACGAGACAACGTTAGCCATGAATCCCATCTCTTTAAACAGTCTAAGAGCATTAAACATCGCCGTACATTTACTATAAGCTACCATTAGAGCCGTCTTAATGTTTTGATCAAACAAGAATCCATATTTCACAACACCGCAATGAAGCTGCTCCATAAACTTCAGTTCTTTAAGATTAGCACAGAGCTTGATAACAGAGGCAAAGCTTGATTCAGATAACCGCACATGATTAAGCCTCATGAAATAAAACATTCTCAATGCTTCTAAATCAAGCCCGTTAGCTGCATATCCGGAAATCATACTATTCCAGGTCACTACACTCTTTACTTCAGTCTTATCAAACAAAATTCTAGCTTTCTTAACATTCCCACACTTCAGATACAGATTAATCAGAGAATTAGACACCGGAATCGTTTTATCTAAACCGTTCTTTACAACGACTGTATGTACCTGAATTCCCCTCCCATTAGCTCCTTCTTCAGCCAAAACTCCGAGAGCAGCTGCAAAAGTAAACGAATTCGGCTGAGTCCCTTCGTCCTGCATTCTCATAAACAATGTCAAAACTTCATCGTTTAATGAATTCCGAGCATATCCACTGATCAATGTAGTCCAAGTAACAACATTTTTCTCCTTCATTTCATCAAACACATTCCTTCCATCTTTAATGTTACTGCCTTTCATGTATGTATCAACCAGCGATGTGCCCACGCTTACGTCATCTAAAAATCCAATCTTTACACACTGACAATGCACTTGTCTACCGAAAAGCTCATTACATAAAGTAGCGGAAACCTTTAAGACAGATGAAAACATTGAGCAGTCCATTTCTATCCCTGAACGATGAATATTCAAGAAGAGTTTAGTTGCTTCCTGAGTGCGTCCATCACGAGAAAACCCGAAAAGCAAGCTCGTATAACTTTCCCGATCTCGGTCAGGAATTTTGTCGAACAGGTTGTGTGCACCATATAAACGAGATGAGGAAGATGACGCAGAAGCAAAGGAATAGATTCTGACAGCGTTTATACGAAATTTGGGTTTGAACTCTCCAAGTGACTGATGTCTCCATATTGTTGTTGTGAATCGCATTTCCTTTTCAAGTAAACGACTGAAATTTTGATGGTGTTTTCAAACTATTCATTTGCATCCAAAATAAAAGGAGCTTTTTTAATTCTTATTCATATCTTTCTTTAAGCTTGGACTATGTAATTATTCGGGATAAGCGAAGGATTATTTTTCTAAAATAGTTTATGCAGTTTGGTTAATACTATTATTCATTGTACCCCTTTGTTGTGGTGTTTGTCTTTTTAGACCAAGTTATTATAGTTTCATGTGAAATAGATTTTTATATTACATTTGAAGCTGCATATATTGGCTGTTTCATTTCCCAATCATGGAGATATGTCCGATGTATACATAAAGTCTTAAAATGTACTTTAACTAGGTAAAATTTTAAATTTACAATCTAGATTTTTAATTTTGTGCTAATTCATATTTTAGTCGTAGCGGTTTTAAACCTCCGCTAAATTGTGATGACATGGATGCCACGTGTAAAACAAAGTTGATATTTTATTTTTGTATGAACAAAGGACAATTTTTTACAAACTACACAATGGTCTTTATAGTGATTCAACATTATAGAATACCCTGACTATAATGTTGCGTATGTGATAAACATAGGTTCTCAAAAGAGGGATTGAAGGATGTTGTGCCTAAGAATGTGTGGTTAGTCTATGAAGTGGAGGCCGTAAAAATCTGATGAGCTTTCGACATTTTAATAGAAACTACATGTTTCCATGGAAAAGACCATTCTGTTTTATTATTCTTATTCTTTGGATTTGTTAGCATTTTACAGAACTCAAAACTTTTCAATAAGGCCTAGGGTCTTGTTTTGAGTTCATGCGGTGTTTTGGAGCTCGTCCGAAACATGTGAAAACACAAGTGTTAAGGCTGGACACTCGGATATTCGGTTCCGTAAAAATCAGATCTATTAGGCCATATTATGGCCTATTGTAATCATAGGCTTAACACTACAATTAGGCCATGATGTAATCTATATATAAGGCTAGTAGCCGCACTACTTGATCAATAAAAAAAATCCTCTTTACAACCTCTAAGATATATTGACATGGTATTAAAGCGCTAAACCTAACTACTCCAAAGTTTAGTATTTCGATTTTGTCTATGATTCCGCTACACAAAACATATCTAAAACTATTCAAGTATCAAACTCTTCTTCACGATGCCAGGAGATGATGATCAATCCTCCGAGTCTGTTATCATGAAAATAAAAATGGGATTTATCCCTACGATCTTACCACTAGTGATAACCCATGAACAATAATATCACGTCCTTCCTTACGCGGCCCTAACTACGAAGGATGGTCATCAAGTTTAAGATTGGCGCTGAAAGCAAGAAAGAAATCCGGGTTTGTAGATGGAACAATACAACAACCATATGAAGACTCTGAAGATTACAAAGATTAGTGTGCTAATAATGCTCTAGTGGTGTCTTGGATCAACCTCACCATTGATGAAACACTGTGTGCGTCTCTCTCACATATTGATGATGCGTTTAGTCTTTGGACAAAAATTGTAACATCCGCGAACCAAAAATGGGATTTTTAGTGGTCGTGTCGAGCGACACTAGACTTGTGTTGATCGACACTATAGTCATGTCGATCGACACCGTGTGTGTGTCGCTCGGTACGAGTAATTGTGAGCAGAACCGAATTAAGTTTTAATTGCGGTTTCGGCTCAGTTTAAGGGTTTAGAATCGTAGGGTTTCATTTATAACTCGTGCAGCCTTCGTTTGCCGAGTTTGGAGACGGAATTGGGAGATTATTGAGTTCTCGTGATTGTGAGACGTAAGGACGGGTTTTGGTGCATTTTAGAAGTGTAGAGTTATTGTTCTTCGTGTTCTTCATGTGAACCATTCGAATCAGTAGGCCCTAGAGTTGTAGAGGGTCTGATCGTTCATTCTTGTGTCTCAAATCCGAATCCATTCATTCCTAAGGCTAAGCTGAGTACGCGATCATGGTTTCTAGGCGATGATGGAATGATTTGATGCATTTTGTGATTGTTATTGTGTGAATTGTGTATTGATGGTTGCTGTGGGTATTATGGTTTGTATATGTTGTGTTTTTGTGCAGGTTTGCGACTCGAGTGGCTCGGAATCGAGTCGAGAGAAGAGAGACTCGATTCAGTGCTCACTGTGAGGCATGTCGCGCGACATCAGGAAGGTGTCGAGCGACATCAGGAGGGTATCGAGCGACACAGGTGCAGTTTTTGTGTCGATCGACACGAGCACTTATGGTCGTCACTACAAGAAAACAATGTGTTTTCCGACGGAACATTAATTTCCGTCGGAATTCCGTCGGAAAAAACAGACGGTATTCCGACGGTTGGCCGACCAAAACGATCCCGTCGGCAATCCGTCAAAATTGTCCGAGGGCATTCCGACGGAAACCCAATCCGTCGGTATACCGTTGGAATACCGTCTCAATTTCAGACGGTATACCGACGGTAATTCGCCGTCGATCTATTCCGACGGTATTCCGGCGAAGTCCCGACGGAAATCGGAATTTCCGATGTCGGGAAAGTTTTGCGTGGTCGCCGGTGTAAGACATTTTTCCGACGGCGTATGCCCTCGGAATTACCGACGGTATTCCGACGGAATTCCTACGGTGTTCGATGTCGGCAACGATTATGTGGTTGCCAAATCGTCTCCGGTGGCCGATGTGAAATTGTGGGGTGTGATGTCGGGGGTATTGACGGATTTCTGACGGAATTCGGAGGGAAATCCGTTTTATATAAGGTAGCCGAATTCGTCATTCCATCGTATCATAAATTCTTTCTTTAAACAAAAAAAATTCCAAAGATGAGTTCATATTTTCGGGCATGGATGGACGAGCCAATGACGGATGTGGGCTCGGACTTATTAAGGAACGAATACGCTCAAGGAATATGCGAGTTCATGAATTTACCCAGTAATGTAGAAGCAGCCAAAAAAGGTCAGGATATCAAATGTCCTTGTTCCAATTGTTGTAATAGAATTAGTGTCGCCATTCATAATGTTTGGACTCATTTATATAGATATGGTTTTAGGCCGGGATATAAGGTTTGGTTTTTACATGGAGAAACCAATTATGAATATGGTAGTACTAGTAGCAATGCACCTTATTTTCCAGATACCGTAGGGGAAACGGATACCGTATGGGAACCTACAGCGGGAGTAGATGTTGGGGTAAGTACGGTGGCGATGGTTAGAGATAATTTTAGAGAGGATTTGCAGTCGGGTGGGTATGAGGGTGGTAGGGTTGAAGAGCCTAATTTAGAATCTCGGAGGTTTTTCAATATGTTAGACGCAGCAAAGCAACCTCTATACAGCGGTTGTAGGGATGGTCATTCACCGCTGTCTGCTGCCACTAGGATGATGAACCTGAAGACTGATTATAATTTGTCTGAAGAATGTGTTGATGCATTCGCCGAGTTCGTGAAAGATGTTTTGCCAGAAGATAATCTGGCCCCAGGATCATACTACGAGGTCCAAAAACTTGTCGCCGGTCTTGGTTTGCCCTACTAGGTTATAGATGTGTGCATCGACAACTGTATGATATACTGGAGAGAAGACGAGAACCGAAAAAAATGTAAATTTTGCCGGAAACCCCGGTTCCAGGACACAAGCGGCAGGGTGAAGATTCCATTCAAACGGATGTGGTATTTACCCATAACAGAGAGGTTGAAGAGGCTGTACGAATCAGACCGCACAGCTAAGGCTATGAGATGGCATGCTGAGCATAGTCAAGATGGAGATATCACGCATCCGTCTGACGCGGAAGCGTGGAAACACTTTCAATCTGTGTATCCAGCTTTTGCATATGAACGACGAAATGTATACATAGGCCTATCCACTGATGGTTTCAACCCGTTTGGCAAGCATGGAAGACAATATTCGCTGTGGCCGGTCATCGTAACACCTTACAATTTGCCTCCATCTATGTGCATGCGGCGGGAGTTCCTGTTTCTCTCAATTCTAGTACCCGGCCCATATCATCCAAGACGGTCCCTCGATATATTCCTCCAACCATTGATCTATGAGTTGCAGATGTTGTGGGAGGATGGTGTTGAGGCATATGATGTTTCAATCAAGCAGAATTTCAAGATGCGTGCGGTTCTTATGTGGACCATCAGCGATTTTCCGGCATACGGTATGTTATCTGGATGGACAACGCATGGAAGATTGGCATGTCCTTATTGCCAAGACAATACTTCTGCATTCCAACTGCAGCACGGAAGGAAGACTTCGTGGTTTGATTGTCATAGGTGTTTTTTACCGGCAAATCATCCATTTCGGCGGTCTAAAAGACATTTCAAGACGAATGTACAAGTGTTATATGGTCCACCTGCTGAGATAGATGGTCGCAACATTTTGGAACAGTTACGAGATTTTGGTGCAGAGCGAACTCCTGAATGTGGGGGTAATGGCCATCACCCCGTCGACGGTTGTGGGGAATATCACAATTGGCACAAAAAGAGTATTTTTTGGGATTTGCCTTACTGGAAAGACCACCTACTGCGGCATAATGTAGATGTCATGCATGTGGAAAAGAATTTCTTCGATAACATCATGAACACCATATTAAACGTCCCAGGAAAAACAAAAGACAACTGGAAGTCAAGATTCGACTTGCCATTGATTTGTTCGAGGCCATCTCTTCATGTTTTGCCTAATGGTAGATTGCCGATGCCTGCGTACCGGTTAGACGCTAGGCAGAAACAAGAATTTTTTGAATGGTTTAAAAATTGTCTAAAATTCCCGGACGGCTACGCATCTAATCTAGGTAATTGCGTGGATTCGACGGAAGGGAAGTTCATAGGAATGAAGAGTCATGATTGTCATGTCGTGATGCAGCGTCTTCTTCCTTTTGTATTTGCATTTCTTCTTCCAGGACCTATCCACCAAGCAATTGGAGGTATATTCCTTACTCTCATTACTTTCTTACTACCATATAATTACTATATATGTAGTAATTTGTATATTTTGCGTTTGTAGGAGTTGGTGCATTCTTCCGAGATTTATGTTCCAGAACGCTTACCGTCCACGGGATACGTAACTTGGAGGCCAATATCCCTGTTCTCCTTTGTAATCTTGAGAAGATATTTCCACCGTCTTTTTTTGACGTTATGGAACATCTTCCTATTCACCTCCCACGAGAAGCAGCCTTAGGAGGCCCTGTTCAATACCGATGGATGTATCCGTTCGAGCGTTACATGTTCCATCTGAAGAAAAAGGTTAAAAATTTGAGCAGGGTTGAGGGATCTATTGCTGCACAGAGCCTAAACGAGGAAGTCTCACAATTTTCCGAAATTTACTTTCCACGGGCAGTAAGTACTAAGGTGAGACGGCCTCCCCGACATGATGATAGAGGTGAGAAAGCAGTGTATGACGTGGTTGTTCCTCAGTTATTTGCCCAAGTTGGTCGAGCAAGTGGAAAACCAAAGAAACGCAGACTATCACCACAAGAGGTCACACATTTGCATACGTATATCCTTAGAAATTGTGACGAAATTTTGGAGTACGAAAGGTATATCAGTTATTATACTACAATTATGGAATTAGTTGCCTTCATCTACTAATGACTGTTATGTTACAGGATTTACATGTCGCTCGCTCGTCAGTACCATTATGGTAAGACAGATGCCGAACTTGCTGTCTTGAAAGACGAAGAATTCGAGGGGTGGTTGAAATGTTATGTAAGTGTAATATAATTATTTACTCTTACTTTTCCAGGTTTTAACTTTTATATGTTACTGATATATTAGTTATACCATTGTTAGGTTTCCGAAAGTTTATCAACTGGTCAACCTCTCCCGACATGGTTAGTGGAGTTTGTTCATGGTTTACGCAGCACTGCGAATTCATATCCCCAGTTTTGCACTAGGGGATATGCATTCAGGATCTTCGAGGAAGGACGCCAAAGGTCAACTGCGGACTATGGTATTTCGGCGCATTCCGGCGATACCATGTACTATGGGATTTTAAAAGAAATCTTGGAAATCCGCTACCGAGGACTGTTGAACTTGAGGTGCATTGTGTTCATGTGCGATTGGTATGATCCAGCCAATGGTCAGGGGGTTCGAGTTGACTCTCTTGGTGTTACTTCGATCAATTCAAGCCGCAGACTGCATTATTACGATCCATTTATCCTTGCGTCTCAAGCAGACCAGGTATCAATATATACACTCATATGTTTACCTATGTACGCATGGTTAATGTTTCTTGTTCATGTATATTAACAATATCCACTACTTATGAATAGGTTTGCTACATTCCGTATCCACGAGTTGCCTACCGTACAGATCCGTGGATCACAGTAACTCCAATAAACCCCAGAGGAAAAATCTATGGAGTTCCAGAACATGATGCTCTACAACCATCGAGAAGTGTACCAATGTCACCTGTTGACGAGGTGGATAACATTGACCTCGTTGTCGATGTCACACATGTCGGGGATGATCTAGTGCATTCGGACGAAGAGGAACCCTATGGGGAATTTGACGACGATTCAGACTCCATCCCTAGTGAAGGTTCCTCTGGAGATTGAGAATAATAAATTGTGATTACGAAATATGTTGTTCATGTTCTTCTCTAATATTTGTTTCTTGCCTATAATATTTTTCATTTCATTAACAAAACCGATTCTACACGAGAATTTGAGTATTGGAACTCCAATAAAACATTACATTTAATGAAACATAAAATTTAAAACACATTCTTAAACGGGTACATTAAAGACTTGCAAATATTTAACACAGAACGGTTATGGTACAAGTACGTAATAAACTTCTCATTATACAATCATATGTCGGTTTCCACTCCAAACTTACCATTGGTTAAAACCATTTAGTGATTTTCTTTCCCTTTTTTTTCTTTGCTGGAGAATCTAAAACTCCGTCGCACAATTTTTTGATTGTATCTTCATCAATATATAAGTCTGGCGGTGGCTCTTCTGGGCTTTGGGCGCCTATCAAATCATAGTACTGATCCTTACATTCATTTGAAGGACTTCCACCGTAACTATATGACGGTTCACTGAATTGAAATGGTTGGACGTATTTGTCGCACTTAGTTGGCGATTCCGACGACAATTTTGGAATGTGGTGGATGTTTGGCGAGCACTGGCTGTCAGACACTATTGTTGATGTGGAATCTTCTTTATGGATTGGTGAGCACATATCAAATTCCCACGAGTAAGTGGGCAGCTCTTTAAACGATTCGTCGCAATAAGATTGAGTTTCCCACGAGAATTTTGGTATTATTGGAAATCCAAAAGGATCAAGGTCGGTTGTTTCTGCGTCTTTCTGAGGAGAGGGAGAAGACATTTTTTGTGTTATTGAGATGTGTAGAAGATATACACTCCATGAGGTGTATTTAAAGTAGAATTTATATGTATAAACCGTCGGTATTCCGTCCGTATTACCGAAGTTCTGACGGATTGCCGACGGTTTTCGATGTCGGCAAAGTTTTGGTGCTTATTAAGATTTGTCTGGAGTGGCCTCATTGATTGGTGGGGTTTTATGTCGGACTGGGTTGACGGATTTCTGACGGATTGCCTACGGTTTTTGATGTCGGCAAAGTTTCAGTGATTATTAAGATTCGTCAGCAGTGGCCGAAGGGATTGGTGGGGTTTTATGTCGGACTGGGTTGACGGATTTCTGACGGATTACCGACGGAAATCGGATTTTCCGATGTCGGCAAAGTTTTCCGTGGTCGCCGTGTAAGAACTGTTTCCCGACGGCCACATTCCGTCGGAATTCCTGACGGAATTGGTACGAAATTCCTACGGTGGACGATGTCGGCAAAGATTGTGTGGTTGCCAAATCGTCTCCGGTGGCTGATGGGAAATTGTGGGGTGTGATGTCGGGGGTATTGACGGATTTCGGACGGAATTCCGACGGAAATATGTTTTATATAAGGTAGCCGAAAATCATAACACAAAAATATTCAATTGCGTTATGGCAAACAGAGATCTATGGAATTACTATATGCAAAACCGAGGCCCCGGTCACAACCCTCCAAACACAACTCTTGTTCCTTCCAGCCCTCCTTACGATAACTTAAATGTTACTGATGCTGAACCGACAATTTCACTCCATCCAACTCAACAATCCCAGAACCAAACGCCCGTAATGCCGGGACCCGGCCAAGTCGTACGGCGAGGAATGTTTCGCAAGAGGTCTCATGATGCAAAGGTGCTGCGAGGTGAAAGTTCTCAGACACGCCCAACACAAGATTTTATTCGTGAGGTCTTGAATGAGCCAACACAGGCCGACCATGATTTCCGTAGTCCTCGGTGGACTTCTACTATGGATTACATAATGTGTGAAGGTATATATATATATTATATCTACTACTATATATATATATAATTACCCGTAATTTTACTGGTACAATAATGATTATAGCTGAAAATACTACATCTATTATTCTTACATGTAGGTTCCTATAACAATAGGAGCACACCATTCTGGACCCAGATTGCAGAAATTCAATCCCCGCATTTACACTTTGTGAAAGTCAAAAAGGTTTACTTTTTCCACCTATTTTATTAACATTTACACATACAGTTATCTGACAAGTATATTCTATTTGATTATTAGATTGTGGCTATGCTCTCTAGTTTGACCCCCAATGACCAGGGGGATCTGCTAGTAACCTTAAAAGATCCTTCAGGAAAAATCGAGGGAACCATGCACCATAACATCTTCAGCAAGGACGAGTACAAACTCGCCACTGGTGTAGGTGCGGTGGTCATCCTAAGAAATGTTACCGTTTGCCGTTTTAACAGGAATTCAAAGTACCTGAACATCACAGAGCGAAACATTGTTAAGGTAGATACAGCATACGTTTTTAAATATTTATGGGAATGCTTAACCAAATTCAATTTTCAAATAGATAATCGGTGTTAATTCGATGCTTGCTAAATACCAACCAATGGAAGTATCTACCACCGAGGAGGAAGATGGAGGAACTACTGCGCATGAATATGAAATAGTTCCAGACTCCGATGAAGACTAAACATCCAACTCGTCCATGATTAAGAATAATTAAATGATAAAAGCTTTATGTTGTTTTTATATATGTTCAATAATGGCCTTTATGTTGTTTTTATTTTCAAATCCATATGTTGTTTTTATGTTCTATAATTTTATGATAAAAGATTTATGTTGTTTTTACTATTTCCGTAGTAGTAAAATACATCCCACGGCACAAGTTTTAATTAAGTATAATGTAATATAATTTAAAATTTTCCAAAAACATTTTAAAAATTAAGATAAAATTTATAAAGTAAGGCGTAAAAATACATAACCCATACTTTCTGAAATCTAAAACCTTTAAAATTGCATTTAAACAATTAATGTTGGGATAAAATATTTTAAAATAAATAATTTAAGAACCGTCGGGATTCCGTCTGAAATTGAGACGGCATCTCGACGGTAACCCTAATTTTAGTTGCCGCCAAACAACCTCGATGTCACCGTCAAAGCGGGAAAACCGTCGGAAGTTCCGTCTGAATTTTTTTATACCGTCGGAATTCCGTCGGAGTCCCGTCGGACAGTCCAATAAATCCACACTTCGTCTTCCCCGAAAACAGATCTCAACTTTTTTTTTTCCTCATAAAATTCTCCGATCGTTTCTCCGTCGATTCCGAGCCGTTTCTCCGCCGTTTCACCGCCGAATCCTTGCAAAAACTACTCCTCCGTCGTGATTCCTCACAATCTTTCACCAAATCCAACATTATGTGAGTTTTACATAATTTCAATTAAAAATCCGAAATTGTTCTTGAGGATTCTCGTTCATGTAGAATGTTAGGGTGAATTCGGATTTGACAATGTTAGTAAATTAGGTTTGTAGATTAAATTGGTTAATTGTGTTATTTTGGAAATTTTACAATTTGGAGATTGGAAAATTTAGGGAATTTCATAATTTTAGGAATTTACTAACTTAGGGATTTTTAGGAAATTATAATTTTATAAATTTTACAATTTTAAGAATATGATTTTCATAGGTTTTTATGAATTTTTTCATTTCATTTACAATTTAATGTACGATTAATATTGTAAGAGAATCATTTTATAACATTAATAAAACATATATTAAAAATTTTATAAATTGAAACACTTAAACCTACTTAAAAATAAAAAAATATAAAACTTTAAATCCTTGAAATTAAAAATATATATTATAATTTTAAACATTTATAACTTTAACGATTTCAAAATAATGAAATTTTTTGAACATTAATAACATTTGTCAAATTATAAAAGTCAATTTCCCAACAAAACCTAAATCCATGAACTTCGGTTTCCGAATATACAATATACAAACAAGTCCTGGTTACTTAAATTTCTAAATTCTAATTTCCCTAAATCCCTAAGTGCATTAATTCCAAAACTACATAATCCCAAATTCAATAAAATCATTTATTACAAAAATCTTAAAATCCTAAGTTTTTTAAAACTAAATTCCTTTAATCACTATATTTCAAAAAACCCTTAAAAACACTAAATGCTTATATCCCTAAATCCGAAATTTCCAAGTAACTAAATCGCAAATCGAAAAATCCCGAATTATTATAAATTCCAAATTTCATAAATCCCGAAATTTCAAACTCTTAGAATTTTGGAAACCGTAGGGACTATCCAACATATCATCAGTCTAGAGTAGGGGCGTCTTCCAGTGGGGGAGATCGGACTGCGACTGATACGCATATCCCCTACGCTACTCCCGACCTACATGCCCCACACATGTCTCAGCCCCCGCCCACAGCCAATTCACAACCCACATCCATGACCATCGAGCAGTTTGTGGCGCAACCTGGACGTGATAGGTTGACTCGTCTAGATCCAGACACGCCACCTAACACGACCTGGTAAGTCAAATGTAAATATGTTTTGGATTAAATTATTTTACTAAAATATTTAACCAAATATTTTAATAGGTTCCAATACTCGCAAAACGGGATTACTGCTTCTATCAACGACATGATGAATACCATGTTAGATAAACCGTATGGTACATACAACGATATGCCACCGGAGGACCGGGACATTTGGTTCCGACAATTTGCGGTATGTAATTTAATTTATAAGTTTAAAATATATTTCCTATATTAGTCAAATTATAATTACTAATGCAAATTTTTGTGGTGTGGTTTGCAGCAAACCTTCACGTGGGATCCACAACTCACTACGTTGGTCCGAAAGGGATTCGACGAAAAGGCGGGGAGGAAGTACTCGTGGAAGATGAACGAGTGGAAAGAAGCGTGGTTCAAGACCGGGAAGCGGCCTCGGGTTATGAAATATAAAGATGCGTGTTGGGAAGGACTAGTTGCACATTGGGAAAAGGAGGCAACTAAGGAGATCTCTGAGAGAAACTCAACTAACCGTAACAGCAACCGGAAGGGGAAGGGACCAGCGACCCACAACCTCGGTGCAACAAGCAAGGCGTCGAAAGCAGACAAAATGGTAAATATTTAAACAATTCAATTTTTTTAATAATTTGCTAACACAATTTTCCGCTGTTAACAGTTTAAGGAAACCGGTGTTTTTCCTTCGAACCTTGATTTGATCAGAGTAAGCCACACCAACAAGAAGACCGGTGAAATCCAAGATGCCGTTGCTCGTGAAATCGTGGAAACCGTGGAGAGGCGGCAGGAGGAGTACCTCCAATCGCAACCGATGGACGAAGGGACTCAGGCGCCCACCGAAGTTCCATACGAGGTGGTCAACGAGTTCGCCTATCAGGTTAGTAACCGTGTTAGTTTTAAACACATTTTCAACTAATTTTTAATACAACTAACTTTTTATATCTTTTTTATCCTAGGCGACTCCCAAGACCAAAGGCCGTGTATTCGGCCTTCCTGAGGCTAGTTGCTCATCGGTTTCGTCTGTGCGACAAGGCGGTGGTAGCAGATTGGAGGCCGAAAACCGAGCGCTGACCGAGCGGCTTAAGGCAGTGGAGGAAGCGAGAGAGAAGGATAAGGCGGAGGCCGAGGCTGCAAGAGAGAAGGATAAGGCGGATGCGGAGTCACGATTTCGAGCGTTGGAAGACCAGATGAGACAGTTCCTGACCTCCCGTAGGGCGGAATAGCCCTTTTAGAGTTTTTAAATATATTGTAAAACTTCGATCGTACTTTTAAAACAATTTTAAATGTTTTTTTAATTTTTAATACATTTTTTATGTTTTATTATATTTTATATAATTTTAATTAATTATTTATTATTTATTTATTTTTTTTCAAAAAATACGGTTTCCGTCGGAATTCCGTCGGTTATCGCCGGAACTCCGGCACCGTCGGAATTCCGTCGGTTATCGCCGGAACTCCTGCACCGTCGGAATTCTGTCGGTTATGGCCGGAACTTCGGCACCGTCGGAATTCCGTCGCCGGTTTAGGTCCGACGTTTTAACGTCGGATTGCCGTCGGAAATAATCAACGATTTTCCGACGGTGCATTTTTCCGACGAGACAGAAGCGACGGACCAATACCGTCGGAATTCCGTCGAAAATGACCGTTTTCCGACGGGATTCCGATGGTTTTGGCCGTCGGAATACCCCCTGTTTTCTTGTAGTGCGTGTCGGTCGACAGTTGCTAGTGTCGCTCGACATGTAACTCTGTTGATCCAAAACTTGTATGTTTTGCATCGTTGTGATATGAGCTTGCTTGATCTGGTATTAATTTTTTATCTAAGCCTGAGTGATATGCCATAGGTGGTATGACCTGCTCACTAAGTATTTATGAATGTGTGATCGCGTAATCAAGGCATAGGAAGAGGATGATTATGATGTTTATTTATGAGTTCATTTTAGTAGAAACTAGTGTTTAGATTGCTAGAAATGATAAGTTGTTTATTGAGTTTCTTTGGAATTGTTATTGGTTTGATGATTTATTGGTTGAATTATTTTATGAGAATTTCCGCGTAATGTTTATCTGGAATTAGTCGTTGAGGATTAATATTTATGAAAATATTAATTTGGGCAAATTAAATTTTTTTAAAAATGCTTGGTTGTTTCCTTTTGGTGTCAGAGCCCTTACAGTTTTAGGGCAGTAGGTTGTATGAACTTTGACTATGTGTCTAAATTGATTATGTGTAGTTAGTCAATTTATTAGTCTTTGATCATCCTCTTCGGGCCTTTAAAGAGATTATGCGGTAAGTATTTAATTGTTTATTGTGACTTCTAGTGCTCATTCTTCTGTTCTGTGGTAGTGCAAAGATATGGATACCAGAGTTATAGGTCGTTGTAGAGGAAGAGGCCATGGTAGAAGCCGAGATCGGGGTCGGGGACAAGTGATTGTGTAACATCCTAAAACCAAATTGTGAAATTTTGTAAAGTGTCGATCGACACCAAGGGTGGGTGTCGATTGACACCAATGTTTTTGGTTTGTTCGGTTTAAAGTTAAATCAGTCGGTTTACTGCGATGGTTTAGGGGAAGCCCTAGGTCGTAGTATTTAAACGTGAGACTAGTTTTGATTGTGTTTTTCAGAGTAAAGATTCAAAAATCAGAGAGAAATAAGAATTGAGAGAAGAGAGAAAGAGATCCGAGAGAGTTCTCGGGGAAGAGAATTGTTTTGTGAGAATAAGGCAGTTCTGTTGCCTTGTGTTGGAGAAGAGGAACATATGATCAAATCAGTTCTGATCATCGTGAATATTTATGGGTAAGGTTTACTTTCTCTTATCTAGCCGTGAGGTAAATCAGATTGTCAATCGGATGTGTATGCTAAGAGATGCCTCTGTTTTCGTGAGGGAGGTCTATGCAGAATCGGGTCTATGATCAGACCACTTCGAGAGCGTTTTGCTGGAGCTCCAGAACGAATTAGGCAACGATCTATAGGTCATTGGAAAGCTCTTTGGGTCTAGTTTTGAAATATTATTTTCGATCGTTATTCTGAGGTATGGTCTGTCCTCAGTGTCGATTTAAAAACACCACATTGGTTGTGTTTTCAAAAATTCCTAATTCATTTTAGGGGAAAACCCTAATGGTAAGTTCTAGGTGATAGAGAAGGAGAATCAGTAGCTTTGGGTCGAGTAGGAGGCTTTGATTTTCGTGTATCTGTGTGTTCAATTCGTTAATCGAGGTGAGTGCGTGATCGTGGTTATGGATGTGTATGTTAGGGTATCGATGAGTGACTTTGATGGAATTGCTAATGATTATTGCTTATTTTGCGGTTTGTGCATGATTGTTGTTTGTGATTCTATTGTTGATCGATGAGAATGTATCGCTCGATAAAACAGAATCGAGCCGCGTGAGGATTTGTATTGATTCAGGTTTTGATCGACACCCCTTTTTATTCTCGTGTAGTTTGCGGTTTGTGAAGAAGCGTCCATCAACACCTAGTGGTAGTGTCGTTCGACTTCCTGTCGTAATTTCTGTGGCTTGGTTATGTGTGTGTCGATCGACACTTGGTGGAGTGCCGATCGACACTGTTTGTTGATTTGTGGATTTTGGTTAAAATGCTTGTTTAATATTTTGAACGTTGTGTAAATGTTGTTGATCGCGTAGTTTTTGGCATGCAATGTCCTTATTATGTAACCGTAGACGGGATGACCGCTTCACTGAGTATTTGTGATATTACTCACACACCTCTTTTTCCATGTGTTGAAGGTAACATAAATGATTAATCGCGGAATCATGGTGTGTGAAGAGGATGATAGGATTGGTTTTATTGTTGTTTCTAGTGGAACCTAGTTTAGGTTGCTAGAGTCCCTTAATGGAATTGTTTAGCTGAATACTGGAATTGATTTGGTTGATTTATTCTAAAGGAGTATTTTTATGAGAATTTATGCTTAGTAATTGTTAGTTAATCGTTGAAGGTTAGTGTTTATGGGAACATTAACTCGGGTTAATTATTTATTAAAAAAAAAAGTGTTGGTTGTTTCATATTGGTATCAGAGCTTTTACGGTTTTAGGACTGTAGATTGGATGAATTGAGACTATGTGGTTTAATTGTTTATTGGTGGTTAGACAATTAGTAGTCTTAGATCATCGTCTTCGGTCTTTACAAAGATTTTGCGGTAAATTTTATTATGTTTGTGTATGGCTTTTAGTTCCTTATCTATCAGTGTTTTAGGGAAATACAAAGAGATGTCTTGTGCTGCTAGAGCCCGTGGCAGAGCTCGTGGCAGTATTGCCCGAGGTCGTGGCAGAGTTTGTCAAAGATGTGGTCGAGGAAGAGTGAACGAGTTCGTCAAAAGAGCAATGCAGGGTGCGACGCAGAGTTGGTTTGGAGCATCACATACGTATCATGAGGGGGGGGGGGGGGGGGTGAGGCTAGTTTGAGTACTAGAGAGAGTACGGGTGGTGCCAGGAGGGGTACCAGGTTGGCTGGCGATGCAGGGGACGTAAGTGGGGGTGCCACTGCAGCTCCGCGTCGTGACGATCGTATTATGAGCTTGCTGACGTAGTTATCGGAGCGGTTTCCAGCAGCAGTTCTGGCGCAGGCTCAAGTAGTGTTTAGGTAGCATAGGGCTGCAGTGTTTGAGCCGCAGTTGGCTGTAGTGTTTGAGTAGCTGTGGGCTGCAGTGTTTGAGCAGCAGTTTGCTATAGTGTTTGAGCAGCAGAGGGTTGCAGTGTTCGAGCAGTCGGGGGTTGTAGTACTTGACCCGCGTATATCGTATATGGGGATGAGGGGACATATGCAGTTTTCTAGTTATGTGCCCTTCTCAAGCGGAGTTGGACCTAAGAGAATCGATGAGTGGTGGATAAGGGAGGAGCGTTTCCTCCACGGAACCTAAGGTTATGTAGAGTATCCGGCGGGTGCAGTGTTTGAGGCCCCAAAGGTTGGTTTTGCATCTGGCAAGGGTGGTAAGCCTCCGCAAGGTTAGAAGAGGAAGAAAAAAACACTTCCAAGCCGAGTTTGGGTGATCGTGGCTGCTTTGGGTGCAGGAGCATAAAGCACCGGGTTGCAAGCTGTCCTAGAGGAGCAGAGTCTCGGGAGGCACGAGTTTGTTTTCACTGTGCTAAACATGGGCATGGCAGGCTCAATTGCCCAAGTTACTGCGGAAGGCAGTGGCGTCAAGCAAGAAGGATCTGAGGGATCAGTTCAAGGACTGAGCTGCAGTTCTTTTATCTCGGTTGTTGTCTTTTCTTTTCTGTTCAGACTTTTAGCTTTGGCTATTATGCTTTCGGATTTGTGGTTATTTTTGTTTGGTGTTGGAACGATTATTTCAATTCTAAATTTATGAGTACAACCTTGTTTTCAAGGGGGGTTGGGCCTGAGGAGGCTGATGAGCACAATTTCTGTTTGATCAGATGTCCAGCAGATTATCTGGTGGAGTTGGCGGTTCATTACCTTAGTAGTAATACGTATTTCTTGTGGAGAGGCATTTAGGCCAGAAGGACGGCTGTAGTGTGGACCTTGGGTGAATTCTTAGCTGAGTTCAATGCTAAGTTATTTCCTCAGGAGGCTTTAAATCGTCTTGACAAGACAGTGCGTGAGTATGACACATACTTTAGTAGGCTGCTTGTTTATGTAGATCGAGGCATGGAGGACGAGCAGATGCAGGTGAAGAGGTATTATTGACGAGGACCTGAGGGGTCAGGCAACTATAGTAGTTTGAGCGCCAATTGCTTCTGCTGTTCAGCCTAGGAGGCACCAACAACATAGTAGTTCTGGTTCTGGCAAGGCTTGCTAGCCTGTGCAAGGCAAGAAGAAGAGATGGGGCAATGCTTCTAGATCGGGTTAGTGTGGTCGCGATTGCTTCAGTTGTGGAGGCATGGATCACAAGTTGGCGAGTTATCCGAAGAGGAGCGAGCCTCGAGATTCTCGAGTGTGTTATAACTACAACGAGCCAGGTCATATCAGGCAAATGTGTCCCAAGTTGCAGCAAATGGTTATGGCAATGGTTCATCAGTTGGGAGCGCAACCAGTGGCTCAGGTTGCAGCAGTGCAGCTAGTGGCTTAGATTGAAGCGGCACCACATATTTACACGGTGGCAGAGGCGGGTCAACACAGCGCCGAGCAGATCACATGTAAAATTTTAGACTCAGACTTTGTTAATTCTTAAGCTTTTGAATTGTATTTGGTGTTTTATTATTTTTCCTATGATAGAAATATTAGGGTTCTAAACACATGTGCATTGTGTGGGGACCTTATTAGTGAGAGGTTATGAGTCTCATGTTTTGTTTGATTCAGGAGTATCAAACTGCTTCATTACTCCGGAGTGTGCTGAGAGCAGTGGCATCCGGAGCAGCGGTGATGAGATTTCTAGTCTGATCAAAGTGGCTGGAGGAGGATTCTTGGCTACTTTTGGTCGAGCGAGAGGCATGGATGTGCAGATTGCTGGCGAGTCGATGCCAGCAAATTTGGTGATCAATCAAGTGGAGCTACATAACGTAATTCTCGGGAAGGATTTTCTAATGTACTATAGAGTTCACCTTGATTGTTATCGCGGCAGAGTCGTGTTTGAGCGCGAAGGAGGGAGGTTAGTGTTTCAAGGCGTGAGACCTACTGCCGGGAGTCTTATGATCTTGGCTATTCTGGCTGAGTAGATGATAGCATGGGGTTACGAGGCCTATCTAGCGACAATTTTGATGCTGCAATCTCTTGGTGAGGTTGCTATTGGAGGTATTTAGGTTGTTTGGGATTTCGAGGATGTATTTTGGTCATTGAAGGGATTACAACCATCTCAGTCTGATCCTTTCAGGAATGAGCTAGAGCCCGGGATAACACCTATATCTAAGGCACCTTATAGGATGGCTCCAGCATAGTTAGCAGAGCTGAAAAAGCAGTTAGAGAATATGTCGAGTAATGGATTTATTCGACAGAGTACTTCATCGTGGGAAGCGATGGTGTTGTTTGTAAAGAAAAAAGATGAGAGTTTCTAGCTATGTATTGATTACATGGGGCTTAACCGAGTCACTGTTAAGAATAAGTACCCTCTTCCGAGGATTGATGAGTTGTTGGATCAACTGAGGGGTGCTACTTGATTCTCTAAGATAGACTTAGCGTCGGGATACCATCATATTCTGATAGATGAGGTAGATGTTCGTAAAACAGCTTTCAGGACGAGATACAGTCATTTCGATTTTGTAGTCATGCAGTTTGGATAGACAAATGCTCCAGCAGCGTTCATGAGGTTGATGAATGACGTGTTCCATGAGTATCTAGATGATATTCTGGATATTCGAGGTGTCTTGAGGAGCATGCAGAGCATTTGAGGTTGGTTCTTGAGAAACTTCAGGAGTAGAAGCTGTTTGAGAAGCTGAGTAAGTTTAGCTTTTGGCAGCGTGAGATGGGGTTCCTTGGCCATATTGTGTTTGTAGAGGGAGTGTCTGTGGATCCGGTTAAGATTAAGAGTATCAGAGATTGGTCTAGAGTGAGTAACGCCACCAAGATCGTGAGCTTTCTTGAGTTGTCAGGATATTATCGGATATTCGTCAAGGGCTTTGCGAGTATGGCACAGTCGATGACGAAGTTGACTAGGAAGGATGTCCCGCTTGTTTGGTCTCATGAGTGTGAGGAGAGCTTTGCAAAGTTAAAGGAGATGTTGATGAGTACACTTGTATTGGCGTTGCTTTAGTCGGGTAAGCTTTATGCAGTGTGATATATCATAGTTTTTAACGGTTTTCGACCATGATATAAGTCTATTTTATAGAGTCTTTTCGGTGTTTTGCATATGTTTTAAAGTTTTTACTGGTTAAAGGATGTTTGGAGCAGAATGTGAGATTATGAAGCTTTTTGGAGTATTGCGGAAGAAGATGTCGAAGTTTCAAAGTTGGAATTGAAAATCAGACTTGGTGTCGATCGACACCATCTCTGGTGTTGATCGACACCCGTTCGTAATGAAGAAAAATTAAGTTTTTCAGATTTGCCGTTTTTGCCCGAAAGTTTCAGAAGTTTACATTATTGTTCCAAGTCCATTTGGAACCTTATTTATAGTTTTTCACAACCATTGTTTAGGTTCAAGCTTTATTTTATTGAGTCTTAAGAGATATCTATAATTCTTAGAACCTTTGTTATATCTTTTATGCATTCTATAATATTCATGGTGTTTGCTTCATTCGTCATATATGAGTAGATTCCTTGTTAGGTTTAGGGTTATTCAAAGGTAATGGGGAATTGCTAGGTTGAATTTAATTGTTAGGATAAAATCATTAGAGTCCTTTATCTGGATTTGTGTTTATTGCTTATTCGAGCTTCATGAGTTAAAATATGATCTTAGGTTAAATGGTAGACACGAAAGTGTGATTAATTGCCTGAACTAATACTAGATGAGCAAAATTCCTATCTGCAAAGAAATTTGGTTTAGGGTTTTGTGAGCAATTGAACCTCATTTTAATGTTTGTTTGAATTGATAGGATTCACAACGAAAGTTGGCTTTCTAGGATTTAGACATAAATAATTTCTGTAGCGAAAGCTGATTAGTTTTATATTAGTGATTCAAGTTCAAGTATTGTGCTTAATAATTCCTAACTATCTGTTTAGATCTGCAATTCAGATTCACCTGAGATTTTCTTATGTCTAACTTTTGTTTTAATTGATTTACATCCCGATTTCATCTACTTTAATTACTTGCTTTTACATTCACATTATTTTGCTTAGTTTAATTCGAACATCTATATCTAGTGTCTTTACTTATTCCATGTGGATTTCGATACCCTGAATACTTCAATCGATCTCTTAATTTGTGAAAGTAGCTTTAGGAAAATTTGAGCATATCAAATTTTGGTGCCGTTGCCGGGGAGTAACAACCATTAGATTTTTTAATACTAGAGTTTTGTCTAAGTATTTTTTTTTCTTTTTGTTTTACTTAACTAGGTTTTATCTTTTTTGGTTTCAGGTACATGTTTAATCGGAACACTAGAAGGAATCAAGAGCAAGAGTTAGTTGGATTTAAGCTTCATGAACTAGCACGTTTAGAGCACAAAAATAGAAGAGTAGTCAGAGAAGCTAGGATGGCTACTAGACAAATACTTGTGGTTCCGAGAGGTGATAGAATTTTGCGTGATCCGGCAGAATTGAAGTATAATGCGGAAGGACAGAGGATCGATGAAGAAGGAAATGTGATCGCCGAGGAGATTGTTAAGCATGAGGACAGAAGAGTCACTCGACATGAAGGAGCTGCCGATCGACGCAAAGAAGTGGGTGTCGCTCGACACCAAGCTGGTATCGATCGACACGAGCATCAAAATCAATGAAACTTGTTCAGGAACAACGCGAACGTTGAACGTGGTCGCATCTTGGGAGATTATAATAGGCCAAATCAGTTTTACGCGAATCGTGCTGCGATTTGTCCACTTGTTTTTCAAAGGAATGATTTCAAACTGAAGCCTACATACATCAGCCTTGTTGCTCAACATCCTTTCCATGGTCTTCCACGCGAGCGCCCGATGGAACACATTGAGATATTCGAGGATTTAGCCTCTAGTATCAAGGCTAATGGAGTGTCCAGTGACTACCTCTTCTGCAAGCTTTTCCCCTATTCACTTGGTGGAGATGCTTGCTATTGACTAAAGCAGCTTGAAATGGGATTGCTGACTACTTGGGAGGACACCAAGAATACGTTTCTGAACAACTTCTTTGATGATTGATATATCATGGTTTTTACTTGTTTTAGGCCATGATATAAGTCCAATATCTAGAGTCTTTGGTTTGTTTTGTGTTTGTTTTAGTGTCTTTACAGGTTTCTAAACATTTGGAGCATAAAAGATGTTTACTGGGAGTTTTAGAGCATTACAGAAGAAGACGTCGAAAATGCAATTGAAGAATGGATTTCAGAGACTGGTGTCGATCGAGACCATCCCTAGGTGTCGATCGACACCCTGCGCGAGACAAAAAATCACTTTTCGGAAAATTGCCGTTTTTGCCCAGAAGTTTCAGATGATTACTTTTGTGATCTATGACGGTTTAGAACCTCGATATATACGTTTTTAATGCCATTGTTTAGACTATGCTTTATTTTACTTAGTCTAAGAGATATCTATCAGTAAAAGTAATGGTTTCTTCTTTGATTATGTCTGAGTAGTTCTCTTGTTAGGTTTAGGGTTATTTAAAGGTGTTTGATGGTTTGCTAGATATGATTTTAATTGCATAGGATAATATTTTTAGAATGTTCTTCATCTTTACTTGAGTTTATTGCTGATTTTAGATTCATGGCCTAAAATATGATTTAGGGTTAATTAATAGAAACGACAGTTTTGTTGATTACATGATCTAGTCTTTGATGAGCAAAATTCCTTTTCGCAAAGAAATTTGGTCTAGGGTTTTGTGAACAATTGAACTTGAACTTTAATGCTTGTTTAGATTGTTAGGATTCGCAAAGAAATTTGGTCTTCTAGGATTTAAGCATAGATAATCTCTGCAGTGAAAGCTGATTTGTTTTACATTCGTGTTCATGTTTAAGAACTATGCGTCATAATCCTATCTTTTATTTATCATCTGCATATCTGATTCACCTGAGATTTCCCTGTGCCTAGCTCATTTTTAATTGATTTTCACAACCGTTTCATCTACTGATTTACTTGTTCTTGCATTCTTATCATTTTGCTTAGTTTAATCAGAATTTATTAGTGTATTGTGCAACTGATTCCCTGTGCAATTGATCTCTTAATTTGAGAGAGTAGCTTAGGGTTAATTTGAGTTTATCAATGATGCAAGGCTTGAGGATTTAAGGATGAATATTTTTGCATTTCGTCAAGGGCCGACATAAGTATTCCAGGCTGCGTCGGCGCGATTCAAGTCTTACTAGAGAGATTGTCCTCACCATGGCTTAAGGGATGTGCAATGACTAGGCATCTTCTTTAGAGGAGTAGATTGGAGGTATCAGATGGCTCTGAATGCTACGAGTAATGAAAAATTTAACACCAATTATCCAGAATATGAGCACGTGCTAATCGAGAACTTGATTTCTAGCAAGAGTACTAAGAATGCCGATTTTAAGAGGAAGAAGCTTGGTGGAAACATGGATGGAAGTCAGATTGATGTGGTACAAGCTAAATTGGATGATGTTAATAGCCTTTTAATAGGAAAAAAAAGTCAGTCTAGTCTGCTCAAGAGGTTGAGATTGAGGAAGAGGATGTGAACTACATCAATGAGACTGGATTTCACAGATTTAACAATCAGTAAGGATATGGTTCCTCATACTAGAAGCTGTTTCAGAGCAGTAACTATACTAGGAACTACGAGTCTTCTTCTTATCAGATACCTTATGTTAAATCTCTGGATAGTGAGATAAAGTCCATGCTTGAGCAGCCCCTAGAAGGACATCAAAAGATGACCGTAAGCTTCAATGGAAAGATGGATGTGATGTATCAAGATTTGCATGGAAAGATTGAAGCGTTGAGCCCTCATGTCAAGAAGCTAGATGTTCAGGTTGCTCAAACTGCAAGATCTATCAAGAGGCAAGAAAGATTTTTTCTGCAAAGGCTGATACCAACCCCAAGCGTGCTTGTAATGCTATTCTGGTGGGAATTGAAGACGATTTTGTAGAGATTGATGGCGACTCTGAAGATGCAGAGGCAGTGTCGATCGACATCAAGGAGCAGCATCTATCGACACTCAAAGAAGAATCAATCCAGACCTCGACATTGAAATCAAGTGTCGATCGACACCCGACCAAGACAGATCCAAATTTTGCGAAGTATTCGATTAGTGCAGAGGAAAACGTTTACAGGCCTATGGTCCCTTTTCCAAGAGCAAGAAGGTCTAAACAAGAGGTCAAAAAAGCTAGGTGCAAGGCGATGATAGAGAAGCTTATGGTTGAGATGCCTTTAGTCGATGCGGTTAAGCTTTCGCCAGCATTGAGAAGATATGTCAAGAGGATGATTGCCAATGGTATGAGTCCTGAGGAAGGAGGGTTTCTTACCTGAGACATCAACGCGATTCTCTTGAACACATCCCTAGTTTCAAAGAAAAAGAAGGAGGTGATGGTCTCTGAAGAAGTTAGCGCTATGATTGAGAGTAGGATTCCAGTGAAGCTACCGGATCTAGGGAACTTTGTGCTCAATTGCTCAATCAAACAGGAAGTTTTCCTCATTCTCTTTATGATTTAAGATCGGGTATTAATTTGATGTCACTATCTGTTGCAGCTAGACTTGGAATGACTGGTTTAAATCCAACAATGATCTCTTTTATCTTAGTTGATCGATCCAAGAGAATCTCAGAAGGTGTCTTAGTGGATGTTACGATTAAAATCGAAGACTGGGTAATTCTAATAGACTTTGTAGTTTTGGAGTATGATGAAGAACCTCAAGACCCTTTTATTCTGGGAAGGTCCTTCTTAGCTATAACTTGTGCGATAATTGATCTGAAGAAAGGGAAAGTGAATTTTGATCTAGGTGATGTGGTCATTGATTTTGACATGGAAAAGAAAAGGAGGAAATCCACCATTGATGGTCAGAATTTTTCTGTGGAAACATCAATGGATGAAGAGCCAATCAAGGAAGATTAAGAAGACTTTACGGCCGAGAATGTCGAGAAGCTGGTTGCTCAACATACATTGGCTGACGAACCTCCAATAGAGCAAAGGTATGTACTTCCTGAATTCAATTCTAAATACCCTACTTTCGTCAATAAGAATTTAAAAGGTGAATAAGTTGTTTCGCACTTATGCAAGCAACGAGATTCTCGTAGAAGGCTTGGTTTTTCTTTTGATGATTTTGAAAGAAACAGAAGTGTCTTATCCAGGGAGTATAAAGAAGAGGTGAATCATGTCAAGATGAAGCTCAAGAGAACCTCAAAACCATTCTTAAAGTTTAGAATTATCAGTACCTTAGAGTTAAAGGAGAAAGGAGAGGTAGTTGTTCAAGCGATGATGCAGAATACCATAAAGCTTTTTCCAGGTGTAATGCCAGCTTCAAAGTATGATGGGGACACAACAATTCTCACGGATCCACCCGACACCTAAGTTACTCGACACAGTCAAGCTAATGACTGGAAACAAGTGCTAAGTGGGAGGCAATCCACCGGTAAGTATATAGTTTCGTTCTACTTTATTTTGTTTACTAACGTTTTGTTTTTGGGGTTAAGTGTTTCAGGTTCATCATAAAAAAATTATACATATGCGAAGGAGTTGTGGATCGACCTTCGATTGATCTGTGAGAATTCATTGGTGTCGATCGACACCTTTGCTAGTGTCGATCGACACCATTCCGAGGTAACACGTTTTCCTTCGCTTTTCAATTTTTTTCGTTTTGTTTTACTTTCTTTTACCAACTTCAGGCTAAAAAAATGGGGAAAGTGTCGTTTAAGTTTGAGGGAGGTAGTCGTTAACTATTGTGTTTGTTTTTGAGTTTTTATTGAGTTAGTCAAATTTTTCGTTTTATTCGGGTCGAATCTCCTCCTATACTTGCTTTGAACAACACTCAAAGGACCATTACCAAAAACACTCACATCTGAGTCCATTCATTCCTAAGGCTAAAGTGAGTGCTCGACCCTGGTTTCTAGGCGATGATGGAATGATTTGATGCGTTTGTTATTGTGTGAATTGTGTATCGATGGTTACTGTGGGTATTATTGTTTGTATATGTTGTGTTTTTGTGCAGGTTTGCAACTCGAGTGGCTTGGAATTAAATCGAGAGAGGAGAGACTCGATTATGTGCTCCCTGTGAGAGGTGTCGCGCGACACCAGGAGGGTGTTGAGTGACAAGAGTGCAGTTGTCGTGTCGATCGACACCTTGCTGGTGTCGCTCAACAACTTGCACGTAACTCTGTTGAACTGAAACTTGTTTGTTTTGCATCGTTGTGATATGTGTTTGCTTGATCTTGTATTGAATTGTTTATGTAAGCCTGAGTGATACGCCATAGGTGGTATTAACGACTCACTAAGTATTTATGATAATACTTACGCAAATTTTTGTCCCATGTGTTGCAGACAAAAGGAATGTGTGATCGCGGAATCAAGGCATATGAAGAGGATGATTAGGATGTTTATTTTATGAGTTCATTTAGTAGAACATGTTTTTAGATTGCTAGAAATGATAAGTTGTTTATTGAGTTTCATTGGAATTGTTATTGGTTTGATGATTTATTGGTCGAATTATTTTATGAGAATTTCCGCGTATTTTTTATCTGGAATTAGTCATTGAGGATTAATATTTATTGGAATATTAATTTGGACAAATTAAATAAAAAAAAAATCTTGGTTGTTTCAAAAATTTAAAGACATTTTAGAGTGACGAATGGACAACGAGTGAAAAGATTTAAAATCGAGCTTGCAACATGTCGACAAAATGGATCTACTATTGAAGCGTATTATGGGAAACTTACAAAATTGTTGACTAGCCTTGCCGATTATCAACAAGCAAAAACATTAGAAGAAATAGCAAGGGAAAGAGAAGAAGATAAATTGCACCAGTTTTTGATGGGTTTAGATGAGTCTCTCTATGGAGGGGTCAAGTCGAACTTTTTGTCTCGTACATGAAACAACCTAGCCCTTTTTTTTAAATCCGAATTAAATATTCCTATAAATATTTAATTCTCAACTCTGGCAATTTAACCACCAAATAACATAAAACTAGCGGAATACCATAAAATTAATTTAACTAGAATTTCACAAATAAATCCAATAACTCAATTAAATCAAGCAATTATTCAATTCCAGCAACCTAAACCACGTTCTAAATTACTCAATAAATAAAACACATAAAACAAGACCCTAGATCATCCTCCTCATCATTGCCATGATCCGACGATCAAATTTTCTCTTGACCTGCATCATATGGAAAAAGGAGATGCTTGAGCATTATCACAAATACTCAGTGAGACTGTCATTCCATCTACCGGCTATACACACAGGATAAATCAAATGCCAAAATACCAAATAACTAATTAAATTAATCAACACAAACCAACCAGCAATCGCGACAAGCAAAATTACTAGAAATCAGACGTTTTGTATCGACGCACACCTTGCGTCGATTGACACAAGCACAATAATGGTGTCGATCAATACACTCCATGTGTTCGATCGACGCTAGGTCGCAGAGAACACAAAATTGAGCCTATCCTCTCATGGCTCGATTTCTGGTCTCGACAAGCGACTACCTGCACTTAAAACATCAAAAATCACACGAAACAACAATAACAACACTGAATTATCTATCACATTCCTCAGTTTATTCCAAATCAAAAAATTAACGCATCAAAATACTCCATATCTCTCAGATAAGTCATGGTCCCGCACTCACCTTGGCTTTTGGATTGAGAATGAACGAAACGAGGAACCACACGAGAATCAGAGACTTCTTTCTCTAAGGATTCACCAAAACTCACAATCACTCAGTTTTCTCTTCTCAAAATCCAAAACTACTTTTTCCTTTAAAAAATGCGACTCACTAGTAAAAAAATTGGCTATACCCACGAAAGTTTCGTGGGTAATAGTGAAGAATTTTCGTGGGTTTTCGTGGGTTTACCCACGAAAAACCACGGACATATTTCGTGGGTATAGCGTCGTGGGTAGAGAATTTAGTGGGTGTTCGTGGGTAAAGCTACCCACGAAAAGCCACGAAATTTTCCGTGGCAAATACCCACGAATACCCACGAAATATTTCGTGGGTACTGTTACCCACGATTTGCCACGATAGTCTTCGTGGGTAGTTACCCACGAATACCCACGAATTTATTCGTGGGAAACTACCCACGATTTGCCACGAAAGTTTTCGTGGGTACGTAGTATTTTTTTTGGAAAAAAACATTTTTTATTTTGAAATTTGTTATTAAAATTATTAATTAAATTAAATACTAAACTAATAATTCGAATAGAAATAAAATATTTTACATAAAATTAAATTGTTCTAAATTAAAAGTTTTCAAATAAAAAAAAAGCAGAAACATAAAATAAACGACTACGAACCACCAGAGTTTTCGGGCTGAGTCGTCCCGCTTGAACCGCTGCGTCCTTCTAGCTTCCTCAAAATGACATCTATCTTACTCCCCATGCTAGTCATCTCACCCCTCATTTTATTGAGCTCAGTTCGGAGATCCGTTTGTGTTTCCGACGGATGCTGGACGGAATGGTGATAGAACTGCGTCCTCGCACTACCGACGCCGTAGGCATGCCCGTATCTTGGTTGCACCCTCTGCATTTTTAAACAATAAGAGAATTAAAGTCTAAATATACAATAAATAAAAAATTATAATATGAAAAAATTTACCTGAAAATATAATTGGTTAATGAATTCCCGAGGAGAACCACTTGTGGAAAAAGCTGTGCCGGTCGAATCTTGGTGCTGAGAAGCCTCCTCTTCAACCTCCCTCACGAGTCCCTCAATCACCGGATCAACGTAAGTGCCATCCGCGCGTGTATGCGTCTCCTTCACCAAATCCAGAATGGATGGTTCCTCGGATCCCTGCCCCTTCTGCTTCTGCATTATCAAAAAACATTTTTAACACAATGTAGTGATCATTAACATTACTAACGATATTTAATAGATTTGTAAATTAATATATGGATCAAACTTACCAATTCATAGTCGATCTTTGAGAAGGATCGGGGCCCGGCACTGTGTTTGTGCATTCCTTTGCCGTTGATCGGCGTTTTACGGCTTTCAGCAGCACTCTTACTCTTGCTAATGGCTTTCTCAGTCTGCCATTGTTCCAAAAGAATTGCCCAGTCATCCTCGCTGATATAGACGGGCTGCACTCCCTGCCGATGTTTCCTACTAATCTCTTCGCCGATTCCTAACTTCGTCTTTTCCTTCCATTCATAAAAGACGATGTCCTCGAACTCGGGATCCCAATAATAGTTTTGCTACAACTCGCAACAACCATTGTTAATATACAATGTTAATAATTGAAAATTACTAAATGTTTAAATATCCGAATTTTCTAACTTACCACAAATGTTCCCCACCAACTCAGAATTTTTTCTGGAGCGAATTTTTTCACATCGGTCCAGTTCTTCCAAGGACCCCAAAAATTACCCTGCCAGGTCCGTTTAATAAAACTGGTGACCGAATCATCGATCCCAATCCTTTAAAAAATATTTAAAAAGTTAGAAATCAATTAGTAAACACATAGACCTTAAACTTGTTAAATATTTAAGATGTTTACCATAGTCCTCCGTTTTCCTTAAACGGATGGAGGACAGGCTGTGATCTCCTAGTAGGCGCTTCGTATACCGCCTGTAAACGGTAACGATACTCTGCAGAAGCACCTATGGCAGATTTTGGGAGATGGAAACGGGGTCTGCTTCGAACTGAGCCGGTCCCGGTAGACGAAGACATAACTACATGCAAAAAATAATACATCTAATATTTCTTACACTAATAATATTTTCAGATTTTTTGTTAAAAAAAATTAGAGCCATTAATATGTTTTATATTTTAAATTTTCAAGTCTTTATTTTGTCATATATTTTTGTAGAGCCATTAACATTTAATTTTATAACTTATTTTCTCATATATGTTTTTCAAGAATTTAGGATTTGAAGGCATTAATATGTTTTCAAAATTTGTTAACAAGTGACACTTTTATATATAAGTGTTGTACAAGTTGTATTAGATATGTTTTTCCAATTATATAATATTGGTATTAGTTATCTAATTTTTGTCCGATTTTATATATTTTTTTCACTAATTTATAATACTAATATTATATATAATATTTGTATGTAAAAATCCACAAAATTAATATAAAATACCTAAACAATTTTAAAATTTTCTTTTAATTATTAATAAACACTAACTACTCAACAATTTTTTCTACAAACCTTTTAACTTATGTTTTTCAAACAAAAAATTATTTGGAAAATTAAAAAACCCTACAAAATACAAGTTGTATTAGATTTATTTTTTCAATTATATAATTTTGGTATTTGTTATCTAATTTTTTCAGGTTTTATATTATTTTTTCAAACTAAATTATAATACTAAATTTATAAAATATGCAATTTGTATGTAAAAATCCACAAAATTAATTTTAAATACCTAAACATATTTAAAATTTTCTTTTAATTATTAGTAAACACTAACTACTCAACAATTTTTTCTACAAACCTTTTAGTTTAAGTTTTTCAAACAAAACATTATTTGGAAAATTAAAAAAACCCTAAAGTATACACTAACCCTAAATTTTTAACAATCTAAGCAAATTTTTAACAATCTAAGTAAATCAATCCAAATTTCCTTCTCATAAACTACACAAAGCTATTACAATCAAGAGGCAATCAAATTTTGATGATTTACCCGAAACAAAATTGAAGAAAAACAAAGGATTAAAGAGAGGAAAGGAATTTACCTTAGGAGATGCAAAATTGGTGGTGGTGGGTGTCGAAATCGCCGTGTACTCGTCGCTGGTGGGTCGCCTGAGCTTCGCCGTGGACTCGTCGGCGGTGTCTGCGTCGAAATCGCCGGAGGAGATGGAAAGTTCGGTGGTTTTGTCGAATGGAGGAGGAGGATCTGTTTCGATGAAAATAATGACAGTACCCACGAAAACCCACGATTTTTTTCGTGGGTATTTAAAAAAAACCCACGTATACCCACGATTATTTTCGTGGGTATTTAAAAAAAGTCAC
Organism: Draba incana; assembly: GCA_963576765.1. Lineage (NCBI taxonomy): Eukaryota > Viridiplantae > Streptophyta > Magnoliopsida > Brassicales > Brassicaceae > Draba > Draba incana. The sequence continues at coordinate 33,431,074 of OY755204.1, read as the reverse complement.
GTAAACCCACGATTATATTCGTGGGTATTTCAAAAAAGCCACGAAAACCCACGATTTTTTTCGTGGGTAAATTCTTTAATTTTTAAAAATATTTTCCACAACAACTTATTCGAATACGGGTTTGAATTTTTATTAAAGAAAGTTTAAGTAACCATCAAATTATGGTGTTGACGAATCTTATAGATCATCAACATTTAATAGTATTTAAACATAATTATTTTAAATATTCCCTTTTGCAAAGTTAAAAGATAATTTGATTATGCAACTCCAACAAAATATTACATTTAATGAAACATAAAATTTGAAACAACTATTAAACTGGTAGATAAAAGACTGGGAAATATTAAACATACAATGGTTATGGTACACGTACATATTAGGCACTAAATTTTGATTGCATTTGTCTCTTTTCCACTCCAAAGTTACCAGAAACTTTTCTTTCCTTTCTGTTTCTTTGGTGGAGAATTTAAAAATCCGTCACACCATTCCCTTTTGATTGCATCAACATCTAGATTTAAGTTTGGGCTTTCTGGTCTTTGGGCAAACTCAAAATCATAGTATTGATCCTTGTTTTCATACGAGGAGCTTCCACCGTAGGTATGTGAAAATCCGTCACAACATTCCCTTTTGATTGCATCAACATCTAGATTTAAGTTTGGGCTTTCTGGCCTTTGTGCAAACTCCAAATCACTTGCAGGACTTCCACCGTAAGTATCTGACTTTTCAATCAACAGAGATAGTTGTACGTCTTCGATTTGCCTATACAAAACATCATCCACAACCCGCTTCTGGTCATGACCTTCTGGATGCTTATCATCGATAATCAAATGAGTTCCAGTTTCCCCCAAGTATTTTGGATTGTGGTGGATGTTTTCCAAGAACTGGCTGTCCGGTACTATCGTTGATGTAGAACCATCAGTTGCATAGATTGGTGATTGCGTATCATATTCCCACGAGTAAGTAGGTATCTCTTGAGTGAATTCGTCGCAAAGAGTTTCGGTTTCCCAAGATAATTTTGGAAGAGGGTAAAAATTTGACACGTTTTTTGATTGAGAGTCTTCATCACTTGAGCTAGAAGACATTATTTTGTTATTGATGGGTGTAAAAGATACACTCCATATTTATTTATAGTAGATGTACTGTCTTGTCAAATCACGTTGGTCTGTAACGATTGTATCCCCATGTTTCAATTACATGAATATGTGGTCCATCAAAGTTTCAAGTTATAACATAGAAACAAATAATTTTAGAATCACACATTAATAGAAAATAAGATAATAGAAAATAGAGTGAATTCGGTGTTGGTATCGGTAATGAGTTGTCATTAAATATTTTGATTCCTCACAGACAATTACAATGTCTTGTCAAATCAGTTTCGTATCAAACGATCTTGGCCACAATTTTGCTGAATACTTTTGCAGAGTTGATCTTGGCCGTTGAAATGGGTGTGTAAGACATTAAATATTTTGATTCCTCACAGACAATTACAATGTCTTGTCAAATCAGTTTCGTATCAAACGATCTTGGCCACAATTTTGCTGAATACTTTTGCAGAGTTGATCTTGGCCGTTGAAAATGGTGTGTGAGACATTAAATATTTTGATTCTTCAAAGACAATTACAGTGTCTTGTCAAATCAGTTTCGTATCAAACGATCTTGACCACAATTTTGCTGAATACTTTTGCAGAGTTGATCTTGGCCGTTGAAAATGGTGTGTGAGACATTAAATATTTTGATTCTTCAAAGACAATTACAGTGTCTTGTCAAATCAGTTTTGTATCTACCTTTACCTGCATAATGCACAACTTATACCATCCATAGTATTATAAATACTTGCCTTATGTGTTCCAAATTTGTTACACCAAACCCATCTAATTCCAAATCTTTTAAGAATCAATACGTATATTTGTTATGTCTTCCTCAAACCATCCAAGAAGATGGATGGATCTCCGAATTGATCCGTCAACAAATACTATTACCGAAGAATTTACTAATGGGATTAATGTGTTTATCACATTTGCTTGTCAACAACCATCATATCAGGCAACTGGATTACTCCTTTGTCCATGCGCACGGTGCAAGAATGAAAAGCCACCAACAAAACCTAGGACGGTGGTGCGTCATCTTTACACAGTTGGATTCAAAGGCAATTACTATGTTTGGAGTAATCATGGAGAATCTTTCATGATTACGGGAGAATCATCTACTGCAACACAATTTCATGGAAGTGCCAACCAAGAGCGTTATCATCACCCTCATGTTGCTGTACAAGAAACATTTCATGAAGGATTCGTAGATGTTGCTGATATTTCAGAGATGCACGATCAACAATATATGGAAGAAGTCGAAGTTCCGGCGTTCGTGGACAAGTCGTATGAGGCCTTCATGGAAGCTAATCAACCTTTATACGAAGGGTGCAATGCAGAGAATACCAAATTATATTTGGCATCATGTATTTTACGTTGGAAGACGGAGCACAATATAGCAGTGGGTGCTGTAGATGACATCGCTAGTACTATCAAAAGGATTCTACCAGGCCCGAATACTGCTCCGGAGTCGTACTACGAAACCAAAAAGATTACGAAGACTCTTGGCTTACCCGTTCATAAAATTGATGTATGCGAGAACAATTGTATGCTATTTTGGCGAGGAGAAGATGCCACGCTCGAGAAATGTCGCTTCTGTCAAACAGACCGATATCATCCGTGGAATGGGCAAGGTAAAAAGATTCCAAAACAACGAATGTTTTATCTTCCCATTACTGATCGTTTGAAAAGACTATACCAATGTCAATCAACTGCGGGACATATGCGTTGGCATGCCGAGCATATGAATGTTGAAGGCGAAATGAATCATCCATCAGACGGGGCCGCTTGGAAACATTTCCAGAGCGTTTATCCGGGGTTTGCTTCTGAACCAAGAAACATCTACCTTGGATTATCAACAGATGGTTTTAATCCACTAGGCATGAGTGGCGAGGCACACTCAATCTGGCCGGTGATAGTCACACCATACAATCTACCTCCTGGTATGTGTATGAACCGAGAATTTTTATTCCTCTCGATTTTGGTTCCTGGTCCAACACACCCGAAGAAAAGTCTGGACGTGTACCTTCAACCTTTAATCGACGAACTACAACAACTATGGACACATGGCGCTGATGTATATGATATATCAACACACAATTCTTTTAAGATGAAAGCGGCGCTTATGTGGACGATTAGTGACTTCCCAGCTTATGGGATGTTATCGGGGTGGATGACTCACGGACGCCTCGCATGTCCAAACTGTATGGATTCAACCAATTCATTCTGGTTGACGAATGGACGAAAACAGTGTTGGTTTGACTGTCACCGAAAATTTTTGAAGAGCGACCACCCATATAGGCGGAATGTAGTTGCCTTCACTAAGTCTAAAGATGTCCATGATGAAGCACCGGTATGGCGTACTGGAAGAACAATTTTGGGCTCCATCAACAGTATAGACGGACTGCAAATGAGTGCCGAGTGTGGTGGCAACGGACACAGCGATCCATCTAAAACGGTACATGGTTATGGTCAATATCAAAATTGGTACAAAAAATCTATTTTTTGGTCTTTGCCTTATTGGGAGAATCTATTGCTTAGACACAACCTAGATTTTATGCATATAGAGAAAAACTTTTTTGATAATATTATCAAAACTATCTTGAACGTGCCGGGGAAAACAAAAGATAACTTAAAATCTAGGCTAGATATAGCGATAATATGCAACCGTAGAGCGTTGGAGCTTACATATCCAAATATTGCTCCAGTTCCAATATTTCGATTGTCAAAGGAAGCGAAAAAGAAATTTCTAAGTTGGTTGAAGAAAGAAATTCGTTTTCCAGACGGGTATGCTTCCAACTTTGGTAGATGTGTCAATGAAATTAATGCGACTCTTTCTGGTCTCAAAAGCCATGATTGTCATGTCATTATGGAAAGGCTTCTACCTTTTGCTTTGATGGAACTACTCCCCAAGTCTGTACACGTAGCGATTTCAGGTATTAAAATTTTAATTTTTTTGATACACAAATATGACTGACTAATTTAGGTTGTTACTTTTATTACACAGAAATCGCATTGTTTTTCCGAGACATTGGTGCCCCATCATTAAAAGAACAAGATGTTATAACAATGAAGGAAAATATAGCAGTAAAATTATGCAACTTGGAGAAGATATTTCCTCCTTCGTTTTTTGATGTCATGGAGCATCTACCGGTACACCTTCCGGACGAGGCCATCTTAGGTGGACCGGTACGATATAGGTGGATGTATCCATTTGAGCGGTACATGTACCACTTAAAAAAAAAGGTTATGAACAAGGCACAAATCGGAGGGTCTATCGTCGAGCACTGTGTACAAGAAGAAATATCAGCGCTAGCTACCCATTGGCTTGGAAAACCGATCGCTGCAGGTAATGAAGGATGGCATGGTGAAAACATATACTTCTACGCATTCGACGATGTCCCAACAAATTTCAAACAGAAAGGAAGGTTCATTGGTAAACATTCAAAGGGATGGATAACAGACGAAGAGTACAACGTTTTGCAAACGTTTCTCATAAATAACTGTCCCGAGTTAGCACCATATGAAAGGTATGAGTAACCGTCGCAAAACATTATATTCAATAGTTAAATACTTTTTAATTACATAATTTGTATACATAGGATGTTTGAAGATTTCATGCAAACTACATATCCGGCATTGTCTACCACTGACCTACAATCATTGAAAGACAATAACTTTGCACGCTGGTGCAAAGATTATGTAAGTATTTTTGTACTGGGCCGTTTTTAATATAATGTTCAACTTATGTATTTATTTTACTACAGGTTAATAATCAAAGGATGGTATCAACAGTGCCACAATGGCTCATTGATTTTGTACAAGGTCCATGTCGTGCTTACACATCCTGGCCCTCGTATGCAACAAGAGGGTTCTTATTGCGAACATTGAGTAGGAGTGCAAACAAAAAGACACAAAATTTCGGTGTTTGCGTGAGGGGAACTACTGATACGGAATATTATGGCGTTGTGGAAGACATCAGATTGGTTGAGTACGACGGCGGTGTCGGGTTGAAGGTGGTTATCTTCAAATGCTTTTGGTACGACATCACTAGTGGAAGTGGAATGCGTAGAAGTCGTTCAGGACTGGTGGATGTTGCTGCAAACAAGCAGTATCGACAATATGATCCGTTTATTACTCCTGAACAGTGTGATCAAGTTTGTTACATACCATACCCAAAGGTGAGTAGGAGGCATGGGACGGAATGGTTAGCATGTGTAAAAGTGGTACCTAGAGGTGTTCGAAATGTTACAGATGCTTTACAACATGCCTTTCAAGAGGATTCTAGGAATACTATTGTTGCACCTTCAGGGCTCCTAAGGGTCGAGGCACTCAATGTTGAAGACATGGACAATTATGATGATTTACCCGACCAACATACAAACGACATGTACACATCCGAGCATGAGCTAAGTGATGACGAATGTTCTCAAGCTGATTCCAATGATGAAGATGAATGAAAATTGTGCATCAACGCGATCCTTAATTTTTAGTATTTTATGTAATATTTTTTTCGGCTGTGTTAAGTTTTTAACGTCTTATAAAAGTAGTGGATTATTATCCGTCGAGTGGTTTGTAATAAAATATGTTGTGGATTCATGTATAATATTATGTGGAATATAATTTGTATCTTTCTAAACAGTTATAACAGCTAGCCCTATTTACAACACCCGTGATTGTTTACATGAGTAGAATACTTACACGCCATTCATTTAATTGTCGAAATGTCAATTCACCATATAGTGGCCGACAGTGTCATTCACAATGTTATTTATGATTCAGTGGCAGACAATGTCATTCACGGACTTGATGTCTTTATTGCACACTGATATGTAATGTCAAATAATGTTTTCATACTTTCTTTTATCCACATATACATCGACACGTTAAGCCTAAAAAATCACTCTGTTTTGCCTATATAAGTCCGAGTAATTCAACACAAAATCATAACACACAAAACAATTTTCAAATGGCAAACAGAGATCTATGGAATTACTATATGCAAAACCGAGCCTCCGTCCAAAACCCTCAAGAAACAACTCGTGTTCCTTCAAGCCCTCCATACGATAACTTATATGTTATTGATGCTCAACAGACAGTTTCACTCCAACCAACACAACGATCTGAAATCCAAACGCCGGTAATTTCGGGACCTGCCCAACTCATACAGCGAGGAATGTTTTGCAAGAGGGCTCACGATAGGAAGGTGTTGAGAGGTGAAAGTTCTCAAACACGCCCAACACAAGATTTCATTCGTGAGGTCATGAATGAGCCACAACAGGGCGACCAAGATTTTAATAGTCCTCGCTGGACTTCTACTATCGATTACATAATCCGCGAAGGTATAGACATATAATGTACTCATTTACCATTATAATAATGATTGTACATGACAAATACTAACTCTGTAATTCATAAATATAGGTACTTATAACAATAGGACCACACCATTCTGGACCCAAGTTGTAGAAATACAATGCCCGCATTCACAGTTTGTGAAAGTGAAAAAGGTTTACGTTGTCGACCAATATTATTTAATTTTACATATACAATGTATCTAACAAGTTAATTTTATCTTATTCTCAGCTTGTCGCTATGTTATCCAGTGCGACCCCCAACGGCCAGGGAGACCTTCTAGTAACCTTAAAGGATCCGTCTGGAATCATCGAGGGAACCATGCACCGTAACATCTTCAACAATGACGAGAACAGAGTCAACACTGGCGTAGGTGCGGTTGTCATTCTACAGAATGTGACCGTAGGCCGTTTTAACCAGAACTCTAAGTACCTCAACATCACTGAGCGGAACATTGTTAAGGTAGATTTTCCATAAGTTTGTAAATATTACTGATAATTATAAACTAAAATCTTTTTTCAAACAGATAATTGGGGCTAATTCGATGATTGCTGAATACGAACCAACCGTACCATTTACTATCAATGAGGAAGCTGAAGGAACTACTGGCTACAAAAATGAAATAGTCCCAGACTCTGATGGTGAATAAACATCCGACCCGTCCATGTTTACGAATAAGCTGGTTAAACACCAGTCTCTTTATGTTGCTTTAATGTTTACTATTTTCCTACCATCTATTGTACGCGTTTATAATAATGTTGTTGTGTAATGTAATATTTTAATATGTTTAATGAAATAAACCAATATTATATAACAAATGTTTTGTTTTTTATTGAGCTTCCATTTGAATTAACAAAAATCTAATTAATAAGTTTTTAAACCATTATAAGGTTAATATATTTGTCAATGTTAAAAACAAATCGGAACCGTATAGTTCTAACATTTTGTAAGCACCACCCACGGAAAAATTCGTGGTATTTCGTGGGTATTACAAAACCCACGGATTTTTTCGTGGGTATTAGTGGGTATTGGATTTGCCACGGAAAAAATCGTGGGTAATCGTGGCAAAATTACCCACGAAAACCCACTACCATTTCGTGGGTACAAATTTACCCACTAATACCCACGAAAAGCCACGAATACCCACGAAAAACCCACGAATAGTTTCGTGGGTAAGCATATACTGTTCATAGTGGGTTTTCGTGGGTATTCGTGGCTTTTTTGCTTTACCCACGAAAAAATTCGTGGGTTTTTCGTGGGTATTAGCTTTTTTTTTACTAGTGACTACTCGTTTATAAATACAAGCCCTAGGGTTTCGTCCTAAAACCGAACGAAAACCGACGATTAAAAATTGAACCGATTATGACCCGAAAATGCTTGCATCGATCGATGCACGCACTAAAAATTATATTTTTGGTCAGCGAGAGTTACAGCACGCCACTTCTGTCACTTGATGAAGCTTATAACGTCGTGACACAAGATGAGGAAGGTAAATCTCTAGCTAGACTACAAAAAGAAAGAGCAGGATGTGTTAGTTTTGCCATTCAAACACAAATAAAACCAAGTGAAGATGCTCGTTTTGCGACTTTTGGATCTCTAACATGCACGCTTTTTGGTCGTAATGGTCACTTAGCAGACTTCTACTTTAAGAAAATTAGTTACCTGGACTAATAGAGTGAGAGTACTCGCGAGAAACCCAGTCCCGGTTCACAAAGTAATGTGCAAACTCGGAATTCTTCACAATCAACATTCTCACGAGGTCTTGGTTCTAACTCAAGAGGGCAAGGTTCCAATTTTGCTCGTGCGAATTTTAAAGTCTTGGGAGCGGATGGATCCTTCTCACCAATTACCGAGTCAGACCGTATCATGTTTAGCGGATTGAGCGATCAACAATGGCATACGCTAGTGAACATGTTGAATAAACAAAAATCTCTGTCCACTTCCAAACCGTCAAGTAAGTTTTTCATCGAGTCTTAGATTATTGATACGAGAACTTCAAACCATATGACTAGGAGCTTTGATTATCAAAGTGATGTGTGTATTATGGCTCCAATGTTGATTAAATTACCGGATTGGAAATTTACAACCTCAAATAAACAAGAAAAAGCACGATTAGGGTCATCACTTACTCTTCACAATGTGTTCTTTGTTGATGGATTGCATTGTCATCTGATATCAGTTTTACAGTTAAATAGGGATAGGCGATGTATTTTCCAGATATATGATCGGCTTTGTGTTGTTAAGGATCACATCACACAGATGCCGATTGGGGGGGGGGGGGGGGGGGGGGGGGGTGGGGGTGAGATTATGTTTTTTTCGTGGCGTGGATGTTGTTTCGATGATTCAAAGTTCTAACACATCGTTGGAGCTATGGCATAGCCATAGCTGGTTTGGACATCCCTATTCGAAAGCTTTGGAGATGTTAAATTTATCAGATTTAGCTAGTGGTGTTTTTGATTCTAAAACTTGTGATGTTTATATTCTATCTAAACAAATGCGAGATTGTTGGCTAGTAAGCAGCAATAAAACAACTAAGGTTTTTGAGTTAGTTCATTGTAGGGGTCGGATTTGACCCTAGGAGATTGATGTAACGACAATAACAATTCTGCCAAGTTCAGAAGAAATCCTAAATAGCCGTACAAGGGCTCGATTTGTAATTAGGCCCATAATTGAATTAGATCCATATTTAAAATGAGTTTAGTGATGAAACAACCAAATTTTTTTTTTTTTACTAACAATTCTATTGCGGAACATAAACATTTAAACCAATAATTCTTCAATAAATCCATAAAAATAAATAAATCCTTAAAACCAATTAAATTCAAATACCATAATTCAAGAATGAACATTTAATAAACTATCAACCTAAAAACATTGGTTCACTAGTCTAAAAGCAATAACAACAACCCTATAGTCCTCTTCCAACGGCCTCGATTCCACGATCACACTTTTCCTTTACCTGCAACTTAAAAGAAAAAACAGAGTTACGTGAGTATTATCATAAATACTCAGTGGAGCGGTCATCCCGCTAACAATTTACACAAACAACATTTAACAATAAATAACCAAATTTAACCATTATTTAAGTATCCAAATTAACAATTAAACCAACTCCGGATAAAATAAACTATTCCGAGTTAATTAACCAATTCCCGGTTTACAGTAATCCACACAAAAAATTCAGCAAGAAATAACGGGTGTCGATCGACACACTACCATGGTGTCGATCGACACTCGACAAAACGAGTATCAACTTCCTCGCAGGGTGTCGATCGACACAACCTCTAGGTGTCGATCGACACTCTGTTCCTGAAACCAGGACTCGAGCATGTCCCCACGCGGCTCTTCTCGGGAAGCATCAATCACAAAAACCACACAAACGACACGATTCATACATAATACATAGACAAAACAATAATTACCATACCCATATATCAATCACTCGATTCATCCAATCAAATTACTAACGATTCCTAGCATTCCTAAGCGATCACACACTCACCTCGTGAATCGAAGGGGAATTGATCACGGAACGGCTAAAAACACGACGAACGCGGCTCTACTAGGCTGGAACGTCCCTGAAACGACCAAGGATTCAAACGAACACGCCACGAACAAACCCTAACACTCGAAGAGAGAAGTTCCCGGATTGATTTCTTTGCAACAATCAACCGAGGATCAACGATTCTCGAATTCTCTCTCAACATTAAAGATTTTCTCCCTTTTTCTCTGATTCTCTACGGCCACAAGTCTGCATAAGACTTATAAAGGCGATCCCTAGGTTTGTTCCACTAAACCGAGCCAAATCGCGATAAAAAAAAAACTAAAAACCTCGATTCTGCAGAAATTGGTGTCGATCGACACTCACCCTGGGTGTCGATCGACACCCTAACCAATTGCTCCAACTTGGTTTTGGGATGTTACAAATGATATTATGGGCTTAAAACCTATTTATTGCTTAATGGGCCAGACCCAAACCTAGCACTTAGCCCTAAGATAGAAAGCTATAAATAGCTCATTGTATTCACCCAGAAAGGGGATCAGAACTTTTATCACAACAAAATCAATATAGCTTTCTTAACAGCTACAAAAACAATCTTCTCTACTTTTCTTCATTGTGATTTACTAAGAAGTCTCGCACTTCCTCAAACAACCCTTACAAATTCAATTGTGCAAGTTACGACTCTTACAATTTGGCGCAGACGTTCTTATTCAAAGGAATCACTGCGCAATCTGTGTAAGCAACAATGCCCGGAGACGACGAGTAACAGCCAATCAACAACAACAACATCTACGATGCTGGAAGCGGAGACACTGAAACTGGTTTAACCTCTTTTTTAAGGATGTGCCAAAATTATAAACACTTTTATCATAGAGAAACAGCCACCGCGTCCCTTTGGGGATCTATCATTAGATTTGATTTTCAAGAGCTTTCGGTGGATGATCTTGCTTTGTTCTTCAATATAGAGAAGAATCCTTCAACCTTTACTCTTTAATTCAAGTTTATTTATCATGAATTCACTATCTCTTTGCTTTATTTCGTGCACCATGTTCGAGTAGTTTCGTTTGTTAGGTTATAGGAAAATCAATGAGTTCATGAATTGTAAACTTTTGTCGAAATAATTAGGGATGCTATATTGTTCTTCATCTTTACTTGATCAATTTGCATCAGATCATGAGTTTAATATACTCTCCAAAAGCTTGTATGTTGCTTGAACTAGTATTTCTGAGTAATGCATTATAACAATTCGAAAGGTTAGTTATAAAGTATTATGAAAAATTGAATCTTGTGCTTTGCGCGTGTTATCAATGTGTAATAACCATCGAAAGTTGAGTCTATTAGGGTGTTAAACATAGTAGTCGGAGCCACGAAAGTGGAAAGATTATACCTTCGTGATTTGAGTTCTAGAACAATTTCCCTAAATTTCAATATATTGTTAATGATTAAAGAATCTCTGCGATGAGCCTATTTGCCTAACGTTTGTTTAATCTAATTTCAACCATCTTTAATTGCTATTTATCGTGACCATTAAAACCAAAAACCTTTATTTTTTTTTATCATGATTTGATTCTAAGAAACTTGTAGTACAGAGAATATGATTTAAGTATATATAGGTCTAGGGTCTTCTAGGGTTTTGTTTCAGGCAAAAACGTCTTTTTAGTTAAACTGCTCATGGCACCGGACGGAGGGCCCACACAAAATCACGTGTCTGGTGCCTGAACCATAAGTAACTTCATGATGTGTGGAACCGGTCTATGGCAACGGACCATGAGCTTGTCCGGTGTCTGGGTCGTTTCTGCGAGTGCTTCATTTTCAAGGCAGTTTGATATGTCTTTAGTAAATCGAGTGTATCTTCTTTCTCACAACTCCAAATGACATAATTCTAAATTCATTAGAAAGCTGACTCAAAGATCTTAAACGTAGTCAAGTTTCATCAAATTCCAAGCTGGTTTGCTCTTCCGTCAATGGCTAAATTTCAGACTATTTAGTTCTGTCCAACTTGATAAAATGTGATAGCTTGAGAAAACTTACTAAGTCTTTGGCTTGTGAAACTTGTTGTAGACTAGAATACACATATTTAAACTCTTTTTGCTCATTTTTTATGATTTTCCCAGATAAGACTCTAAAACTACAAATACGAAGAAAACTACCTCTTTTGGTGTAAAAGCTTATTAAATTACGTAGAAAAATGCATTGAAATAAATAGTAAAATAGGTAAAATATAGAGTATATCATCAACCTTTTAGTTGAACAGTCTTTGCTTACTTTAGTTGTATTGCTTAACTTTCAGTGACTAACATGACTAGAGAACTTTGGTTGACAGATTAAAAACAACCTTATTGGTCTGATTATGAAGGTGATAGGAAGCTATAGGATAGAGAGTTTGTTGTTCAAGTATGTATGGCGCTGCGTTCTGATTTGAAGCATTTTTTTTTGTGTGGTAAACTTTGTCTGCAGTTATGATTACAAGAGGTAGACTCAACTTGGGCTTGAGACAACCATCCTTGTTAAGAATTATACTGTAAGTTCTCTATTCTGCTATGAGCCTGTTAGGAGTGGAAATTTTCAAGATTTCCGTCATCCTATAGTCGTTAAAGTTTCATACTTATGCCAATCGCAGTCTCAAAAATTAAGCTGTCTTGATATCGATAACCGCATGATGGTATGTACTTGCTACTTATTTTGAAAGAAAAATATAAAAGCATATCATATATTTGTCTTACCATTTGCTTTGTTTTTTTTTTCACAGCTCTACCAACATATGGTTTTAAGCGGAGGAAGCACCATGTATCCAGGATTACCTAGCCGGTTTGTATTTTTTGTTTTCATAATTCAACAAGAAGCTCGATGGTTTATGTTCATTGTCTACGGTGTTCTCTTGGTTTCAGTCTTGAGAAAGAAATCCTAGATCGGTATCTAGAAACAGTCTAAAAGGAAACAAATACGGCTTGAAGGTAAAAATATCTAGATAATGTCATGATCAGTCTGTCATTATCTCGGTTTCTGACATATATTTTCTTGGGGGTTCTTTAATCAATCAGAAACTAAGGTTGCGTATGGAAGATCTACCGAGAAGGAAACACATGGTATACCTCAGAGGCGCTGTTCTTGCAGAAATCATGAAGGTAACAAAAGTTCAATGCTTTCTCTCTTTCAGAACACGAAACCTGAAAGTGTTAGTCTGTGAAATGAGTAAAATGATGTTTAAGATGATTTCAATTCGATGTTGCAGGATGTACCAGAGTTCTGGATCAATAGAGAGGACTATATGGAAGAAGGAATTAATTGTTTAAACAAAATGATCCAATCTTAAAACTTTCAAATTCAAGGTTGTACTTTTTTTTTTAATTTAAGTTGGGGATGAGTTAATTACATTTGTGAAAATAATCCGGATTATTGAATTCGGCTTGATTGTATTTGTTTGAATGTTTTCCGTAATTTAGTGTTTTACAGTTCAAGAATATTCAAATTGTTTTTTTCTTACTCAAGCACTTCATTAGTAACTTAGTATACAGAAAGATGCCTCTATCTCCCATCAGATTCCTTCAAATAGAAGATTTCAGCCCCCAAAAGAAATCTATATAATCCGACATAGGCCCGGCCCGTTATGTTTTGGTGTCTAAAGCAAAAATAAAAAAATTTATACCCTAGCGTGAATCGAACTCATGCCCACATATATTATTGTGGACATATTGACCACCTGACCATAGCAAATGATCTGTACATGATGTCCTTAAATGTGAAATATAAAGTGATGCCTAACGCCTGGGCTTTACTTGCGTTAGCCTAGGGCCGGCTTTGATCCGACAAAAACACTTCACTAAATCGTTGAAATTAGTTATATGACTCTAGATTGAACCAAATCCAACATGATCATTACATATTTAGACATCAACACCAAAAAAAATATTTAGACATGTAAAATACTTTGTTATTATTGAAATTAAGACTTCTCCATAAATAAGCTTAAGTGCTAACCAAACAAGAAAATTGATGTATCCCACAAATGAGCTAAGTCTCTACAAATGAGCTAAGTATTAAAAAGTAGACTGCAATGGAAGTCTGCTAAAATAAGCTAATTGGTGATCAAACTATAAAATTGATTTATCCTACAAATCTTATAACTAAATATGTTCAAGTAATACACAATAACTATTATGACACATGTGTGCAAATGTTTTTAAAATATTTCATTACAAAACTATATAAATGCCTTTTTGAGTTTCGAAAAAATGAAGACTTCCCAGAAGTATACAACGAGAAGACTTCATGGAAATCTACGTTGAATGAGCTTACTAGTCACCCAAACAAGAAATTATATTTACCCCAAAAATATTAGTCTTAAACAAGTCCAACTCATATAGAGGATAGAGTAATAAGTACCACACGTGAGATAAAAAAACAAGAAAACTCTTTGTACAGTAAAATACAAATAGTTTTAAAAAAACACTGTGAAATATAGATTTCTCTTGGAGACTAAACAAGTAGACAGCAATTGAATTCAGCAAAAATAAGCTAATTAGTGGTCCAAATATAAAATTGTTTTGACCTACAAATATTATAACTAAACACGTCCAAATCATACACAATAACTATTATGACTCATGTGCAAGCAAATTATTTTAAAAAATTCATTATAAAACTATATAAATGCATTTTAGAGTTTATGAACAATGTAGAGTTCTGGGAAGTCTACAACGAGAAGACTTCTTGGAAGTCTACATTGAATGAGCTAACTAGACACCCAAACAAGATATCAGACTTACCCCATATATATTAGTCTTAAACAAGTCCAACTCATAGAGAGGATACAGAAACAAATACCACACATGTGAGAACAAAAAAAAAATAAAAAAACTCTTTGTAGAATGACATATAAATAGTTCTTAAAAAACACTGTGAAATGTAGACTTCTGATCAGTCAGTAGACTTCTCGTGCAGATTTCTGAGCAGTCACTGGAAGTCTACATTGAATGAGCTAACAAGTCTCTGAAACAAGAAATTAGATTTACCCCATAAATATTAGTCTTAAACAAGTCCCACTCATAGAGATGATAGAGAAATAAGTACCACACATGTGGGAACAAAAAAACAAGAAAACTCTTTACAGAATGACATATAAATAGTTTTAAAAAAAATATTGGGAAATGTAGACTTCTGATCAGTCAGTAGACTTCTTGTGCAGACTTCGGAGCAGTCACTGGAAGTTTACAATTTGGGTTACTTTTTCAATTTAGGCATATCCCAATGTAGACTTCCAGGAGTCTACTGGTGGCCGTACATGTCAATTTTTTAATTGTGAAATAAGCATTTTAGGAAGTCTCAGCCAGTCTTTGCCATTGAGGTAACCCGATCTTGCCCCGCTGCTATGCCATTCAACATTCAATCAAGGTGTTCTTAATGACTTAATGATGAGATGAGGTCGCCCCCCCGCGGTAAAGGACTCAAGTCAATTCAGTTTTTCAAAGTCTGGATTGGTCCCAATGCCTTCTATCGCCTTATTGAAAATTCCGCCTGGAAGTCTCGAGACACCTCGGCCTTAGTTCGCCCGAAAGCGCATTCTTTCATATCAACAGACAAGGGATTGCCAAGCATTCACTTACAACAAGAAACAACCACCAGCATTTGGTGCAGCACCTGCATTTTGGTGCATTCTTCTTTCTTTCCTTGGTCTTTCGTTCTGTCTAGACTTCCTGAAGTCTACACGAAAAGAGGGGTTAGTTTTGCATGAGACCAAAAATCGAATTAAATAATTTGTAAACTTCCCGGAGGTCTACAAATTATTGGTCAATTGTTCGAGATTTGGTCAAATGCAAAACTAACCATGTGGGAGCTGGATTCCTACAATTAGAATTTGTGATCCCGTTTAGTGAGGGCAATACAACAATATATATAGTAAACTAATTCGGCTAGGGTTTTTGCTTGAGCTGCACTCCTTAAGTCGGCCGGCCCATCTGCTTATTCGGCCCACCTGTGACTCGGCTTGAACCAATTAAGTGGGCTGCACCAAATCTGGCCCCTTAAATTAAAGTCCATTTTGCGAGTTGATTCATCCGGTTTGTTTTGGTATCACATGTGGTTTTTGGGTCTTCTAACTGGCTGGTGATTCTAAGGCATTCGCGAGAGCTCTTCTTCATCAGACTTAGTCATTTTCTTCTGTCGATCTTCGAGGGGTGAAAATGGACCCCTATTGTTACCACCTTCTCGGAATTATCAGTAATGGTGATGCCGAGGTATTAGTGAGTTTTAAGAACAGACAAACGGAAATGTTCTAACTGTCTTCCCGAGTTTAGGATTCGGGTTTCTGATTTGATCAGTTTTGTCAAAGCGTCTTCTGAAGCGCTAGGTGTAATGAAAACCGTAGTAGTGAGGCGCAACTCAAATATAATTTTTTTTTTAAAGTGTCGATCCGTTAACGGTGGTGTTATTTGGTCGAGCCATCTTTATTCTTCGCCGATCTGTGGCTTTTTATTTGTGATTTTAATGGCTCGGGCCTTGTGGACTAAAGGAAAAGATTTGGGCTTTTAGTGGATTTTTAAAGAAAGAGAGGAGAATTAGGGTTTTTGCAGGGCTCGAGGCGAAGTTATGGCCCTTCCAAAAAAGAGAATTCTCACAATAACTTCACTCTCAAAGAAAAACAAAAGCTACCTTCTCCATTCTCTCTCTGTCTCATGTTTTTTTCTCTTCTCTCATTTTTTTTTGTTTACGTTTTTTTTTTGGATCTACCGACGGCAAGTGAACCGCCCGTCGGAGATCTTTGCTTCTCCGACCCGTGAGTCGTAGATCCGATGGTCTTCGCCTTTTTGACCCGCGAGCCATCTGCCGAAGGTTTTGTCGCTTTTCCGACTAGCTTCTTCGTCGGCTAGCGGATCCGGTGATCTTCGGCTCTCCGAACCATGAACCGTCCGCCAAAGGTCCTTGCTTGTCCGGTCCGCTAGCTGACGAAGAAGTTCCATCTCCGAGCCGAGACTTGTTCGATTTGAGCCGCCGCTGCGGTGACTCAATTTTTCCACGAGCCACCGTGAAGTTGAGATTCGTTCTCCAAGCCCTTACTCGACTTGAAACCACATGGCTTTGCCGAGACTAGTTGATTCCCTAGCTGTTTGTTGTCGAAAACCGAACCGTTTTATTAAGAATCCCTAGCCATTGCTCGACCCAAACCAAACCCCGAGCCGTTTTACTGTTTTTGAACAGAGGCGTAAACCAACCTTGATTGATTTGGTGGAGCCAAGGATCCGGCGGAACCGTCTTTGAATGTGTGCCATGTTTTATAAATGAACTACTTTCCCAGAGATTTTAGGAAACGAGCCACGTTGCTTGAAAGCAAACAATTTTTCCAAAAAACGAGCCACGCTTTCTGGCAGACAAACCGTTTTCAGAATTAGAAGTCCTTTTCAAAACGAGCCACGCTTTTATAAGCAAACCGTTTGTTGAAAAGTGACTTGTTTCCCATGTAGATGGATGAATCAAACCGTGGGTGTTCTCCCGAGCTAAATTCTTCGGGTGTGCTGTCAAGCACAAAAGATCCAAATTGTTTGGAGATTATCGTTCCTTCTCTTCACGAATTTTCCGCCGAGAAAACTGAATCGTCAGTTGAACTGTTTTTTACAAAAATCCGAAGAGAAGAAAACTGATTCTCCCTAATCCTACTGGCTCGAGTCTTTCCTCCGATGATACTCTTCTTATCCTTAGGCGACGATTCAAGATTCCGGAAATGGTTGAGCTTATGGCACCAAATCGTTATGATCGAGCAGAAGAGCCGCATGAGGGACATTTCACTCTTTATGAAAGTTTTTTCTAGCTCTGCTATCTGTGGTTTTCGATCCCGAGGCTATTATTCTATTCCTATGGGAGTACCGACTTGCGCTTGCTCAGATCAATCCCCGGGGAATCCATCATTTGGTTGGGATTCTTGTCCGTAGTTACGAACGTAAGATAGAGATCGGAGCCGACTACTTAATGTGCTTTCTCGAAGTTCTGCATCGCGGCCCGATAGAAAATAGAGAATACTATCTTTCTGGCAAAAAAAAACGAAGGGTCATTGGTAGTTTCCCAAGTAAAGACGAGAATACGGAAGATTATTTTTTCTTTGTAAGGATCTCAGAGGCTTCGGTCGGTCAAAACTAAATAGAGACAGATCGGTAGCGGATTCGTAGTTTGCTTACAATAGTAGCGTAGCCGTTTATTTTTACACTTGTATTATTTTATGACTATAACCGATTTTGTTTTTCCTTGTTTTGCTGTTTGCCCTTTGCAAACCACGAAGCTTTCAGGTCTTTCAAGCATTCACAAGAAAATCTCAGCTCGTGGGTGCCATTGGATTAGAGATTTCAGCTTGCAGTGGGTTGAGAGTACGTGAGTTGTTCTAGAAGGTCTTCCTGCCGAACCATCATCATCGCTGTCTTCAGATCAATTGTGAAACATGAGGATGCTAACTTATAGGGAGATAACCGAGGAGAGAGAGCGCATGGCTGCAGAGGAGAAAAGGCACTGATCTGTTGAGGAGACGGAGAGCCGATCCAATGAGAAAGGACGCAGGACTTTTGTGGATAGGAGATTACCTCTGCCTCCGCCTCCACCGAGCCGTAGCTTTGGATTCGTGCCTACGAAGTGCTGATCTTCCCCATCCTCGTCCGCGGGTGAGTCGCCTGCACTAAGGGGTTTGAAAACCACCATTTTGGCTTCTGATGATATGCCGCTATTTTCTTGTCTCGCCACTCACCATTTAAAGAAGATGGAAGTTGATGGTGGAAAAGGAAAAGACGGGACGATCCGCCAACTCCTTACAGATCTCAAGAGAAAAGGAAACGCCAAAGATGGAGTTAGCGATAACTGTGATGACATCGGTGCAAAGAAACAAAAACAAAATGAGTGCCAAGTCACGCCCGAGCCGAATATTGATGCTACTCCGCTGATTACGCCCGTTACTCCAGGAGCACTGTACGACAATGCCGAGCCGTCGGCTAGTTTTTTCGCGTAGGTTCTACACAAAGATGACCGCATGTACATCTCGAGTAGCTTGACCAAGAGCAAAGCCAATTCCAAGATGACTCTTAAGGTAGCTGAGGTATTGAACTCTCCTAACTCGACGTTTCTCGATTTTTCCCATTTATCGGTTGAGCCGACATTGACGGATGACCAGTTTTTTTTGTGTTCACTCAGTTTTTTGCTACGATAAACCGGATGGTTGTGGAGTATGATAAGAGTACCCAAGAGGACCAAGCCCGTATCGGCAAAGCCAAAACGTTGGCTAAGGAGACCGAGGATCTTGTTATAACCGAAAAGAAAGAGATGTCCAACGTGATTGAGGACTTTCGAGCTGAGCTAGAAATGGCAAAGTCTAATCGTATAGATGGGGAGTGCTGAAGAAAAGTGTTGGAGTCGGCGAAGACCAAGAACGAGGCAAAGATAATGGAGTTGACCCGCAGCTTGCTTGCCGCAAATGAGTTGTTGGAGTCACAGGTCTCTCGAGCCGTGATTGAGGCCAAGCAGGAAGTGAAGCAACAATTTCAGGATAAGATTGCATGTGCCTTGGAGAAGATCGAGCTCTTAAATTGTACGGTGAAAGATGACATGTTAGATCTCGCTTGCATAGAGGCTAATATCCAGCTCATTGAGGTTTTCACGGGTGAGAATCCACCTTGTTTTGCCGAGGAGAATAAGAAGATGGAGACGCGGCTGCTCAAGTTTACGAGTGCATACAATCGGTTTGATGAGGTCATCTCCAGGATTCAGGCTAAGCTAAAAATCTCTCCTTTAAAGAAAAACTTGTTTACTGAGATTCACGACAACGTACTGGTTGAGCTTTCCGCAGCGAGAGCCGGCATTCAGGACCTATCTGGTTCGAAGTTGGATATAGTCGTCGCATCTCAGCTCGGCCCTATCGGTGATACCAAGATCTCTAACAGTTCCGGGTCTACCACTTCGGTTCTCCCAGGTGATGCGAGTGCACAGGATGCAGGTAAATTGTCTTCGTTCTTTCTCTAGAAACATTGGTATGTTATGAGAAAAACATTTGTGTTTTTGGCTGGTCTGATTCTTTAACAGTTTTGATCCTTGTCCGAATGTTGGATAGGCGATGTTGGCGTTACCAAAATACCACGTGGTTCGATTGAGACTATTCTATCAAGTAAGAAGAACGGCGTTCCTAGGACGAAGATTAAAGCCATTGAGAAGCTCGTGGAAAAGAGCGACGCCGAAGCATTGGAAGATGGAGACACTGTCTAAACTCCTAATCCTCATGTTTTCTTTTTCTGTTTAAAACTTTGTTGCCTTAATGGCTTTTGTATATTGTTTTTAGACTTTTCTTATATTCGGATAGTTTATATCCGTTATGACTATCTAGTTTTTACCTTGTCTCTGAGAATGATGCGAGATGATTATTATGAAAATGACTTTTGGTTTTATAACTTGTGTTATTTGTCTACAAAATTTTGCATCATGAATTATTTCGGGCCTGCTGACAAAATGGCTTCTCAAAAATATTCGCCGTTTTCGAATGGTGTCACCAATTTATGACGGTGGTACCGATTTTTTTTTAGTGTTAGTTGAGTTGGGTAAACTAGTTTTGGTTTACAAACGTGCTCCCACGAGTACTTCCGCTCCAAAAAGGACACTTAGATTTATTTATACCATCGTTCTGTTAGCTGGGTTTTTGAGTTAGACATTTTGGTTTACAGATATGTTTCCATGAACATAACTGCTCCAAGAATGAACATTTAGATTTATTTTGTACCAACGTTTTGTTAGTTGGGTTTTCGAGTTGGACATTTTGGTTTACAGACATGTTCATGTGAACACAACCGCTCCAAGAATGAACACTTAGATTGATTTCGTACCAGCGTTCTATTAGCTGGGTTTTCGAGTTGGACATTTTGGTTTACAGATATGTTCTCGTGAACACAACCGCTCCAAGAATGAACACTAAGATTTATATAGTGCATTTTTGATCCGCTAGGATGTGGTAGTTTATATCTAGTAAAGATGTTGGAGTTCGCCGCTATGGCTAGTTGCGGCAAAAATAAACAAAGATGTTTATTTCGAGTTTGATCTATGATGGATCGTAGTTGTCTAAGTATGAGAAATTGTTAGGTAAAAATTCATGGAAAATTGATCTTTTATAAATGGTGGGTTTCCGGCTGACCGGAGTAACCATTTACAAAGATGGGAGTATATGAGTATACACACCTATTGCCTACGTACCCTATGCAGGGATCAAGTCGTCCAATAATTCATGGAAAGTAACTTAGTAATAGTATTTTTTCAGTTTCCTTGCGTTCCACGAGCATGGAATCATTTCGCCCTTCATGTTGGCGAGTTCGTAGACCCTTAGGCGGACCACCTTTGTAACTTGATAGGGTCCTTCCTAGTGTGCGCCGAGCTTACCGGCATTTGGCTCTGCCGTGTTCTGGAAAACTTCTCGGAGGACTAAGTCTCCTTCGTAGAAGCGCCAGATCTTAAATTTGGAGTTATAGTATTTTGTTGCAGCTTGCTGGTACTTTGTCATTTTGATTAATGCCTTATCGCGTCATTCATTAATGAGATCCAGTTCGTCGAGCATTAGGAGATGGTTAAGTCCTTCTTATTTAAGGAGGAGTCTGGGGCAAAACCCTGAAAGTGGACCTCAAGGGAATGACGCATTCCGTGTCGTAGACAAGGGCGAAAGGTGTTTTGCCAGTGGCTCGGCGGGGCATAGTGCGGTATGACCAAGGTACGCCTTCAAGTTCATCGGCCCAGCGGCCATTGTCTTTAAGCCATAGATGAGTGTTTTATTTGATGCTTTGGCTTGACCGTTACCTTGAGGGCAACACGGCGTAGACTTGCTAAGTCTGATTTTCCATTTATCACAGAAAAGATCAAAATTTTTGGAAATGAATTGCGAGCCGTTGTCGGTGACGATCTCGTATAAGACTCTGTCATGGCAGATGATGTTTTTCCATATGAATTTCTCTACCTACTTATCCTTGATGCTGCCAAAGGCTTCTGCTTCGACCCATTTAGAAAAATAATCCGTAAGGACTAACAGGTAGCGCTTTTGCCGCGAAGGGTGAAGTGGTCCAATAATGTCCATCTCATGAATGGGTAAGGCGATGTCACTGACGAAAGAATTTCGGTAGGCTGATGAATCATTGGGCCAGGACGCTGGCACTTCTCACACTTAGCGCCAAACCTCTGGTAATCTTTAATCATTGTAGGCCAAAAGTAACCATGCCACTTGATTTTGATGGCGAGCTCTCTTCCGCCAGAGTTGTTATCGCGGGCTGCTTGTCCTTCCCCGCAAATGAGAAAATGGCCAGATAAACTCCATTTGAACACCTCGCCATGGAAACGGATAAAACAGGTCGCCTGAGCCTTGAGCTTGCGAGCCGCCCACTTATCGGGCTGTGGTTGGCCGTCTGTAAGATAACTACGAATACCGCCCATTAATTTGGCGTCACAGCCATATTTGGTTGTGCCATTGTCTTCGTCATTACCTGGTGGTGGCTTGTCACTGAATGTATCAGCAACTTCGGGAAGTAGGCCGTGGTCGAAACTTGAGTCATCAAACATGAAGTCGGTGTCTTCCTCCATCACGGTGGGCTCTTCAGTAGAAACACATACTCCGGTTATTGTCGGTGTTTTAACGGGTGCGTTTTCATTTCCCGTTGGCTAAACGTCCATGGGCGTTGCCGAAGTAGGGGCCAATTTATTTTTTGCTGGAGTTGAACAAATTTCTATTGGTCTTTGAGTGCCTTTTTCCGCGCAGAAGGTCATCATCTAACTTCGTTGAATATCCGAGGGATGCGAGCGTGCCGCCTGTGTAAATTCTTCAAATTTCGTAGCGAGTTCTTTAACGAGCTTTAAGTATGCCTCTATTCGATCATCTTTGGTCACATACTTGCCGTTAAACTGTATGACAACGAGTTGAGAATCACAGAAAGCATGAATTTTGTTCATTTTTAAACTGCAGGCCAGTCGTAAACCGGCGAGTAGCGCGTCATACCCGACTTCATTGTTTGATGCCCGAAATCCTAGGCAGAATGACTTTTGTAGTGATTCGCCGTCAGGTGATGAGAGTCGAATGCCGACTCCGGATCTGTGTTTGGAAGATGATCCGTTAACGTGGAGTTACCAAGGGAGGGCGCGTGGATCCTCAATTTCTGTTTCAGCATCTGCCTCAGGGAGTTCGACAAGGAAGTCTGCCAAAACTTGTGATTTTATGATGGCTCTACTCCGGTACTCGATGTCGAATTCGCTTAGCTCTATTGCCCATTTTGTTAATCTTCCAGATTGTGTTGGCTACAGCGCGCAGCGAGAAAGTACTAAGCACGATGACGGTATGCGATTGGAAGTGAGGCCTCAGCTTCCTGGCAGACGTGATGACGGTGAGCGCTAACTTTTCAGTTAGAGGATATCTTGTTTCGGCTCCGGTTAGTGATTTGCTTGTGTAGAAGATGGGCTTCTAGTCGTTTTCATATGCTCAAACCAGGACTACACTTATAGCTGTCATTGAGACTGCTACATAAAGAAAGAGCGGCTCTCCTGTCACCGGTTTCGCCAGAACTTGTGGGCTTTCTAAGTACTATTTCAGTTGTTGGAAGGCCTCTTCGCACTTCGCCATCCATTCAAACATTTTCTTCTCTCTTATAGTGTCGTAGAAGGGCACGCATTTGTCAGTAGATCTCAAAATGAAATCGTTTAGCGCGGCTACTCTTCCAGTTATACGTTGCACTTCTCTCTTCTTTTTTGGTGATGCCATTTGAATAGTGCATTGATTTGCTTTGAGTTTGCTTCTATGCCACGATGGGTTACCAGGTGACGCCGAACCTACACTTAGTCAGATTTAGCTTCATGTTGTGTAGATTGAGTCTGTCAAAACATTCCCTTGGGTGGGCAACATGGTTCGTCTCTTCCAACAATTTTACCAACATATCATCTATGTAGACCTCCATTGTTTTTCTGAGCTGATCTGTGAACATTTTATTTACTAAGCGCTGATACATTGCTCTGGCATTTTTCAAGCCAAATGGCATGACTTTGTAGCAATAAATCCCACGATCTGTGGTAAATGAGATTTTCTCCCGATCGCCGGGATTCATGAGTATTTGATTGTAGCCGGAGAAAGCATCTATAAATGAGAGTAACTTGTTCCCAGCGGTTGCTTCGACTAGCCAATCAATGTGTGGTAGCGGAAAGCTGTCTTTAGGACAAGCTTTGTTCAAGTCTGTGAAATCTACATACACCCGCCATTTACCGTTCTTTTCTTTATGACGACTGGATTAGCGAGCCAATCTGGGTACTTAACTTCTGAGATTGATCTAACCCGCAAAAGTCTTTCCACCTCGTCATTAACTGTTTGAGCTCTATCAGGACCAAGTCTTCTGCGCTTCAGCTCGTGACTAGCCACAACAATGTCGATCCCTGGCATGTCTTTTGCTGACCATGCGAATGTGTTTAGGTTTTTCTTTAGAAGAGAAACCAGTTCCTGCTTGATTGATTCATTGAGGGTCGCATCGATTTCAACTCATCGCTCTGGATTTCTGTTGTCTATGCAAATAGGTATCACTGGCTCGGATATTGGGTCTGCCGCTTCTTCTTCGCGGACCTCCCTATAAGTTTCCTGCTTTTTTCGCTTCTCCTTGGGGATGGGGACAGTTGCCAGGCTCCTTAGCTTGTGCGCGGCTAGGAAACATGTTCGGGAGGCTGTATGACTTCCCTTGATCACCCATTTAACTAGGAAACATGCTTGGCTAGGAAACATGTTCGGGAACTTGAGGCAGAGGTGATAAGTGGATGTCACCGCTCGCATAGAGTTCAACCATGGAGTACCCATTATTACGTTGTAGATAGCTGGATTATCAGATACTAAGAAGCTAACCACTTTGGTAAGGTCCTAAGCACATACGGCCAAATCAGTTGTTCCCAGAGTGGCTTAGGATAGGATTTTACCCGGGATAAATGAATTTCCATTCACGTCAGAGTCTCCATGAAAATGATATCTACAGTACTTCCGGTGTCAACCAGAACATGTGTGATATCCCAGTCGTCAATAACCAACCGAATAACTAGCGGATCATCATGTGGTTTGTCGATGTAGTTAGTATCTATTTCTTCGAACGAGATAACGTCATTGGGTAACTTCGAAGGTCTGGGAATGTTGGTGCCGATTTTGACGCACCATTGGAAAGCCTTGATTGATAATACCGTATCGGCGCTGTAGTGAGAACCGCCCATGATCATGTTGAGAACCCTTCTTTTTTGACCTCCTTGTGCCGCGTTGTCGTTTTGCCTTTCTCATTTGTTGGGTTCCCTATTTGCGTTTCCTTTAGCTCGTTTCACCGCTTATTCGATTTCGAAGTCTTTGATGCTTATGCAACCTCCGAACTCGCCAGATGCTAACTTCGCGGCCAGCCGCGAGCCAAGTACGCGATAGTTAGCCGTTGAGTGTCTGTGTAATTGGTGCAACTTGCAAAATATTGATTTGTCATAGGTTGTGTTCCTTGTCATAGTGTTGCCCAAAGTTCAGCCTCTTCCTCGGCCTCGACCACCTCTATGGCCTTAGCCAGGTGAGTCCACTTTGTAATAATGCGCGCCTCTGAAACTGCCTTCGTGTTGAAAAAAGTTCTCCTGCTATTTTTTCGTTGTTGGTGTTGCCGCTGGTGGGGGGTTGACGCTTCTGGACTTTCTGTATTTTTGTGCTAGTGTCTTTACCTCCTCCTCGCTTTTGGCAAAGCCGATAGCCCGATGCAAGGAGTCCTAAATTGTTGATGGTTCGTTGACCGTCATCTCCTTCCGGAACTCAGAGTCATACCTAAGGGCCTTCTTCAAGGCTTTCAGCGCCGACTTGTCTTCTATCCCCTTCACCTGAGATAGAACGAGCTTGAAACGTTCGATGAAGCTCTGCAGGGTCTCTGTAGAGGTCAGCCTCTGAAGACCTCAGCTCAATCAGAATGGCATACTGCTTTAGGAAAGCCTCGAATAGTTGGTGGAAATTTTCTATGGAATTTCTTTCCAAACCGGAGATCCAGTAGAGAGTTGTTCCTCTGATATACTCCACGAATAGGAGGCACTACCCAATGGCCTTCTCCTTCAGCCGAAAGTTAGCGTGAGCAATGGCGATTGAGAAAGCGGTGATGTGCTCAGTTGGGTCGGTTATTCCATCGTACGTCGGTATTCTGATTTTCTTAGGGTCGGAGAGTCGTACCCTTGTGATTCTTTCTGTGAATGGCGTTGTACATGCTTCTTCAAGTACTCAGTCGATTTCTAAAGCTTTGTTGATCGCCCGGTAGACCTTAGAATGAATCTCTCGTAAGTCTAAGGCGGTCTTGCGTATGATAGCCTTGAGCTCCTCCATCCGTTGTTGTTAAAGTTCAGCTGCTGTCTTTTTCGCATTAACCACTTCAACCTGCTCAACCCACTGAATGTTTTCTTCTTCCTCAGCCATTTTTTGTTGGTGCTCGAGTTGGCTCCTTCTTCGTATGGTTCTCCCAACACCTGCCAATCCAGAATTATCTATGTTGTTTTCTTCTTCGGTATCGTCGACGATCTCCATGATATGTGCTGCTCTATTCGCGGCAGGAGTACTTCTTTCGTCGACTCGTTGAGTTGTCTCGCCAGATGTACCGCCGATGTTTGGTGCGCCGATGGGCGTTGAGGTGAGACTTGTTGGGATCCCACGAGCTGTAGGTTGTTGAAAGATCCCTGATTCGCGAGTCCGAGTAGCTGCTGTCAGGACTCGCAATTCTGCTGTGAAGGATCTGTTGAGAGCCTCCTGATACTCAAACTTCTTGACCAGCTCTGCCAACGTCTCCTTGAGGTCATTGGATGCTTTTGGGTTTGCCGCAGTGTTGGTTTGAGGGCCTGTCACACCAGATCTGTTGGGAGGCACCTGCTCTTCGTTACTTTGCTCGTTGCGAGCCGTCTGCTTAATCTGTATGGCTGTTCCGGATACATAGGAGGCGTCTCCTTTGGATCAGTGCTGTCGTTCGTTGCGTTGTTTCACTGCTTCTGGTCATATTTTAGGACTTGCTCATGGTTTTTTGGTATGTGAAGCTTTGTTGTTCCCCTCTTTTTAGCGCCAAATTGTTGGAGGTGGATTCCTACAATTAGATTTGTCGGGTTCGCGGAAGAGCTACAAAACTTATCTGTTAGAAATTGTAGGGGTCGGATTTCACCCCTAGGAGATTGATGTAACGACAATAACGATTTTGCAAAAGGCTTGAAGAAATCTTAAACAGGCTTACAAAAGCCCAATTTGTAATTAGGCTCATAATAGAATTAAATTATATTATTTAAAATAGGTTTAATGATAATATGGGCCTAAGGCTATTTATTTGCTTAATGGGCTAGACCCTAACCTAGCACTTAGACCTAGGATTAAAAGCTATATATAGCTCATTGTATTCACCCTAAAAAAGGGATCTGCAATTTTTCACAACATGAATAATAAAGCTCTCTTAACAGCTATAGCGACTGTCCCTTTACATCTTTCAGCACTGTGATTAACTCAGAAGTCTCGCACCTCTCATAAAACCCTTACAAATTCAATTGTGCGAGTTACGACTCCTACAATTTGGCGCTGACTAAGGGGACACATGAGACGTTCTTACTCAAAAAAATCATCGTGCAAGCTATATAAGCGGTGATTAGGAGCGCAACATGGATCGCAACAGCGGCAACAAGGAGCGCATTGTCAACAGCAGCAGCGCTGACCAGCAGCGGTTACCAGCAGCGCAACTTACAAAGCAGCCGCGTTGACTAGCAGCGCAACTTAGACAGCAGCACCATTGACCAGAATCGTAACATAGATCGTACAAGCGGCGACCAGCTGCGCAACATGGAGCGCACCAATAGTGACCAGTAGCGCAACGTCAATAGTAGTAACGGTAACCAGCAGGGCAAAATGGATCGGATCAGCGGCGACTAGGAGTGCAACATCGACAGCAGCAGTGACGACCATGAGCGCAACTCCACAGAATCAGTGGCGATCAACAATATAACGTTAACAACACCATTAGTGACTAGCAACGCAGCATGGATCGCACCATCATAAACCAACAGACAAACTTCACAGCGACTACCGTGACTAATGCGCAGAAACCTAGGGTCGAACACACTTCAAAGAACGCACATGCTGGGATCATAGCGAGTAGAGTTGAATGAACCAATGCTAACACAAAGTAGGAATACTATTCTCTCAAGCATATCTTCGCTCTTCTCATAAGCGGATCGTCACTTCCTCCC
The DNA here is from genome assembly GCA_963576765.1 of Draba incana. Taxonomy (NCBI): domain Eukaryota; kingdom Viridiplantae; phylum Streptophyta; class Magnoliopsida; order Brassicales; family Brassicaceae; genus Draba; species Draba incana. The sequence goes on along the minus strand of OY755204.1, from coordinate 33,402,910 downwards.
GCAAACGGATCGTTTCTCTTCTCCGCAGCAAAACGCCGTGTATTCTCATACGTATTGTCGCTTCTCTCACAAACGAATCGTTGCTCATCGTCGCTTTACTTACAAATAAATTGTTGCTTTTCTCTCAAGTAAAAATGATGCTCCTCTCTCAAGCATATCGTCGCTCTTCTCCCACACGCATCATCGCTTCTCCCACAAATGAATCATTGCACTTCTCCCAAATAAAAATGACGCTCCTGTCTCAAGCAGATCTTTGCTCCTCTCGTAAACGGATCGTCGCTCCTATCTCAAGCAGATCTTTGCTCCTATCACAAACAGATCGTCACTTCTTTCTCAAGCAGATCTTCGCTCCTCTCGCAAATGGATTGTTGCTCCTGTTTCAAGCACATATTTTCTCCTCTCGCAAATGGATTGTTGCTACTCTTGCAAACAGATCGTCACTACTCTCGTTAACTCGCTTACCGACTCTCCTAGTTCACCACATAACACATACGCTTAACGTCCTACATTAACGGACATATCACTTACATCCTTTACAGATCATTCAAAGTCTTATCTAAACAGACATATCACTTACATCCTTTATGGATCATTCAAAGTCTTATCTGAATAGACATATCACTTACATCCTTTACGGATCATTCAAAGTCTTATCTGAACCGACATATCGCTTACATCATTTACGGATCATTCAAAATCTTATCTGAACAGACATATCAGTTACATCCTATACGGATCATTTATATGAACTACGTGGCGGCTTGATCCCTGCAAAGGGTACGTAGGCAGCTCATCCTCGGGTGGGTTCAGCTGTCCCCTCCTTAAAAAAGAGGGGAGAGTGGGGTACGTATACTCGTATACTCCCATCTCTCTTACTTGATTTTCTCACGAAAATCAAACAAATCAAACTTATCTGAAACAGTTTCACTTGTAAAATCTAAGTCTTAACAAAAGCAGATTTCTTTCAAATCAATTTGCAGTGACATCCCCTGTGGATAACAAAAGTCTTATGAAAAACAGACATAACACCTCGTTGATGGCCACAGCGACGGTCTACTTCACAAGCTTCAGATCTGACTATTACATCCTTCGCAGGATTAAACAGTGCACTATACAAATGTATAATGTTCATTACAGGAGCGTATGCATTAGAGGAAAATGTATGCGTAAACCCAAATGTTCATTTTGAAACCCAACAGACAAAACATTGGTTGCATCGCTAAAAGTGATCATTACATAAGCGTACGTGTTCTCGGGTACATGTCTATAAACCCAAATGTCCACTCTAAACCCAATTCACTAAATCGTTGGTTGTAACGCGATAACATGTTCATTACAGGAGCGGATGCGTTAGAGAAAAATGCATCTATAAACCCAAATGTCATGTCAAGACCCAACTAACATAACGTTGGTAACTTCTCTAGATAATATTCACTACTCGAGCAGACATGTTGAAAGTAACGTAGCTAAAACGTGGGTCTTAACACAAAGAAACATACACATTACTGGAGCAGAATTGTTGATAACAATGCTTCTATAAACCAAGGTAGTCGCAAAGAAAACAATTCATTTTTAGAACAGACAAGTTCGACATAACGAAATCTGCGTATTATATCATAATGTGTGTAGCAAAGATTCAAGACAAAGTAAAACAAAGCATGAAAAGGGTAAACACCACCCAAGCTGAATAAAACCAAAAACAAAGAAAACATTAAGGCATTTTCTCTTCAAGCACCGTCAATCGCTTCCACAACTTGTCCAGCTGGAACTTCACTCTCAGAATCTGATGAATCCTCATCACTGGACGAACTAGAAGAGCTCGAACCTAAATCAAGTTTTTTACAAGCAAGAGCCGGTATAACAAGCGCCGGTACAACAGGAGCCTCTCCACCAGGTCTTGGAATCCTAAGCATCTCCTCAAGTTTGCGCATATGCTTACTAAAACTCTCATGTGCATGGGATAAGCCTTCCTTCTGCTTTTTAAGTTCGCCAAGCTCATCATTAAGATCAGGCGCCTTGCCACTCCGAACCAACTCCAAAAACTAAATGTTGCTCTGAACTTGGGTAAGATCAATGAAATCAGTCCAGGGTTGGTCATTGATCACCTTAAGCTTCTCTCTCGCTCGCCCCGTCCTCGACTCGTACTCTGCTATCAGCTCACGCTTTGCCTGATCAACCGCTTGCTGAACGGTCGCATGACGCTTGGTCACAGCACCTAAATGAGCAGTGAGGTTAGAGACTTCCTACTGCAAGCGTTTTCTCTCCAATTCTGACTGTGTAAATGTGTCATCTATCTCACGGCGATTATCCTCAGTCTCCTTCAGAGCAGCTTCCAGGGTAGCGACTCTCTCCTCCGCCTGACGCCTCCGCTTCTTATGATCATCGCACAATTTTTGAACACTACTAAGCTGATGACCTTGCGAGAGAGCAGTTGTCTCGTAGTCCTTGGTGAGTTCATTGATCGAAGAAAAGAGCTACCAAAAAAGTAATAAGTCAACGTATTGGAAGCGAAAGGAGTAGTATCGCAGAGTTTAACAGAAATTCACACCGTCATGCCATGGAGGGCCACTCCCGCGTAAATATCTCTCTTTGACATATCGTCTCGAGGAGGAAACTCAGTCCCTGGGAAGACAATTTTTGACATCTCAGCCGCCATACCACTGTTGTTGAATAACTCCGTTAGATCAATGTTTTTCTCGCAATCTTCTCGAGGACGCTTGCGACTAACATCTGCAGCATCGTCCCTCCTCCAAGCATCATCGCGATGCCTCTGCAGTGACTCATAACGGTTAGTGTAGACTGCAACATTTTGCTCAAGCTTAGGATGACAAGACTTAGGCGCATGGGTAGTAGTAGCACCAGCTCTAGGGACTAACGATGATGTTCTTCCTCGTTGTGGCTCCCTTCCATAGGTGTCAGCTCTAGCCTCAGCAACTCTCTTCTTGCATGCAGACAATCTCCTCTCGTTACTTTACATCTCCAATGAAGGATTCGAGAAACGCCTTCTTCACTTTGATTTCAATACGGTTCATAACTGCAAGATGATAAGCTAAAGGTTAATTGTTAGAATTTACGACTTGGTCAAATTCTGGTGAAAGCAAAATGGTTATAATTTGGCTAAGTTACAAACTCTGCGAACTATATCGCTAAAAAACAAGCATCTAGAAGAAAAACGCCGCAGTTAGGTCAGCCAACATCTCTCTGGAATCATCTAAGTTTGAAACTATTCTCGAGCCGCTTCTATCTAATTGACGATAAAACTGCGAATCTCCGGAAGACATTCTCTTCAATCTACACCGTTATTGTGATAAGACCCATCATCCGAGTTAAAACTCAAAATCGAAGCAAAAAATAACTGCGTTGACTTGTTGATTTTTGTTGACCAGTTGACTGGTTGACTTTTGTTAACTGTTGACTTTTGTTGACCAAACCATAATGTTGACTTCTGTTGACCAAACCGGATGCGAATTTTGTTCACCTAACCGAACCGAAATGTTAACTTTGGTTGACCAGTTTCGTTTGGTTGACCGGGTAATCATACCGGGATGTTGCTCCACTGCCACCTCTGCGCCGCCGCGAGCAACCACCACCGGATCTGAAGCTCTCATCGATTTCGTGAAGCTCCTCTCCACCACGAATCTCTCCTTTCCACCAAGCAACCACGATCAGATCCGTGAAGATCCGAGAAGCTCTCCTGTCTGTCGTGAAGATCCGGGAAGCTCTCCTCTCTGCCGTGAAGATCCCGGAAGTTCTCCTCTCTGCCGTGAAGATCCGCGAAGCTCTCATCTCCGTGAGCCAAATCTGTCAAAGCTCCACCAGATGACGTCAAAGCTACAACTCCATCTAATGTCGAAGCTCCATGAGCTGAGTCCTTTTCCTCCACGGCTATGACAAAGCTCCTGTGGCGGATTTGCAGCTCCCGCGACGGCGAGTCTCCCACGACGGTGGCACAAATCTGATCTCCAGCGATAGCGACGACGCAGAGTGACGATGACGTGAAGCTCCACGGCAAATCGAGGCTCCATCGACGCATGTAGATCCATGGCGGCGACGATCAATCAGAGATTCCAAGAGCTTCTCGATCTGTCGACGACCGATGAGCTCCAGTGATGACGAACGTCGGCGGCGAAGACCAAGGTGAGACTGGTCAACTTCCGGCGACGGCGGAGCTGATCGACGGCGGCACAGCAGATCGGAGGAAAGGTTGAAGATGGAGTCATTAGAAGACAAAAAAAAATAGAAAACCCTAATTCGTACTACAGGACAAATAAAAAAGAAAAAAAAATCGATTTTTACCTATTTGCTGCAGGAAAAAGTTACTTGGTAAAAAAAATAGACTGCCTAGGGGGCCTATTTATATCAGAAAGATTTCCTAAGATCCCTAGGGTTTTTCTGGAAAAATTCCAGAAACTCTTCTAATGTGCCTCAAAGTTCAATAAAGAAAATCCCGATATCCTTTTCAGTATGCTAAGCTCATTTTAAACAACAGAAGCAAGTTCAGGAAAACACGATAGCATCATTTCAACATGGAATAACTTAAACTTCCTGAAATCGGTGATAAAGACGTCAACGCCTGGCTGCTTCATGGTCCATCGCATCAATCTCAAACTTCAATAGCTTATACTTTGGCATCATCTAACTCGATACTACCAAGCTGGGGGGCTAACCGTAGGGGTCGGATTTCACCCCCAGAAGATTGATGTAACGACAAGAACGATTTTGCAAAAGGCTTGAAGAAATCTTAAACAGGCTTACAAAAGCCCAATTTGTAATTAGGCCCATATTAGAATTAAATTCTATTATTTAAAATAGGTTTAATGATATTATGGGCCTAAGGCTATTTATTTGCTTAATGGGCTAGACCCAAACCTAGCACTTAGACCTAGGATTAAAAGCTATATATAGCTCATTGTATTCACCCTAAAAAAAGGATCTGCAATTTTTCACAACATGAATAATAAAGCTCTCTTAACAGCTATAGCGACTGTCCCTTTACATCTTTATGCACTGTGATTAACTCAGAAGTCTCGCACCTCTCCTAAAACCCTTACAAATTCAATTGTGCAAGTTACGACTCCTAAAAAAATCAACAACAAGAATAGAGAAGAAGATTTTTATTAGCTCTGTAGCTGTGAAAGAATACAAAACTAACCCCGGCACGTTGCACTGTTATTTGTTTCTAAAGAAATTGTGTAGACTTCTAAGAAGTCTACTTCAGGTTATTTTGCATAAATGGTCAATTGAAAATATGATCTCTTCTTTGACTGGAAGTCTACATATCTGAACCAGATCTGAAATTTGAGTTTGGACAAGTTTCAGTACATTTTCACCCGTTTGAGCTCATTTTTCGCGCAAGATTTGAAAGAAATCCACCGCTTGGTAACTTATTTTGAAAACGAAAGTTAGCTAGATTTATGGATGAAATTGTAGAGGAGAAGAAAGGAAAGTGGTAGTAAGGATTATATTAAAGCATTTAGAGCTCGAAAATCAGTTGTTGAGGCATTAAGTGCTCGAATTTGGTTGTTCAGGGTGGTTAGAAAATTGATGAAGACGGCATTTCCGTAAATGAGTTGATTTCTTTGGTCATTGATGCTTTTCCTTCTTTCTGGTGAAGTCTACATGACACATTTAGGAGTTTACTTAATAGCAATTTTTGCAAATACATGGAGAAAACAAGGCAAAGATTGAAAAAATTGAAGAAAGAGAAAATGGGGTGTAGATTTTGCATTGACTTGAAATAAGGGTATATTTGTGAAATGATCCCTATTTATTTATGTAGATAAACCATGTTCTAATAATTGTATGTAAACACACGTCATTTGTAATATTTCTCCCTGGCAAAGAAATATGTGTATTCTTCTTCCTCTTGAGTCTGGAGTGAAGACTCTTTGACACACCTTGTCCCAGATAACTTTGAGCTCTAGGTCTCGTGCCCTAACTTACAACACAAGAAACACATGTACACACTAAAAAAGAAAAAGGGGCGAGCAATTCTGGGAAGAATTACTCAGTGAGGGAGATCAAGTCTGCCCACATGGTCCATATTAAACAAGAATATAATTTTATAAAACATATATACTAAGCCTAGAAACAGTCCAGCAACATTCAACCTAACAACTATCAATATTTCAATATACTGTACATCACATACTCATCATCAAATAAATCATCATCACATAACTCAGGCTGGCCGTCACCTCGAAAGGTCGTACGCCACCTCACATATAACATATACATATATCTCGACCAAAGTCCATGAAACAACTTGGAGCTGGCCATCACCTCGAAAGGTCATACGCCACCCTAACGTGCTCGTCAGCCGTTAACGGGCTTTAGCGGGATCGCCATGCCACACGCTCTTAGTCCAGCCACACACAACCTCACACATTATATATCATATATTACATATTAACTTATAACATCACATAATCTCAACTTAACATTTCATTCAACTCTCAATCACTATTCCTAGACAAAACATACATGCTTATCAAACCATATTATTATCTAATACGAATCTACAAATCCCAACCCTCACCTTAGCCACAAAGCTTTCCAAATTTATGAACTTCCATCCTGGAAATAATGGTTGAAATCAGCGTCTCAAATCTGCGTTTAGGAATAATGTTTAATATTCCGTTATTAAACTTCCTTAAGAGATTAATTGGTTCGGCCAGACTAGACCAGTCGTACAAAACCGGCCATATCTTACTGTACGTACCTCAGATCAAAACAAACTTAGTATCCCTGGAGATCCATGACTCGGGGCTTTCCGATGATATCCAGTTAAAACCTAGTTCCTTCAGACTTGACTAGAAAGCGGATGCGAAGTTGACTGATCACAAGTTCACTTTGCACAGATCCGTTTCAGTAAAACACCAATAACTTTTAACCATAACTCCAAATGACAAACTTCTTTCGAATAAACTTAGATCATAGAGTTGAATACTTACCCTTAAAATCTCATTTAATTCCTATCCGTTTAATCTGTTCGTTTCTCTTCTTCCACAAAACATGTAGTTTTGTCTCCTTTCATGTTTATCTTCTTCTTTCTTTCTCTTCCTTCCTCTCTTTTTCTCTTCTTCTTTCTTTTACGTTATGATATTTTTGCTTCTTTTTCTAGTTGACGGCAAAAGAATATTAGCTAGGATCATTAGCCTAGGGTTAATTAGTTTTAATACTTTATAAACATAATTAATCAAATTGGGCTTATGACAAGGGAACCAACCCATTTAATAGTCCAAATCCATTCAAGTCTTTTTGAATAATTTTTTTATCATTCGGTCCAATATGCATTTTGCTCCAAACGATTCTGGCACGAATTTTTTTTAAAACCCCGGAACACGGTTGTGGGGGTTGAAACCAACACAATTAGATTTGTAAGGGTTTTGAGGAGATAGAGACTTCTAGGTTAGCTAGGGGTCACAAGAGATTGAGAAAGAGTTTTTGTTATTGTTGTGTAAAAGTTTTGTACAGAGTTTGTGTACGAAATTGCCGATACCCATTAGGGTTTTTACGAAGATCTATATATAGCTTTTCTAAGTCAGCACAGCCTCCTAAGTCTTCACGGAGTCGGTCATGCTAATGCGGGCTTCGTATCATGACCGGGCCTCAAGCTACCTCTGCGTCGTTGGGCCACGGATGTGATTAGCGGTTACGAGAGAGGACGCGGTGATTTACCGGGCCGAGTCCGCGGTCTACTGTGAGACCGATCCTGTGCTCGGCCACTGGGCCGAGGCCGTGCTCGGCCATAAGGCCGAACCCATGGTTGCTCGCCGAGGCCGAACCCGTGCTTGCCAAGGCCGAGCCTGTGGTCGCCAGGGCCGAACTTGTGGTCGCTTATCGCCCCCATCTTCTCTCGTGACGTCTCGTGTGATCCTATGCCTTGCCCAGATACTTTCCATGGCTCTTGCTTCCCCCCCACGTGACGACCTAGGTGATATTCCGCTTGGTTACTTGGGAGTACGGAGGGCCATTTCCCGTAATCGCTGGTCTTTAAACGTTAACGTTGAATGGGTGAAAACCGACCCCAACAGTTAGCCCCCCAGCTCGGTAGTGTTAGAGCTAATAGTGCCGAGTTAAAGGATGTGTCAGATATCGGCGTTACCGTTTAAAGTCAAGGTGTCGGCCTATCCCTTCTCGTAGTGGTAGAAAGTGACTTTATGCAAGAGGTTTTGAGACTCTGTAGGTGTAATGAAGATTTTAAGACTTCGTACTCCCTTTGTCGAAGCTGCTGCGTTTTCTGCGGAAAGAATTTTTTTTTTTTTTTTCGAAGATTTTAAGACTTCGTTTTTCCTATGGAGGTTTTAAGACTCCGTGATGCGATTGCTAACGTCAATGACGTTTTTCGGGTAATAGCCAGGCGATGGAGGGAAAAGTGTTATGTTGTTTCTTGAATGGAACTGGGACCCGTTTGGTGAGAGAAAAAGAAGATAAGGTGTTGACTTGGTCCACTCTTTCTCCTTCCTTTCTCTTTCTTCTTCCTTTTTCCTAGACCTAAAAAATTTTCTTCTTCTCCTCCTTTCCGCCGACCACGAGCTCATTGCCACCGCCGACCGTGAGCTCGCTTGTTGTCGACCGTGAGCTCGCCACTTCTCTTCTTCCTTAGTGAGTTCCTTCATTGATTCCCTTTGCACAAGTCTTTCTAAATCCCATAGCTTCTTTGGAAATCCAAGCTTATAGATCTAGATTTCTTTCATGGAAAATCAAACTTTGTTATGTTGGATTTTTGATTGCTTAGGAGAATCCTTGAACCTTTGGTTGTTATTGATTTCTAAGCTTCGATTGTTGATGTAATTGGCATTGAACTTGCATAGACTTTTGGAGATTCCCCATTGAAACTTGTTTAAGGATAGAGCTTGCTCTTGAGGTGTGCTCTTGGTAAATGATGAAAATTGTTGACCTTTGATTTAATTTGTTGACTTATTGTAGGGGAACTTGTTGTTATGGAAAAAACCACACTTGGTTTGGTTGATAGTAGCAAACCGGTGGTGCCGTTGCGTCAAAATGAAAACGTTACCGCGCCTCCTACCCGGACCGACCCTGTGGTCGCGATACCGAGCGAGTCCAAACTCGCGATCGCATCTTTGAACGGGAGCAACCCCGTGCTTGCGCCCTTGGGTGGAACCAATCATACGTTCGCGATGTCGAGAGGAATCGATCCCGCGCTCGCGCCTTTGGGTCGGGCCGACCCCATGGTCGTGGCATCGAGTGGAACCGAATCTACGCTCGCTCCTTTGAGCGGGACCAAACCCGCGGCCGCATCCTTAAGCAGGACCGAGCCCGCGGTCGCGCCTTTGGGAGGATCCCACCCCGTGGTCGTGTTTGGAGTTGATCGCGCGGTCCCGGAGTCTCATGAGAGTGCTGGAATCAGAGTTTGTCTCCGCAGTAAACTGACCGTTCCGCGGCGTCGTCTCGATGAGTTCGATGAGGGCGATGATAGTGTTTTCGATGACTTAGCTGATGTTGAGGAAGAGAGGAGGCCTAGCGGCGGAGGAATTGGACTCTCCTTCTTTCTTAATGATGAGGACCCAGGGCTCCCCGATGGTGCAGCCGAAGCCGCCCTGTCAGATCTTTCTTCTTCTTTTAGGTCACTTCCTTCTGATGCTGAGGATGGTGATGAGGTTGACCGACCTATAGTGGTTAAGAAGAAGAAGGCGCGCCCGGACCCTCTGGGATCCACTGCTTCTGACGAGGAGTCGCTACAGCTTCTCTGAGAGAGATGCGAGATTTCGGATGAGATCAGGCTGGTTGTTCCCGATCGCACGCAGCGAGCTGATGCTCCGCCTCCAGGATACTTCACCGTGTATGAGAACTTCATCAAGCATTGCTTGTTGTGGTTTCCGGTACCTGGCTTCCTTCTTCGTTTCTTAGATGCGAATGGTATCTCCCTTGCTCAGATCAACCCCAGGAGGTTAAGGCACGTCATTGGTATCTACGTGCTTAGTAGGGAGTGTAACGCAGAGATTAGTACCGAGCAGCTATCCAGCCTTCTGGACTTCAGGCCTAAGGGCCGTGCAGATGAGCTTAGGTATCTAGTTTCTCTGGTTCCAGGTCATGTGCTCATTGACGGGTTCCCGAGCAAGGACGATCACTTTGAAGATCGATTCTTCTTTGTCAAGATCTTGGAGAAGACCATTGAGGCGGATTGCATCTCCCTCGTCAGGACGAGTTGGGAGAAGAGAGGTAATTCTATACTTAGAAATATTTTCTTTTGTATCATGTTTATGTTTTTTGTACTGATTTCTGTATTGCTTTGTTTTTGCAGTGAGACCAGCATCTCAGGCAGTCAGCCGGAGTGACGCAGTGGCCATCCACAGCGCTCTCGCCTCAGGGGATGGTGACTGGGTGAAGTCGTTTACCCGTCAGAGGATCCAGAAGGCGCTTTCCACCAGGATCTTCCCAGGGAAGGTTCTTGGACAGGGTGCTCCCAGAGTTTCGGCTTATCAGCAAGCGCAAAAGGCGAAGGCGGTGTCGACGAGCACCGCAGTCTCAGCGAGGGCAGGCTCGTAGACTCGTGTTCCAATGACCACAGCGCCTAAGACTCCTGCTGCTCCAGCTCAGCGTTCTCGCGCTTCTGACCTTACCCCTGACGAGATTGCGAGGCGGAGTGAGCAGTCGCGGAAGAGGGCCCTTAGGTTGGAAGGCAAGGCGGGAGGTACTCCCGACGGGGCGCCTCCAAAGCGACAGAAGGCGGGCTCCTCTCCGGACTTTGTTGCCAAGCTGACGGACCAGGGCATCGCAGCACCGCACTCTCCGACTCCGGCTTCTGGCGGGAAGGCTTTTGCGCTGGTGAAAGCCAAAGTTGTTGAGGTTTGGTTTCTCCCCCTCCTTGTTCTTTGTTTAACTTCCTTTGGTTTTGACAACATTTTTTTGTTCTTCTTTGTGCATGCAGCTTTCCACCCAGCTGGATCACATGGCCTTCTGTTTTGAGGAGGACTCTCGCTCTCGTGATAATGAGCTTAGCGAGACCAAGAAGGCCAACGCTGAGCTCGCTGAGAAGAACCTAGCTCTTGAGGATGATGTCGCCTCTGCGAAGAAGAGATCAAATGAGTTGAGCGGGAAGCTGTTGAGAGCGTCTTCGAGGCACGCGAAGGACAAGGAGGAGATTGCTTCGCTTAGGAGTAAGCTATTGGAGGCTGAGAGTCTCAAGGACTCCGAGATTGAGGAAGCCGTATCTAAGGCCAAGGATGAGGCGGCTCGCGGCTTTGCTACCCGGACCAGACAGGTCGCCAGGTTGCTTGTTGGGATTGAGGGGACAGCAAAGGACAACATATTGGACCTTGCTGAGATCGACGCAAACCTGGAGCTGATCGAACGCCTTCGCGGTCCCGATGGACCGACCCTGGATGCTGCAGAGCAGCTCCTAGTTAAGAGGAAGATCCCGATTTACGATGCTTATGATGTGTTTGATGAGCTTGTCTCTAGCGTGAGGCAGACATTAGAGATCGCAGAGGATGCTGATGTAGCTGTTGAGGATGTGTGACCATTTCTCTTTGATTATGACTTAGTTTATTTGTAGTCTCTTGTTTCTGAAAACTCTTGTTGGACTTGATGATTTTCGGTTGTAGCATTGGATGGTTTGTATCCTTGCTATTATTTTGGATCCTTGCATTGTGGGGAATACGGGATGACTTTGTAGTTTTTCATTCATGATGAACCTTGATGGTTTCGGATATAAGTACTTGTTTCAGGTGTTTGTTGATGTTGTTCTTATACTTAGGATTTTTTTTTGAGTTGTTATGCGTTTTTGGCATGTGTTTGCCAACATCGCGGTTGGGCTTTGCGTGTTGGTGCTGCTCTTCTAGACACGTCTGTCCGAGAGCAAGTTCACCTTCAGTTTGACCAGAGTGCGTCCTGGGTTTCTGAATGACACGTTCAGGGTATAGGCCGAACGGAGGTCATTAGCAGCTTCATTACCAACGATGTTTGTTAGGTTTCTGAGTGATCAGTTGGGTTCATCCGCCCTAATTCTGAACACTGGAATTTATATAGCGCGCTGTATCCGTTGTGGATGTCATTGTGTTCATATTTCCACACTATTTCTGTGGCCAGCAGCAATAAATGCAGAACGACTCTACTCGATTAAAGCTTTGATCAGTCCATAAGGGACAAGCTGTTCTCGTGATGAGTTTGTGTCGAGTGTTTATGGTTTTTGACGATGATGTTGTCAATGATGCAGTCAAGGAGTGGCGTACGGGTACCCCACTCCCCACCCCCCCTTTTAGACGAAAGAGGGAACTGAAGTCGTCTAGAGACTGGTGAGAACACTCACTCCCCCCCCCCCCCCCCCTCTTGTGATGGAGGGGGGGCAACTGAACCTGTCCGAAGATAGGCTGCCTACGTACCCTTTGAAGGGATCAAGTCGCCTTGTAGTTCATTTGGTGGAGAAGACTAGAGATGATAAGGTGGGAGAGGTGCGGTGGGGACCAAGAAACTCCCTTTGGCCTGAAAAGGCTTCTATAAGAGATTAGTCAGGTCCTTGGCCTGACTGGAATCGATTCTTGCTTTCTTCTTCGGCTCTTGTGAGGTTGAGTCGCCCTTATTCTCTTTGTGAGCTTCCGGGTTGGAGCCCTTGTTCTCTTTGTGATTGCGCAACTTGTGCTCTGCTAAGAAGCACATGCGTGAATCTTTTTGTGTTGCCAAAGATTGTCTGCACACTGTTACTGGTTGGGAACTTCAAACACAAGTGGTACGTTGATGGTACAGCTCGCATCTGACTAAGCCATGGTGATCCCATGATTAAATTGTAGATGGCAGGATGATCGGACACCGCGAAGTTGACCATCTTCTTGACGCCTCCAGCTTGAACTGGCAGGCGAATCATTCCACTTGTCCAGGTTGTCTCGCCTGAGCAGCCTGTTATAAGTTTTGGTTGCCCTGTGATGAGTGACAGGTCGATGTTCATCTTCTCGAGTATCTCTGTGAAGATAACGTCCACCGAGCTCCCAGTGTCAATGAGGACTCGAGCAACGTTGAAGTCATAGACTGTCAGGTTGACTACCAGCAGATCGTTATGTGGGTGGTCAATTCCTTCGAAGTCCCTTTCATCAAAAGTTATAGGATTACTAGCACGCTTCGTCTTTGGGGATGAAGAGATGTTAGCGCAGACTTTGGCGCGCCTCTGGTAAGCTTCAATCGAGGTTACATTGTCAGCACAATACTGCGATCCTCCCATGATCATGTTGATGGTGCCATGGGGGTTTTCGCCCTCGGGATTATCACCGCGACGCTGTCGCCTGGGATTCTCCGTTTAACCCTCAGTAATATCTTGAATCTTTTCCTCTGGTTTGAAATCTGACAGGCTGATGTTCCCTTTAAGGGTGCCCTCGGCCAGTCTAGCGGCCAGCTGTCGTCCCAACTCACGGCACCTCGCAGTTGAATGCTCAATTGCCTTGTGGAATTCACAATACAACTTTTCATCTTACTCGTTCGGGTTTCTAATCCACGTAAGGCTTCCTCCGCCGCGACCTCTACCGTAACCCGGCGAGTCAATCTGGTAGTTATGAGTTCCCCCTGCTCCTCCTTTGTATTGGACGAAGGCGGGATAGCCTTTCTTTGCTGCAGCTGGGGTCGGAACCTGAGAAGGTTCGTTCGTCTGCTTGGTCTTTCCGCCCTTTTTGGCACGGAGCTCTTCTTCGCTTCGGGCGAAATCAGCCGCACGGTGAAGAGCGTCTTGAATCGTTGTTGGCGGGTTGATAGTAAGTTCTTGCCAAAACGGAGATGGACATTTAACCGCTCCTCTTAAGGCCTCCAATGCAGCTGTGTTGCTTATTCCGTCTACCTTTGATAAGGTGTGCTTGAACCTGGTCATGAAAGACCGCAAACTCTCGCTCTCTCCTTGTTTGGTTGTCCACAGCTCTGCATCGTAGATCTTTCGCTCGGCGAAGATGTTGTAGTGCGGTACAAACATCTCAGAGAGCTGGTGGAAGTTATGAATGGAGTTTTTCTCCAGCTTGTAGAACCACTGGAGGGCTGGCCCCTTGAGACTCTCCACGAATAGCTTGCAATAGCCGACGATCTTCTCGGCTTCCCTGAAGTTCGCTCTTCCTAGGGATACCTCGAACTCCATTAGATGATCAGCAGGGTCGGAGGTTCCTTCATAGCTCGGGAGTTTGATCCTTCTAGGATCAGAGATTCTGGCCCCCGAGATATTTTCAGCAAAAGGGGTGTTACGTGCCTTCTCCAATATGTAGGCGACCCCATGAGCCCATCTCGTGCTTCGGTACACCTGCAGCTTGGTAGTCCGCAGATCGGAGACGACCTGGTCTAACTGGGCTTTTAACGCTGCGACTCCTTCGTCTCGGGAGCCTTGCGGAGCCCTGCGCTCTCGCTCCCTCCTGTAGAGTCCTGCTATGATCGCATCTCCTTCTTCTACGGCTGCAGTGTGGTAAAGCTGAGGCGCGCGGGCATATCGACGCGGACACGCCTCCAAGGGGGTTGATCTTCGTCCGACTCTTCTACCACCCGCTCAGGAGTTGCATCGGATTCCCGACGAGGCGGTGGTGGAGGTAAGTTTTCTGGGAGCGGATGATTGGTACGAAGCGGCAGCTCCTCGTTCCGATTCCTTCGGACAGGTCGACGGTGTTGCGAAACCTTGCTTTTGTGTGTCAGAAACTCTCTGATTCCCCTTAGTCGGCGCCAAATTGTGGGGGTTGAAACCGACACAATTAGATTTGTAAGGGTTTTGAGGAGATAGAGACTTCTAGGTTAGCTAGGGGTCACAAGAGATTGAGAAAGAGTTTTTGTTATTGCTGTGTAAAAGTTTGGTACAGAGTTTGTGTACGAAATTGCTGATACCCCTTAGGGTTTTTAAAAAGATCTATATATAGCTTTTCTAAGTCGGCACAGCCTTCTAAGTCTTCACGGAATCGGTCATGCTAATGCGGGCTTCGTATCTGGACCGGGCCTCAAGCTACCTCTGCGTCGTTGGGCCACAGATGTGATTAGCGGTTACGAGAGAGGACGAGGTGATTTACCGAGCCGAGGCCATGATCGGCCACTAGGCCGAGTCCGCGGTCGACTGTGAGACCGATCCTATGCTCGGCCTCTGGGTCGAGGCCGTGCTCGGCCATAAGGCCGAACCCATGGTTGCTCGCCGAGGCCGAACCCGTGCTCGCCAAGGCCGAGCCTGTGGTCGCCAGGGCCGAACCTGTGGTCGCTTATCGCCCCCATCTTCTCTCGTCACGTCTCGTGTGATCCTATGCCTTGCCCAGATACTTTCCATGGCTCTTGCCTCCCCCCACGTGAAGACCTAGGTGCTATTCCGCTTGGTTAGTTGGGAGTCCGGAGGGCCATTTCCCGTAATCGCTGGTCTTTAAACGTTAACGTTGAATGGGTGAAAACCGACCCCAACAACGGTCGTGACACTCATGGCAATAGTTTTCTGGAAGAAAATATACGCTTTAATTTAGACAAAGAATTCCACACAGGTTCAGAGATCTCCATCTTTTCTTAGATCAAACATGATGTTTAAAACAACAAACTTGCAACAGCCGAGGATAAAATTAATGAAAGACAAAATGCTTTCCTGACAATAACATAGGAGGAAAGTGTTTTGAATAAATATATGAACATACCCTAAGAAATTTTTGGCTTTTCAGATAACAACTTTAGCTTGCAAATCGAAGCGGATACTTACTTGTGCTTCTTCTCCATCTTCTGTTTAGTTTTGTGGGGAAGAAGACATGCTCGCTCAGCACACTTAAACAAGTTCAATTCTTTTGGATAAAACCATTGCTGCTAACAACACCAAGATGGCCATCCTAAGGATAAAGGGAGTGAAACTTGACATTACTAACCAAGATAACAGTAGAGAAGTAGTGAAATAACCACAACGAATCAAGTGGAGGCTCTTCTTCAACGATCTTAGGGCTTGAGTAGGATATTTACCGTTCACTTGGCCACTAGTGTATATTATATGGTTCAACTTCTCTCATGGAAGTGTATCTTACTCTATCAAATGATGTTGACAATTGAATATAAGAATATAAATTGTATTGTGTATTTATTCATGAGAATTACATATCCTTATATAGTAGAACTATATGACTCAAATAATAAATGAGAAGATTATACAATTATTAAATATAATATATGATATACTAATTATTGTGATTTAATGAATCATGATTGATATTCTTTCCTTAATATGCCCCCTCAAGATCAAGACAATAATGAAGCGAAGACAGTGGAAGCAATGGCTTAATTGAAGTCTTTGAAGAAATTTATAGAAAAGAAGAAAAAAGCATTGCTCTTGAAACATATGGTTGGACGGATTCACCGTGATGAAGACATATGTGTATAGAGGTTTAAGGAAGCATATAGCTTAATGAGTTCTTGTGACTTAAACATGGGGACGACTTGAATCCGGAGACGAAATTGTCGTGCGAAGCGTATAGCTTGATGAAGTCGTACACGTACGACTTCACCACTTGCGAGATGGGCGGCAAAGATTTTTTTGAAGTCATCGGCGTAATTGATGGTGTTTGTGAGAGACGTGCCTATTTTATTTTTATTTTATTGTAAACGCATAAAATTTAGAAGAAAATGAAATAAAAAAGAGAAGCAAATTTTGATGTGCTGAAAAAAAAAAGGGAACAAAGCTGGGGAAACGATTTTTTTCTTTTTGAAAGAACAACAGAAAAGAAAAAAAAACTTTAGAAAAAGATTAGTTTGATTGTTAGATCAAAACTCAAAAATATAATCTGCTCTGATACCATTATGAATATAAAAATATAAATTGAATTGTGAATTTATTCACGAGAATTACATATTCTTATATAGTATAACTATATGACTCAATTAATAAATGAGAAGATCATACAATTATTAAATAGAATATATGATAGGGTGATTATTATGATTAAATCACTACAAAAAAACATTCGATATTCCGACGGCCTAAACTGTCGGAATTCCGTCGGAATTTACCCTTTTCCGACGAAATTCCGACGGTTTTGGTCCGTCGTTTCTATCTCGTCGAAAATTACAATCCGTCGGCAATCCGTCGACCAACTGCGACGGATCTCAGACAGAAACGGATGTCCGGATTCCGTCGACCATTGGTTGGTATATCGTCGGAAACACAATCGCCGACGGAATTCCGACGGATTCGGACATCCGGCGGTTGCCGACGGATTTCCGACAGTTAGTAAATTCCGACGGAATTCCGACGGACATAAGTACCGACGGAATTCTGACGGAATGCCGACGGTCAAAGACACCGACGGAATTTGTTATTTTTAAAAAAAATTAATAATAATTAAATAATTAAAAAGTAATTACAATATAATAAAACATTAAAAAATAAATTAAAAACTTAAAATAAAAACTGAATATATTAAAATTGTTTTAAAAGTATTTTAAAAGTATTTTAAAAGTATTTTAAAGTTTTACATTAAATTTAAAAACGTAAAAAGGCCTATTTGGGCTTACGGGTACTGAAGAAGTCGTTCATCTTCTGTTCCAACGCTCGAAATCGTTCGTCCGCCTCCGCCTTATCTTGCTCTCTCGCTTCCTCCACTGCCCTTAGCCGCTGGGCCAGCTCTCGGTTTTCCGCCTCCAAACGGCTACCACCGCCATATCGAACCGACAACACGGACGAGCAACTATCTTCAGGGAGGCCGAATACACGGCCTCTGGTCTTCGGAGTTACCTACGAAAAAAAAATTAAATCTTATAACTTAGTTGTATTAAAAGTTATTTTGAAATTTGTTTAAAAGTGACACGGTTACTAACCTCGTAGGTGAACTCGTTGATCTTCTCGACTGGAACTTCGGTGGGCGCCGGAGTTTCTTCCTCGATCGGTTGCGATTGGAGATACTGCTTCTGCCGCCTCTCCACGCTTTCCACGATTTCACGAGCAATCGGATCTTGAATTTTGCCGGTCTTCTTGGTTGTGTGCGTAGCTTTGATCAAATCAAGATGCGAAAGAAACACACCGGTCTCGTGAAACTGTTAACATATACAATTATATTAGCGAATTTTTAAAAAAATTGAATTATTTAAATATTTACCATTTTATCAGCAACTGAAGCCTTGCTCGTTGCTCCGAGGTTGTGGGTCGCTTTTCCCTTCCCCTTCCGGTCGTTATTGCTGTTAGTTGAGTTTTTCTCCGAGGCCGCCCGAGTTTCCTCCCGTTCCCAATGTGCAAGAAGTCCAGCCCATAATGTTTCTTTTTTTTTGCAAAATCCGAGGCACCTTCCCGTATTTGTACCACGACTCCTTCCACTCGTTCATCTTCAACGAGTACTTCCTCCCAGCCTTTTCGTCGAATTTCTTATGGACCATCGGAGTGAGCGGTGGGTCCCACGTAAATTCTTGCTGAAAAAAACCACATTCCCGCATTAGTAATTAAAATGTGAGGCATAAGAAATATATTTTAAAATTAGAAAATAAAATCATACCGCAAATTGCCGGAACCAAGTGTCCCGGTCCTCCACTGGCATATCACTATTTGTGAGATACGGTTTAGTTACCAAGCAATTCATCATTGCATTGATAGAACTCGTAATCACGTTTCCCGAGTATTGGAACCTATTATAATATTTAGTTAAATATTGTACTAAAATAATTTAATCCAATACATATTTAAATAAGACTTACCAGGTCGTGTTAGGTGGCGTGTCTGGATCTAGACGAGTCAACCTATCACGTCCGGGTTGCGACACAAACTGCTCGATGGTCATGGATGTGGGAGCTGAGAAGGCTGTACCCGGGGGCTGAGACATGTGTGGGGTCTCTAAGTCGGGAATATTGTTGGGGATATGTGTCTCACTCGCACTCCGACCTCCCCTACTGAAAGTCCTAGAGTGATGATATCGCGGATAGTCCTACGATTTCCAAAATTCTAAGATTTTGAGATTTCGTGATTTATGGAATTTAAAATTTATAGGAATTTGGGGTTTTTAGATTTTTGGATTTAGTTATTTAGAAATTTAGGATTTTTGATTTAAGGATATTGGGAATTTGGGTTTTTTGGAATTTTGAGATTTAAGGAATTTAGTTCTTGTACATTTTGTTATTTATGAACATAGGGATTGATGGGAATTTCAGGTTTATGTAATAAATAAATTTATAGAATTTGGGATTATGTAGTTTTGTGATATATGGACTAAGGGATTTAGGGAAATTGTAATTTTCAAATTTAAGTAATCAGGTGATGTCTCGAGTTTTAACCCAAAATAAACTGCAAGTGTACAGACAAGAGCAGTAGTATAAGAGGTATCGAATCCACAGAGACCAAGGTTACACTATGAATTTATAGGTTCTAAAATAAAGCTAAGATAAATTAAATAGTTGGAAATGGTAACGAGCAGGTGCTCAATGCAATAGAGCAGGTGCTTGGAATAAAAATCGGATTAAAAACAGATGATAAAAGCACTAAGCCGAGATGATTCTCCGGTGATTTCGGATACTTAGGTTGAGCATCTATTCAGGGTTTAATTGAACACGGTCTAGAACTCAAACATGAATGTAATATTGCCCCGCTTTCGGCGGCATATCAATAACTTTGTCTACAACCTAAATACCTAAACTTCCGAGTGGATTTAGTAATGAAGTAAACAAGCCTTAATGCAATGGTTCGATATGTTCACACTCGATGGCAACAATCAATGGCGTTTTGGTTACCACCGAATGCTCATCAATGGTAATTCTAGCAACCTATATCATTTTCGGTGAATAGATTAAACCTAGAGATCATAGAGTAAGTGATCAATTTAGCCTAAGCGTTAAGACTTCCTAGAGATGAAGACATAAGATTACCCTATTTGGCTCAACCATCTAAGATCCTAAATCACCATTGAAATCACCCCAACTTAGTTATGAAACTACTCGGACATGGTCAAATCAAATGCAACAATCAATAGACAAGAATTCATAATGGAAAAATGGAAAATGAAAGGGGGTTTAGAATTCTTCTCTAGTAAGGAATTGTTGTGGAATGATTCGGAATGTAATGATTTTCTCCAAGGCAGAGACTTGATGATTACGCAACGATGGAACCAAACAGACGTTCAATAGAATAATGAAAACTCCAAAGTCAACAATCTCAAGCTCACTGATGAAGAAACAAAACATAGCAAAAGAAGAAAAAGAGAATAAAATAAAAACAGAGAGTTTTCAAATGTAAAAAGGTGTGTCCAATGAAAATTGCTAAAAGATGAATATAAAAGTCTTCTCCCTTGCTCGGCCAAATCTTCACTTAATGCCCAGCGTGATCTTCTCCAATCAAGTCAACATTCTCCTTATTTTGTGCCAAGTCATGATCTCTCATAAATGGGAAGGATCAAATCTTCTAAAAGTGGCAAGTCAACACTATCTAAGGAGAATAACTTTAGGAGATATTTCAGAGCTATCAAAGGGGGAATCTTGCTGTGGGGCCCTATCTTGGCCGGTTGCTTCAAGAAATTAATGCTTCTCGGATTCGGGTCTGGGTCAAAGGGGGCGAGCAGGTGCTCGCACAGACCGAGCAGGTGCTCGGTTGGGTGATAAGTCTTCTTTTTGCTCCAATTCTTCTCATTTCCCTCAAAGAGCTCCAGCAGCT
Source organism: Draba incana (assembly GCA_963576765.1). Lineage (NCBI taxonomy): Eukaryota > Viridiplantae > Streptophyta > Magnoliopsida > Brassicales > Brassicaceae > Draba > Draba incana. The sequence continues at coordinate 33,382,362 of OY755204.1, read as the reverse complement.
CCAAATCATGCTCCAAAGCATCCTAGAACCTGCAAAGATACCAAAAAGAACCAAATAGACTCGAAAAGCAACAATAAACCTTAAGTAAATTAGGCTAAAATCCTAATATATCAACTCCCCCGGACTTAAACCTTTGTTTGTCCTCAAACAAAACAAGATCAAAGACAGAATAGTGTCTGAAGATCACATGGAATTCACTCGCTTGTTGGAAAAATCTATGGACTTCATACTTTCATCACTTGGCCTAGAACATGTACCACAACCTAACCTTATTCACTCACAACTCAGCAAAACTTCGGAATCCTCAATATCATCTCTTAATCAATTAATGAAAATGAAAATACAGTGATCTTACCAAGGAGGATCGTTTCAAGGGGTGCCGACTTCTCCTAACCAAGACCCTCTCCCGTATACTTTTTTCCTCAACCTTTATTTATTATAATTTTAATAATAATTTTTTTTTTTTTTATTTTTTTTTATTTTTTTTTATTTATTTATTTTTATTTATTTTTTTTATGGGACGAATCTAATGAGGTCACAAAGGAGACACGGGTTTACGCATCATCCCTTGGCTACTTGGGCATGTTGCTTTGAAGTTTTATTATGGGACGAATCTGATGAGGTCACAAAGGAGATACGAGTTTACGCATCATCCCCTGGTTCACTTCGATTCTTTTAGTTTCCCTTACAACATGCTTTCCGTGAGGTCACAAAAGAGACACGGGTTTACGCATCATCCCTTGGCTACTTGGGCATGTTGCTTTGAAGTTTTATTATGGGACGAATCTGATGAGGTCACAAAGGAGATACGAGTTTACGCATCATCCCCTGGTTCACTTCAATTCTTTTAGTTTCCCTTACAACATGCTTTCCGCGGGTCCCAAAAGAGATACGGGTTTACGCATCATCCCTTAGGTCACTTGGACATGTTGCTTTGAATTTCTCCCCCTTTATTTATTTATTATTATTTTTTTTTTTTTATATAAGGGGAGAATTTAAAAGCCAGAGAGGAAAGAGTATACTTGCTGGAAAGTTGCGGTGTCTTATACGGTTTGAAAAAGTCTTGCCCAATGAACATCAAACCCCTGAGAAAGAAATTAAAAGTCAACATTAAATACCAAATAGGAATTTGAGATGACATTGGATCAACCTAATCTCCGATAAGTGTAAGCTTTGGGGGAAATTTTAATCTACCCATAACCTTTCGTGGGAGCACCCTGCACGAGCAGGTGCTCGGCAGAGATGTGGGGTGCTCTAAACAGAACTTTGGCCAAGCTGTGAATCATACAAGTAATCCCTAGTCCGAACATAAATCCAATAGATCAAGTTCATAATTCCATTTCCAAACAACCTCTTATTGACTCGATAAACTCAAAAGCAGACTCAAGAAAAACTAAAATCAAAAGTAAACTCAAAAGCAGACACAACAACCAGACCGCTCCCCCGGACTTAAATCACACCGTCTCTGGTGTGAAAAAAGTTCAAGAGATTGGCGACTCAAGGAAACATAAAAATAAAACAGATAGCACAATGATGGGAGAAGGGTGGAAGAGATATCACCGAGTTGAAGCTCGGCGAGGGGGAGTGATGAAAGCGGTGGCGGAGGGGGGGGAACTATGGTCGCGGCGTGATGAGTGGAGGGGGGGGGGGGGGGGGGTGCTCGATCTCTTACCGGTGGGTTGCCTCCCACCAAGCGCTTGTTTTAAGTCGTTAGCTTGACTCTTGCGGCAAGGTGAATGTTATGGCGGCCACGGTCCCATGTGGTACACAGGATCCGGCTTCTCCGAATCAGGCAGGTAAGCAACATCAGGGTGGGCTCTAGTTGGGTGAGATTGTGTACCGGTAGGAGAGGGAGGGAGTTCGAAAAGAACATACCATTGCTCAGGTGGTGGTCTCGGTCTTCTGGAGTACACCCCATAAGTATCTCCAGGATCAATCACGTATGCAGCGATGGGGATGACAGCAGCTCCTGAGTCGGCTCTAATCCACTCGAGAGGTGGATGAAGTGTTATGTCATGAAATTTCCGCTTGTGGCAACTACCAGGTGTAGCTGCTTCCTTAGTTGACATCTCAACTACTTCTGTCTCATTGTGTTCGGGAGGCTTGGGGTCAAGATCAGGATCAGGGGGATCAGGGACGTGCAAATCCTCGATAATGCCTACATGAAGCTTTGTAGACCTTCCCGGATCACCTGTCTTTGTCAAAACCTTACTCTGAAGTATGGCGCTACACTCCTTAGAAACCATCATCACACTTTCCTCTTGCACGACCTTACTAGCAACCAATTCCTGCATGTACCTCTTGAGTGATGGTATCATTTGCACGGTATCACCCAAAGGAAGCTTCACCGTCAAGTCTTTCAACATCTCCTTACACTTAGCATCCTCCAAATCTTTCCTAGATTTCTTGGGAGGTACTAGGTAAGGCACTCTAGGTACATAAACTCGCTCAGGCAAAGTTTCTGGGATTTTCGTGGGAGCACCCTGTGCAAGCAGGTGCTCGGCAGTAGGGAGCAGGTGCTCGGAATTGTTTTTTGCAGCATTGACTTGGACAGAAACCAGAGGTGTCCCTAAGCTTGATCCAACCTCTTTAAGCCTATCTTCTTCTGATAAACCATCCTCATGAGCCTGGTGCTCGGATAACTTCTCCTTAGCTTTCACTTGAGAGCTTGTAACCATAGGCGGTACCAGCTTCCTTCTACTCCTCAACTCAACAGCATGCACGTCATACACCTTCCTAGGATTAGCCTCACCACGTCCTGGAAGAGACTCAGCTGGTCTCTTGATAGCCTTGGCGGTTTGAGCCACTTGCGTGTCCAATTTCTTCAGCGGTGGTGTATGTCTTGCTTCAAGAAACAGTATTTCGATCCCTTCTATACTCTCTCTGCAATCTCGGAAGTGACTCAGCAGAGGGCGGTACTCTATAGCTTCTTCAAAGGTCAGTGCATGTGGAATCCTTTGTACCATCTTCTAAAATCCAAGCAGCTGCTTCGGAGATATGGGGTCCATGAGATGTTTAGGTGGTCGAGGGTGTGATACCTTAGGCATGTGGACTCGCTCCAGAATTGGTTTTGGGTTTTCCATGCTCAATCTCTCTTGTGACGAACCTGCATCGATCGATGCAAATGTCCCACTAGCACTCTGCAAAACCTGAATGTCTAGCTCCTTGTCATGAGAGCTTGGTGCTTCGAATTTCCCTCTCCAGTACTCAGAGTCCCTCTGTTGTTCTTTCAGCATCTGTTTCATCATACTTTCTAACTCGCTCGTCGGTGCAGAAGGTGATTGGTAAAAAGAGACTTGAGGGGGATTCTGATAGCGACCGGCATCGTAGTTCTTCGTGAAAGAGTAACGTCCATCCTCATTCAGTATATACCCTTGCTCGTTGCAAAAATAACCATATTGGTCTCTGAGAACACCAACTTTATCCCAACTCAAAATCACGAGATTAACCATAAGGTCCGGAGCAGGTGCTCGGTCTGTCTGAGCAGGTGCTCGCTGGTCATGCACCTTAAACATAGCAAAAACAAATAACAAAAAATAAAATTAGCAAAATTCTTAGACTATAAATAAAATCAAAAATCAAAGGTAACGCAATTGGTCCCCGGCAACGGCGCCAAAAACTTGATGTCTCGAGTTTTAACCCAAAATAAACTGCAAGTGTACAGACAAGAGCAGTAGTATAAGAGGTATCGAATCCACAGAGACCAAGGTTACACTATGAATTTATAGGTTCTAAAATAAAGCTAAGATAAATTAAATAGTTGGAAATGGTAACGAGCAGGTGCTCAATACAATAGAGCAGGTGCTTGGAATAAAAATCGGATTAAAAACAGATGATAAAAGCACTAAGCCGAGATGATTCTCCGGTGATTTCGGATACTTAGGTTGAGCATCTATTCAGGGTTTAATTGAACACGGTCTAGAACTCAAACATGAATGTAATATTGCCCCGCTTTCGGCGGCGTATCAATATCTTTGTCTACAACCTAAATACCTAAACTTCCGAGTGGATTTAGTAATGAAGTAAACAAGCCTTAATGCAATGGTTCGATATGTTCACACTCGATGGCAACGATCAATGGCGTTTTGGTTACCACCGAATGCTCATCAATGGTAATTCTAGCAACCTATATCATTTTCGGTGAATAGATTAAACCTAGAGATCATAGACTAAGTGATCAATTTAGCCTAAGCGTTAAGACTTCCTAGAGATGAAGACATAAGATTACCCTATTTGGCTCAACCATCTAAGATCCTAAATCACCATTGAAATCACCCCAACTTAGTTATGAAACTACTCGGACATGGTCAAATCAAATGCAACAATCAATAGACAAGAATTCATAATGGAAAATGGAAAATGAAAGGGGGTTTAGAATTCTTCTCTAGTAAGGAATTGTTGTGGAATGATTCGGAATGTAATGATTTTCTCCAAGGCAGAGACTTGATGATTACGCAACGATGGAACCAAACAGACGTTCAATAGAATAATGAAAACTCCAAAGTCAACAATCTCAAACTCACTGATGAAGAAACAAAACGTAGCAAAAGAAGAAAAAGAGAATAAAATAAAAACAGAGAGTTTTCAAATGTAAAAAGGTGTGTCCAATGAAAATTGCTAAAAGATGAATATAAAAGTCTTCTCCCTTGCTCGGCCAAATCTTCACTTAATGCCCAGCGTGATCTTCTCCAATCAAGTCAACATTCTCCTTATTTTGTGCCAAGTCATGATCTCTCATAAATGGGAAGGATCAAATCTTCTAAAAGTGGCAAGTCAACACTATCTAAGGAGAATAACTTTAGGAGATATTTCAGAGCTATCAAAGGGGGAATCTTGCTGTGGGGCCCTATCTTGGCCGGTTGCTTCAAGAAATTAATGCTTCTCGGATTCGGGTCTGGGTCAAAGGGGGCGAGCAGGTGCTCGCACAGACCGAGCAGGTGCTCGGTTGGGTGATAAGTCTTCTTTTTGCTCCAATTCTTCTCATTTCCCTCAAAGAGCTCCAGCAGCTCCAAATCATGCTCCAAAGCATCCTAGAACCTGCAAAGATACCAAAAAGAACCAAATAGACTCGAAAAGCAACAATAAACCTTAAGTAAATTAGGCTAAAATCCTAATATATCAACTCCCCCGGACTTAAACCTTTGTTTGTCCTCAAACAAAACAAGATCAAAGACAGAATAGTGTCTGAAGATCACATGGAATTCACTCGCTTGTTGGAAAAATCTATGGACTTCATACTTTCATCACTTGGCCTAGAACATGTACCACAACCTAACCTTATTCACTCACAACTCAGCAAAACTTCGGAATCCTCAATATCATCTCTTAATCAATTAATGAAAATGAAAATACAGTGATCTTACCAAGGAGGATCGTTTCAAGGGGTGCCGACTTCTCCTAACCAAGACCCTCTCCCGTATACTTTTTTCCTCAACCTTTATTTATTATAATTTTAATAATAATTTTTTTTTTTTTATTTTTTTTTTTATTTTTTTTTATTTATTTATTTTTATTTATTTTTTTTATGGGACGAATCTAATGAGGTCACAAAGGAGACACGGGTTTACGCATCATCCCTTGGCTACTTGGGCATGTTGCTTTGAAGTTTTATTATGGGACGAATCTGATGAGGTCACAAAGGAGATACGAGTTTACGCATCATCCCCTGGTTCACTTCGATTCTTTTAGTTTCCCTTACAACATGCTTTCCGTGAGGTCACAAAAGAGACACGGGTTTACGCATCATCCCTTGGCTACTTGGGCATGTTGCTTTGAAGTTTTATTATGGGACGAATCTGATGAGGTCACAAAGGAGATACGAGTTTACGCATCATCCCCTGGTTCACTTCAATTCTTTTAGTTTCCCTTACAACATGCTTTCCGCGGGTCCCAAAAGAGATACGGGTTTACGCATCATCCCTTAGGTCACTTGGACATGTTGCTTTGAATTTCTCCCCCTTTATTTATTTATTATTATTTTATTTTTTTTTATATAAGGGGAGAATTTAAAAGCCAGAGAGGAAAGAGTATACTTGCTGGAAAGTTGCGGTGTCTTATACGGTTCGAAAAAGTCTTGCCCAATGAACATCAAACACCTGAGAAAGAAATTAAAAGTCAACATTAAATACCAAATAGGAATTTGAGATGACATTGGATCAACCTAATCTCCGATAAGTGTAAGCTTTGGGGGAAATTTTAATCTACCCATAACCTTTCGTGGGAGCACCCTGCACGAGCAGGTGCTCGGCAGAGATGTGGGGTGCTCTAAACAGAACTTTGGCCAAGCTGTGAATCATACAAGTAATCCCTAGTCCGAACATAAATCCAATAGATCAAGTTCATAATTCCATTTCCAAACAACCTCTTATTGACTCGATAAACTCAAAAGCAGACTCAAGAAAAACTAAAATCAAAAGTAAACTCAAAAGCAGACACAACAACCAGACCGCTCCCCCGGACTTAAATCACACCGTCTCTGGTGTGAAAAAAGTTCAAGAGATTGGCGACTCAAGGAAACATAAAAATAAAACAGATAGCACAATGATGGGAGAAGGGTGGAAGAGATATCACCGAGTTGAAGCTCGGCGAGGGGGAGTGATGAAAGCGGTGGCGGAGGGGGGGGGAACTATGGTCGCGGCGTGATGAGTGAAATAAATTGTTGTGTATATACACCAAGAACCTCATAATTAGGCAGTTGCCTATGAGAATTGATAACAACACGGCACTGTTGTTAATTGGCAAGATGTTGGCAAGTTTAACCTTTGGTAACGCTCCACACGCTCTTGGAAGCTACATCAAATTATGTAGGCTGCATAGTAAAAATGTGTAGGTAGAGTAGTGTAGCTGGTTTAGTTCCCCAATTCCTAAAAAAAAATATAGCCTAATTAAGAAAATGTTAACCCAAATAAAAAGTATAAAGTATCAAAAAATTATTAGTTCCCCAACCCCGCACAAAAAAAAATATACCTTATTTAAGAAAAGGTTAACCCAAATAGAAAAGTATAAAGTACCAAAAATTATTAGTTTCCCAACCCTTTGTCTAGTCACCAGGTGCAAATACTCTAAATTGTTTATATCATAAATTTTATAATAAAATTCACCAACCGTCGGAACTCCGTCGGTAATTAAGACGGAATTCCGACGGATGTTGAGTTTTATTACATATATTTAATTATTTACGCCGAAATAAATTGTTTATTTAATAAATTTGGTAATAAAATTAAACATCCGTCGGAAATTAAGACGGAATTCCGACGGATGTTGCGTTTTATTACATATATTTAATTATTTACGCTGAAATAAATTTTTTATTTAATAAATTTGGTAATAAATTTAAACATCCGTCGGAAATTAAGACGGAATTCCGACGGATGGTGAATTTTATTACATGTATTTAAATTTTCACGCGGTAATAAATACTAGAAATAAAATTCCGTCGACAATGTGAACGATTTAGAGATTTATGAAAACCAAGCCAACATAGATAGAACTTGTGAGCTTCACGGGCTTGGCTCTTTGATTTGGTGACTTTTAACTATATAGAAAAAATTCTACAAATCAAAATTGGCTTTAATCGTCCTGCCAATCGAAGTGCCAAACCCGTGAATCCCACAAGTTCTATCTATGTTGCCTTGGTTTTCATAAATCTTACATTATACATACATGTATATACAATATGAATTTAAATACCAAAATAGTAAATATTACACATAACAACATTATCCGGATAAACTCGTACAATAGATACTAGGAAATTATTTAACATAAAAGCAACATAAAGACGTAATCATAACATTATTCTTAATCATGGGCGAGTTAGATATTTATTCTTCATCGGAGACTGGAACTGTTTCATATTCGTACCCAGTAGTTCCTTCATCTTCCTCATCGATGGTGCATATTTCCGTTGGGTGGTATTCAGCAATCATCGAATTACCACCGATTATCTGTTTGAAAACAGAATTTAGTTAACCATTCTCAAAAAAAATTATAAACTTATATATGGTGTATATACCTTAACAATGTTCCGCTCTGTGATGTTTAGATACTTTGGGTTCCTATCAAAACAGCAAACGGTAATATTCATCAGGATGACCACCGCACCTACAGCAGTCGTGAGTCTGTACTCGTCATTCTTGAAGATGTTATGGTGCATGGTTCCCTCGATTATTCCCGACGGATCTTTTAAGGTTACATGGAGATCTCCCTGGTCATTGGGGGTCAAACTAGAGAGCATAGCCACAATCTGATAATTAAATAGAATATACTTGTCAGACAAATTGTTTCTCTAAATGTTAATAAAATTGGACGGAAACGTAAACATTTTTTATTTTCACAAATTGTGAACGCGGGGATTGAATTTCGGCAACTTGGGTCCAGAATGGTGTGGTCCTATTGCGATAAGAACCTACATTTTATGAATGATAGATTTTGTATTTGTCAGCTACAATCATTATATAACAATATATTGCAAAAGTAAAACGGTAATTATATATATATATACCTTCACGGATTATATAATCGATAGTAGAAGTCCACCGAGGACTACTAAAATCCTGGTCGGCATGTGGTGCCTCGTTAATGACCTCATAAATAAAATCGTGTGTTGGGCGAGTTTGAGAACTTTCACCTCGCACCACCCTTGCATCGTGAGCCCTTTTGTGAAAAATTCCTCGCCTTACGACTTGGCCATGTCCCGGTATTTCGGGCGTTTAGTTCAGGGATCGTTGAGTTGGGTGGAGTGAAATTGTCGGTTGAGCATCTATGAAATTTAAGTTATCGTAAGGAGGGCTTGAAGGAACAAGAGTTGTGTTAGGAGGGTTTTGACCGGAGGCTCGGTTTTGCATATAGTAATTCCATAGATCTCTATTTGCCATTACGCAATTGAATTTTTCTGTGTTATGATTTTGTGTTGAAATTTTTTTTATGAAGGAATGAGAAAATGTGAAACTTATGTAGAACGGATATCCGTCGGATTTCCGTCGGAAAACCGTCAAACCACTCCGACATAACACCCCACCAATCCCATCTGCCACTGCACTTGATCTATTAACCACTCAAACTTTGCCGACATAGCTCCGTCGGAAATCCGTCAGTACAGCTGACCAATCAAACTTTGCCGACATTGTGTAGTCTAAATTCCGTCGGTGTTTCGTCGGTAATACGGACGGAATACAGACGGAATACCGACGGTTTTAACATATAACTTCTACTATAAATACACCTGATGGAGTGTATATCTTCTACACCTCTCAATAAAACAAAAAATGTCTTCTAACTCTCCTAATGAAGACGCAAAAACAACATCCGAGGGTAATTTTTTTTATATTCCAAAATACTCGTGGGAAACCCCAGGTCATTGCGAGGAATTCACTCAAGAGATTCCCACTTACTCGTGGAAATTTGATACGTGCTCGCCAATCCGTAAAGAAGATTCCACATCAACAATAGTGTCTGACTTGCTCGCCAAACATCCACCACATTTACGCTAGGCAGTCACAATGTCCTGACTATAAGCGGGTTATCGAAGCCAAACAACCATGTCAATTGATGGAAAAGTCAGATACTTACGGTGCAAGTGGTTCAAACGTATGTAAGGATCAGTACTATGGTTATGAACCCGCCCAAAGCCCAGAAAAGCCAAACTTAAATTTTAGATGTTGATGCAATCAAAAGTGAATTGTGCGACGGATTTATAGATTCTCCACAAAAGGATCATTACTATGATTTCGAATTCGCCCAAAGCCCAGACAAGCCAAACATAAATGTAGATGTTGATGCAATCAAAAGCGAATTGTGCGACAGATTTGTAGATTCTCCACAAAAGAAAAAAAGGGAAAGAACATCACTAAATGGTTCTAACAAATGGTAAAAGTTCGGAGTGGAAACCGACATATGATTGTAAAATGAGGAGTTTATTATGTACTTGTACCATAACCGTTGTGTGTTAAAAAATTTCAAGTCTCTAATGTACATGTTTAAGAATGTGTTTTAAATTTTATGTTTCATTAAATGTAATGTTTTATTGGAGTTGCAATACCAATATTTATCGTTAATTAGTCATCGAACATGACTATATATATAGTATTAAATAATATGATATACAAGATTTGTCAACAGATGAAATGATTAAGCTTCCTTTATTTGTTTTTTATTTGTCTGTTGTAATACTCAGATTGTCTTCCACAATCGGTTTTGTTAATGAAATGAAAAATATTATATGGAACACACAAATGTGAGAGAACAACATGAATAAGCAAACATTTATTCACAATTTATTATTCTGAATCTCCGGAGGAACCTTCACTAGGGATGGAGTCTGAATCGTCATCAAATTCTCCACGTGTTTCCTCTTCGTCAGAACGCACTAGATCATCCCCGACATGTGTGACATCAACGACAAGGTCAATGTTATCCATCTCCTCAACATGTGAAATTTGTACACTTCTCGATGGTTGTAGAGCATCATGTTCTGGAACTCCATAGAATTTTCCTCTCGGGTTTATTGGAGTTACTGTGATCTACGGATCTGTGCGGTAGGCAACTCGAGGATATGGAATGTAGCAAACCTATTAATAATTAGTGGTTATTTTTAATATACATGAACAAGAAACCTTAACTATGAGTACGTAGGTAAACATATTAGTGTATTGATACCTGGTCTGCTTGAGACGCAAGGATAAATGGATCGTAATACTATAGTTTCCGGCTTGAATTTATCGAAATAACCCCAAGAGGGTCAACTCGAACCCCTCGACCATTGGATGGATCATACCAATCGCACATAAACACAATAACTCTTCTTGGTCTTCTTTCATGACAACATTTGAGAATGTAGAATAGCTCTTCTTGTCACTCTTGCCACTCGAGAGTCCAGTCAAAGCATATCTCGCAAATCTGGTCTAAAGAAGAATTCCACACGCAATCGTAGTATTTGGTATTTTTGTTGACATGTAAACGTGTTATGAGGTTAACATAGACTAAAAATTTATAAAATAATTATTTTCTTTGATCTTGTGGATAGGAAATCAAACCTTAAGCCTTATCATTGCAAGCTTCATTTCCTATGATCTAGCAACTGATGACACAATAATAGGAATCGTTATTTACATCATTTGTATTAGTCTATTATGACATGTATTAGAGAAAGTAAAAAAATATTAGAATGCAATAAATAAAAATCAATAAATTTCAAAACAATAAAAATCTAAGAATTTTGTACGTTACAAAAAGATTTCGTTATGCTCCTCGTGTAAATGAGTGTAAAATAATAAATCATTCTGCTAAAACCAATTCAAATGTATCAGTAGATTTAGGGGGTTCAGCGGATCAAAATTCTGATGAAGATTTTTTTTTTACTTTTTCTATCACCGGTCTCTCTTTTGTCTCACTTTCTCTGTCTCTCGCTCCGTCTCCTGCCTCTCTCTTTATCTCTCTCTCTCTCTCTCTCTCTCTCTCTCTCTCTCTCTCTCTCTCTCTCTCTCTCTCTCTCTCTCTCTATCTCTCTCTCACTGTCTCCTTTTCTCTTTATCTCTCCCTTCGTTCTCTCTCTCACTTCTATCTCTACCCATGTCTTTGTCTCTCTTATGGTCAATCCCTCTCTTTGCCACAAATGCTATATATGCAACGGATCGAAATTTATGATATAATTGTTAAAGGTATTCTGGATTTTAGGAATGTGATCAATGTTTTCGGCAAGAACTCAGATTGATAAAGTTTGAATATAGTATTATGTTTGTTATATTTGTTAAGAAGCTATTGAAAGATTTGAGTACTTATGATATTTTTTCATTATTAGACGAATTAGTGGGATGAATATAGTAACAATAAATATTGAAACACCATTTCCGGATGAAATATTTTATCCCCTAAACAAACGAAACAATAATATCGTCTTTCCTAAAAGAGTAAAAGGTATATTTGAAATCGAGTGATTTATTGTTATAACCCACAAAAATCCGGGTCAAGGTTCTGACCAATTTAATTAATAATAAAGGATCTGTGTGTTTATGCGCTAACTTTTCAAAAACTTTTAAAGTGTATGTACCTCACTAAAAAATCTTTAATGGCTCATGTTTTTTTTTTTTTTTTTTGTCAAAAAAAATCCATATATGTGTCCTAGTGACATGATCCATATATGTTATCCAACCATCTCCTAGTGACATGATCCATATTTGTTATTTGATGATTTAACTTTTACTGTTCAATTATTTTTACACCCGCTAATAGGTTCTTAATAGTTTGTACAAAAAAATAAAAATTTGTAAGAAAAAAAGGTATACAATCCCACTAATTAATAGCTATTTTCCGTTTTAAAATGATTAATTAAATAACGTATGATTTGGTTAGTATTTTCAAATCTATTAAAATATCAAAATCAATAAACTCCTTTAATATTTGGGAGTTTATTTTCAAATTAGCATTTTTTATATCTATTAGGTAAAACATTTTTTTGGGAACATTTATGATATCTTTGTGTATCAACTACAACAAGTTTATCACACCTATTGTCAACTACAACAAATGTGTCGAGAGATTGGTGCCACTAACAAACGTTCTTACATTGGTGCCACTCACAAATTTTCTAAATGGTATATTGATTGTGTGAAAAATTCATTTAATTTTGCTTTTTTGAATATTTTAGTATTGAGTGAAACATTTCTAAAACGGAAATATAATTTAGAATATTTAGCGTGATTTATGGCCGAGAAATATGTGTAACGAAATTCAGTTTATAGAAACACTTTTAAATGCATCAAATTAAAGTTTGAAATAGGCATGTCAAACTGGCCAACCCGGCCCGGCCCGGCCCAAAACCGTAAAACCCGTATATATATAAGCCCGGTCCGGCTCGGTCCAAAAAATATATGGGCTTACTTTTTAAAGCCCGGCCCGGTCCGACTCGGGCTTCAGAGTTTTAAGGGTTTTTTTGAGTTTTTATTTTGAAAAAAAAAAAAGAAAAAATAATAATTATTTATCGATAAAACCGAGATTCGTTTCATCAAACAATCTATAAGAATTATATTCTGACTTTTATCAAGAGAATTAAACACCTACTAATAATTTTCCTTACTAAAAATCCAATTTAACTAAAAACAAAAATTACACAAAACGAATGTAAATATCAACTCAATTCAATTAACTCTATATAAATAGTACTACCGAACAAAACATAAATCAAAATACTAAAATTCTAGATAATAGAGTTAAAAGTAGGAATTTCGGATTTGTTTTTTGAAACATACAGTAAAATAGAACTAAAAAGTTAAAAGTTTTGGTTTATGAATAATATATATAAAATATTTTAATGAAGATATCTTTAGAAAATGTCTTTAAACAAAATTTGTTGTTAAAATTTTAAACAACATGATATTTTTTGGGTTTTCCGGGCCGGCCCGAACCCGTCTGGGCTAAGTCCGAAAATTCAAAAGTCCGAATAAGTTAAGTCCGAAAGGCCCGTTTTTTTTTGGACTTCTATATTTAAGCCTGAACCCGCTAATTTTCAGGGTTGGGCCGTGCCGGGTTTCTGCGTATTTTCTTGTTCGGATTTTACCGCGTGTGGCATGATATTATTATTTGTAGTGTCTTATTTTTGTTCGGTTTAATTATAAATTAAATATAAATTTACCATATCTTATGTTTTGATTGTTTAAGAACTTAACCATAGTTTATGTTCGTGACATGGAGAATGAAACATATTTGGGATAATTTCATGATATAGACAACCCTCGGATGACTCGTTTGTAAAAAATATTGATCATAAACCCTCTATATTGCAGATTTTTCATAGCATGGAGTGGTTGCTTGGACAATAAGCTATCTTATATAATACACCAACACGAATGCTAATTTAGTGTTTGTTTAATTCCATGCATTTACACATATGTTATTTCGTTAATATACGTAATCTAACAACACTTTATATTTTTGTTACATATACAGAAATTGTTCCTTTCATTAGTAAATATTTGTTAACCAATTCATTTTGTCAAAGATTCATATTTTATTGTATCAGTTTCCTAAAGTTTGAAAATTTTGATGATTACATTTCCCAAAATCTCCATAACTAAACTTTAATTTGTTATATTGCAAATTATAACAAAGATTTCAAATCTTTACTTTAATGCGATTCTTAGGTAAATTAATGTGATTCTTATTGCTAATGGTTTGTTAAAACGACATCGTTACAGGTATTCTTGTCTTGTTCCTACAGTGTGACCTTATAATCGTTTTGGAGTGGCCGGAACTAACGAAAGTTGCGGTGGCGCTAGCCGTGAGTACGTATATCGGACTGGCTTTTCTTCAAAGGTCAGATCTTTACAAATCTCATTAAAACATCTCTCTAAATTCCTCTAACTATATTTCTCTTGGAAAGAGTTTTATCAATTACATTTTCGATTTTGTATGAAAAACAAAAAAAAAATATATATGTATACTAATCCTACTCTATTTCTTGTCTTTGATCTATCATTGCTCTTACATTTTCTTCACTATCCATGCAATCATTAGAAAATAACAATTGTTAGTGCAATCTACTCCACATTAGCACTTACAGTATACTCCACATTTATGTATGTGATCGACAACCATACAACTCAATGTTTAACAATTAAAACTCAAAAGATAATAAATAAATCACTAAAAATTTACAATATAATACGAAATCATAGCTATATAATATTATTATAAACCATAACCCGCACTTACTTTATTTTCTAATAAAGTCGGTCATTTCGGTAAAAATCGTTCTAGAATCTGAACAGAATGTACTCTATTTTCTAATCCTCTAAATTATTTTTACTTTAGGTGAAGCGAAAACGCCACCATTCCCTCCGTCCAAATCAATTGACACCGCCTCCATCGCCACCTTCACTGCCAGAATCCGCTGAATCTCAGCCGTCTAAATTATCACCAGAGACAAAAAAAAAACTCCACCGTTAAGTCTAAACGCTAACGAAAAATCGCAATCCCAACCGCTTCCGCCGTTTAAACCCATTCCGATCACCGTGATTTATAAATTCCGGTGAATCTCAGCTACCGGATCTTCCACCACCACCATCTCTGCCACCACTTCCGCCGTCTAAATCTACCAATGAAACTCTATTCCGATCACCACCAATTTCGTCACAGCCACCAATATCAAAATCTATCGGAGAGCCTGAATCTGGTCAAAAATCCATGAATAGTAAACATTATGAAAAAGTAATAAAATTATAATGACATGAAGATTAAAAATATTATGAAAAATAGCGACAATAAATCATGTATTGAATGAACAGAATATATAACACCAAATTCATCATCCATCATGCGACAAACCTGTAAAAAATTATACAACCAAAAAAAAACCATTAAGAGAATTAGAATGATGAACAGACGATAAACATAATACCATAAAAATGCACGAAGTTATGTCAAAAAAAAAAATGCACGAAGAAATAAGATGGATAATAACAAAAACATACAAAATAAAAAAATTGGTAAAGTGATGCTTTGAGTTTGAGGTGTCGACTCATATGTGTCTTATATAGGGAATGAGAAAAAGTTGACATTTAGGATAGCCGCAAACGAAGGGGAATATCTTTGAAAAAAATATTTTCTGCACACAAAAATTTATTTATTGAATTAGTGAATAATTATATATTACAATCGGATCATTCTTAGATATTTCCAAATATACTTTCTCAATATTATCATCTTATTCAAATTTATTGCTCAATTATCTATGTAAATTTGGTATTTTAATTCCTAAAATTACGTGATTCTTAAAATATAGATCAGTTTGTATATGTGAAGATTTATGGTTATTTAAAACTTTCTAATTTTTTTTGCGTATTTAATGTTATAACCCACAAATATCCATGTCAAGATTTCGACTAATGAGATTAATAATAAAGGATCCGCGTGTTTGTCCAAAATCAACTGGGTTTTTTAATTGGATCATGTATAATTTCTTCCGAAATTGTCCTTCCAAATTTGAGAAATGTTTTTAGAAAGTGGACTTTCGAGTGGCAATTAAAGTAATTAAAGGTCTAATTTTGTCCAAACATTTTTTTATACTTTTCGATTAATAGTATTGATGGTTCAACTTCTCTCATGGGAGGAATAAGTTTTTTTTTTTTGTCTCATCGCATCCTTCGTTGAGTTTCTCATCTCGTCGGAATTGGAAAAAGTGGCCAAATATTACAGTATAGATTAGGCAATGGCTTTTTATTTATTTTATTCATGTCTCTTAAACCGATTTTCTCAACCTCGGCCGTTCTCTATCTTTGAAAACAAAATTCCAAAAAGCTTTATTTGTGTGTGTGCGCTGGAAAATCCAGACAATATAGTTCAACTCTTGAGGTGGGACTCTGAAACAATATGCCGTACGGTACTGAGACTGGAACAACTCTATCAAATGATGTTGATGAGTGGTCTGTTGATTTTCGAGGCAAGCCGTCCGTCAGATCCTCTAGCTTCATCATTGGTGATCACGTGTCGGAGAAATCTGCCTGCTTCAGGATAGCTTCAAATATGATAATCTACTTAACGGGCCACTAGAGGAGTCCACGGCTGCTGTAGCAAGAAACGACAGCCTCTGAAAAAACACCTAGCAAACACTTCAATAAAGAAAAAGCTAAAACCATACAGAGATACAAAGCATGGAAGCAATATAGTGCTTTGAAGCTTATTTCAAAAGTTATATAAAACTTTTAAGAAAAAATACCTAGCAAACACTTCAATAAAAAAGTACGCGAAGGTACATTTGCGTTATGTATTCTTGAGAGGCTTTCGAGATCGAAAGGAATCAACGATTTGAAAAACGTACATTTGCAAGTCACAACAAAGAAATGTAGAAAAGGCAGCATTATTAGCAAGTAGAAACCTTTTTGGGTTAAATCACAAAAAGAATATCGTTTTGCATTTGTGCTTTTACTTGACGTATATTTATAAATTCAGAATTAATTTGTATATGATCTAGTAAGTTTGTTAGTGTAGTTATACAAACACATAACTGTAGTTATACGCATGTAACAAACGAAACATATATAGATTTGATGTGAGGAAGAAATTATATCAAAAGGAAAGTTTGATTAGACCTGAAAATATTTGAAACTCAGTTTCTTGTTGTTTTTTTCTAGTTAATCTCCTCATTTCACGCTGATGAAAATGGGTATTAGCATCAATAAAAACAATGAGCAAAACTTGTCACTGTCACTTGTTCAATTGATTAACTTGGATTATAAGAACTCTTTTGTTTCGGGTATTCCATCAGTTTTGAGGTTTGCTCACTGTCACTTGTTCAATTGATTAACTTGGATTAAATGGTTTTTTGTTTTTGCTATAGCTAACCCTAAACAGAAAAGAAAGAATTTGAACATTTACGAAAACGATAAAACAACTAACGGTAGAGATCTGGTAAGGATTTTTTTTCTTATAAAGAAGGTGCTCTTTGCTTTTTAAAATAACTTAAAATAGTATTTAAACGTTTTACTATTTTTGTTGAAAGAAAAAGAAAAAAAATATTTTTAGATTTTTTGGTGACAGGTTTATTTTTTTTGTTGACCACATGTTGGTGAAGTGATATATACAAAGGATATTATTCCTTTTCTATCTTCAGTATCTAAGGTAAAAACTGAAAAAATCTCTATGAATAAATATGTCTTCTTAGTTTTTCTCGCAGCCACCTTCGCTTGACAATGTTTTACGTGGTCTTTCGAGATCTCATATTCATCAACCTCTATTGATATCTCCATATTCTGAGTTCTCATCCACTCTTTGAAAATCATGAGGAAACTTTAGGTAATATTTTTTAGTTTTAATAGATTCTTTTTTTTTTCCGGCAGTTTTAATAGATTCTATATAATTGATATATACTTGTTGTCTGTCGATTATTGTTTACAATTAGCAGATCTATGCACTCTGTGTTTCTTCCGGCTACCTCTTTGTCTTCTAAGTTTCTTTTGTCGTTTCTTCTAATCTATGTGGCTAGTCTTCACCATCAACCAAACCGTTCTCACTACCACCCTTCTTCTCTGTCCATGTGGATTCATTTTCTTGGAGCTTTAATAATATCTCCAGGTTCTTATTTTTCTCATAAACTCTTCGAAAAGTTAAGAGGAAAATTAAATTTTGGTAGATTTTGGCTTCGAATGACAGTGACTTATGTCTTACATCTTTACTGTTTAAGACAAAATTTTAACATTCAATCAGCTTTTATTTATGAAAAAAAAAAAGATAAAAAGAGACTTATATATAAGAAAGAAAAAATATGAACAAAGTAGAAACTTTTTTATCTTATCAAAGTTTTTGTTTAGATATATTTTATTCGAAAATTATTTTGAATGATACTTGTTTGCTTTTCTTGTTGAAATTCATAAAAACAAAAACAACATGTTTTGTCAAACGTGTATATATATATATTTAATTATAAAATATCCATATATTCATACGAACTTGTAATTTGTAATTTTTGTCATACACACTTTAACTAGTAATACTATACGAACATAAATACTATACCACATATTTTTCTCATGTATGATCTTTTTTACAGTATGTGATTTAAATAATACTACCATAAGACGTAAAAGAAAAGTTAACAAAAAAAAAGAAGACAAAAGATGAAGGATTTTTTTTTTTTGAACAACACATAACTTTATAAATTTAGATCGCACCAAAGGCAAGATCGACCAACGTGACTTTCGCTAAGGAGTTAGCCAAACATTTTGTTGTCCTTGGAATGATCAATGATATAGCAACAAACTTTTTATAAAGATATGAGATATTACTCAAGATACCATGAAGTTTAGAAACCTTTGAGCCTTTGTTAATTGCTCACACTAGTTGTAAGAAATCGGATTTTACCGATATCTTCCTTATTTCTTCATCCACAAGCTTGGGAGAGAGCTGCATGGATTGCCAAACCTTCGGCCATTAATGGGGAATCCATATGTTCTACACCTTTAGCAAGTTTCGGAGTGTCTTGAATGTTAAAATTTATAATATCGAATAGAAATTTCAAAAAAAAAATTAACGATAATATAAAACACATGAATTATAAAAATATATAAAATAAATTAGGACATAAAAGTTGACCTATTTTTTTATGACGTGTAGATTTAAAACGTGCTACAATTTGTTAACCCAAGTACAGTGGCTCAAGTAGGGTTTATTACCGGTCCTAAAGTAAGATTCGGATCGAGATAAGTGGAAGAACCATCACTGAAAAGATGGAGGGATTTGTAGTATATATAATGAGATTGAGCCTTTTAATTACCAACTGGCTTTGAGTTGGAAGCCAATAATCTAACACTTTTCGAGGGCAAGACCAAGAGAAACAACATAGAGAAATCCTGAAACGAACTATAATGATCTATTATTCTCTATGGATTCATCTCAAAACGGAGCACAAGAAGCTTTCGAGTCACCGGAGAAAACTCAAAGGCGATACCAAAGCTTCGTAATTAACGAGAACACTTGATTTATGGCTAAACCACGACAAAAAACATTGTAGGTTCAATCCATGCTGTTGAGATCGAAGTATGCTCTTTTACCGTATGGAATTGTGTGGTTGGTCACGACTATCCACAAGTCGGAATTGTTTAATTAACATCGCCCCAGAGTTCCAATGGAGAGCCTATAGCTACAAGCATTATCGTCTTAGGTGGGTACGAAGATGATGCAGATATATGGGATGTTCTTGTTTATATAGGTCATGGTGGTGCTGATACATTTTATAGGCAGTGTGATCATCATAAGCTAAAAGGTGGAAATCTAGCAATGAAGAGGAGTATGTATCATGGTATCGAGGTATGGATGATTAGAGGGTTTAAATATGAGATCAATATTAGCTCTAAGGTTTATGTCTATGATGGTTTATATAAGATTGCTGCATGGTGGTATAAAAAGGGGAAGTCTGGTTTCAGAGTGTGGAAGTTTCAGCTAGTCAGAATCGCAAAGCAACCCCAGATGGGTAGTACGATAATGAAGTTTGCAAAAACGCTTAGAGATTCACAATTTATGGTAAGGCCTTCTGGGTATATTACCTATGACATTTCCTCAAAGAAATAATATGTCCTGGTGTATCTATATAGCGACATAAATAGTGATCGTAAACATTTATGTCCTCATAATATAAAGGTTCATGATCACTATCTATGTCGTTATACAAATACACCTAGACATTCTCTTTCTTGAAGGAAATGTAATAGGGAATATACCTAGAAGGCCTTACCATAAATGGTTTATCTCTAAGTATTTTCGCAAACTTCATTATCATATTACCCATCTCAGGTTGCTTTTCGATTCTGACTAGCTGAAACTTGCATACTCTAAAACCAGACTTCCCCTTTTCATACCACCATGCAACAATCTTATATAAACCATCATAGACATAAATCTTAGAGCTAATATTGTTCTCATACTTAACAATTGCCTTAATATTTCATATATGTTTGCAAGCTAATAATTATAGTTGAAGTTTACAATTTTTCAAATTATACTTTATTAGTATCATTCTATGCTATATAAAGAAGCATAAACTTTAAGAAATATAATATAAATTATTGATTAAGCATGTGTACCAATTTTAGGGGTCTAAATATTTAGGGTTTAAGGTGTAGATTGTGACTAACAAATTATATTCTTATTACAATCACTAATTTGTGACTATTTTATTCTATCGTCATATATTTGCAGCAGTTTTGCGACTCCATTTTTAGTAATTAAGTAAAGTCGCCAAACAGTCACAAAATTGCGACTACGTTGCTAATGATTTGTGACTAATCTATATGACTTTTAGAAATTCATCCAAAAAATAATTGGAAATAGATTAGTTTTAGGTTTCTACGTAGATTCAGCTGCTAGTTACACTAATATATTATCAAAAATTAATAAACTTTAGCTTATCTTATATTTGCATCTTACATAAGAACTGCCTTTATATTACTCATATGTTTGCAAGCTAATGATTGTTGAAGCGTATAGTTTTAGTTAGTATTATTCTATACTATATAATCAAGCATTAAATTTATGAAATATAATAGGAATTATTCATTAAGCATGTGTACCAATTTTAGATGTCTAAGGGTTTCTAGTTTAGGGTATAGATTTGTGACTAACAAATTAGTGTCGTAAAATAGTCAATAATTTGTAACTATTTAATTCTATCGTCACATATTTGCGACTATTTTTCAACTCTGTTTTTAGTAAGTAAGTGTAGTCGCCAAACAATCACAAAATTGCGACTACATTGCTACTGATTCGTGACTAATTTGTTCGATTTTTCAAAATTCATCTGAAATTTATTGGAAATAGATTAGTTTTAGGTTTCTATGTAGATTCATTTGCTAGTTACACTAATATATTATCAACTTGTAATTTTTTATATTTAACAAATTTATAAACTTTAACTTATCTAGTATTTGTATCTTACATAATAGTTGGCTTTATATTACATATACTAGATAGTGACCCGTGCTATGCACAGGTTAAATTAGTTTGTAAGTTTATTTGTAAAACTAAGTATTATTTAATCAATATATATTATTGTATGGTAAAACAAAGTGTATAATAGATTACATATTATAAGTCGGTGTGAGATATATTAGAGATGGAGAATATAGTTTTTGATATACTCAAGAAAAAAATATTGTCAAATTTCTCATCTTTAATGTTAACATTTAGTAATAAAAAAAAATTGTGAATCCCAAATTTATTTCTTCAAACACATGTTTTCGGTTCATTGTGTAACTAACACATGAACCAAAGTTACATAGTGACATTACTAATAATATATTACAAAAATGATAATATAAACGCATGTAAATATATATATGTAAACTCTTCTTCTTTGGTTTGGATTTCTATAACCTTTTTTAATTAATTCACTAACGTTATTTGCTTTATGCTTGTGTTATCCTTTTGAGACTGATTTATTTCAAGACCTACATGTTCGTAGAAGGAGAGCTCGATATTAGTCACAATAAAACTAAAGGAGAATTTTATTGGCTTTGGTATTTGAATGGATTTGAAAATTTATACAGAATTTGCAAATTCTTGTGATTTTCTAATCCAACATACCCATTTTAATTAGCATTTGACATGGGTTTTCCATTAGATTTAAGTTTTTGTATCTTTAAAATGACTAATTAAATAATATAGGATTTGATCTGAATTTTCAAATCTATTAAAATACCAAAACCAACACCATAGTTATGGTTATGTTCATGTTTAAACATGTGTGGTTAAAATACCATAACCATGCAAAAGTATTAGAGAATTGTAAGTAATAGTGAAGGCTCGACAGGTTAAAAGAAAAAAATCGAAAAATGACTTTTTTATTAAAATGTTTGCAACATCAAATGTACGGCTGAAACACTTTAAACATTGTCTGATATCATATAAGTAAAAACCTATGAATAGGTTAAAAGAACTAAACATATACAAAAAATTACCTATTGGGGCAATATAGTTATCTAAAGAATTAAACAAAATACATAATAATCAGATACAAACAAAAAAAAACTAATTTCTCATTTTTCTTCCAACGTTTCGAGACTGTTCGCCTGAAAATTAGAGACACAAAGACGAGACCAAGATGTAGTAGAACATTACTATGATAGAATCCTCTTTGACAGATGCCCAGAGAATTAGAGAAAAACATACAATTAATTTAGATTTGAATTTTGAGATGTGATGAAACTTTTTAAGTTTTTTTTTGTATTGCAGGAAGGTTGGACTCCTTTACATATCGCTGTACAAAGCCGAAATCGAGATATTACAAAGATTTTGTTGACAAATGGTGCGGATAAAACAAGAAGAACAAAGGTGTGAAGGGTGAAACTATATTATTGAAAAAAAAAACTGAGACTATATGCATTTATAAATTGGTTCAATGACCAATTTATGCTTCTTGCTGTTTTCAGGATGGGAAGTTAGCTTTGGATATAGCTTTGTGTTTTGGAAGAGATTTCAAATCATATGATTTGGTCAAGCTGTTAAAGATAATGCCCACTGGAGATATATAGAAACAAGAGTAAGGGAGATTCTAAATGGTTACTAAACCAGAGTAATTGTTAACTTAACTAGTTCATGGTTAAGGTGGAACTTTATACAACATAATCTAGTTCTTGGAATAGAAAAGTTAAAATTTTATCTTGTTGGTCAACATTTTTTAGTGGAGGTGAACATATCTTCCTTTTCAAAAATGATCCAATTTAAACAGAAGGTTTTGTTCCAAGCATAACTATTCTTTTTCCTTTTGACATCTACAAATTTTATATTGATAACGAGAGAACATTACATAGAAGAAACCAAGCCAGATAAAGATAAACCTAACTATAGATATGTCAACACGGAGATACACAAGTTCAAACACAGGAGTCCAGAAAAAGAAAACGAAGCCTAAACAATAACCGAGAGAGACAAAACTAAAACAAGGGACCACATCATCAAGTGGTACAACCAATCTTAACGTCTAGGGTTTTTCAAGAGAGAGTGGAGAGAGGCAAAACCTACAAATAATTGGATCTACATTATGTAAAACAATCATCAAATTTGACTCCAATTAAAAACACTTAAAAATACATTCTAGCCTCTTCGTCTCCTCAATCGATGTTTAAAAGGCAGATAATGAATATCAACCAAAACTATAACATAAACTTCAACTCAAGTTATAACTAACAAAAGTTAGAAATTGGACCAAGGTCTTCCCCTTAAAAACATAATTATTCAACTAATGCTAAAACCTAATAGAACGATTAAAACATAATTCCAAAATTACGAATGATTAGAACATAATTTAAGAGAAGGTCGAACCTAAAGAATTACATGTTTGTGTGCTTCTTCCATCGAAAGGGACATATAGTTTTGTTTAAACGTTGTAGAAAATATGTGAAAAGAAATTGAGATTTTAGAAAAAAATTATTGGAAAAGATAATGGAAGTGTTAATACTTACTTGAATAATGTAGAAATATGATTGATAGGCCTTCCTCTAATGATTCTCGATGAGAGGAAGCAATAATTGCCATGTAGACCGAACTCCTAACAATGAAAATCTCAATGAATCATATTAGAATCGATAAAACCATACTAAAGACATTTTCCTTCAAGAAAGATAAACTATAAAAAAATTGTATACAATGTTTGTGAGATTTAGTCTTTGTATTTATAGGGAGGCATCTATTAGTCAACCACTACAAGAAAAATTAGATGAGAGACTGTTAAAACAGTCATAAAACAATCACAAAACACTCATGAGGGACTGAAGTGCAACTGTTTTAAGCAGTGGGTAAAATTTCGTCGCAAATTTTTACAGTCGCTCATTTCAAACTAAATTGTGACTGAATGTTTCGGTATTAAAAGAAGGACTACTTGGAGACTGATTTATGTGGTCGTATATTATAGACTAATTAGCAACGACCCTAACTTTGCGACTAATATGTCACTGAAAATGTAGTGGTAATATTGAGACGAAATTGTGACTAAGGTTTAGTCATAAATGGCCGACGTATTAGAGACTACATATGTAGTGGCAAGGCCGGTGAATAGTTGCAAAATGGTCACTTATTACTAACTAAAATGTGACAAATTAAAGACTACATTTGTTTTCTTCCAACCTTTGAATACATTTTTTAGTTCCAAATATGTAACAAATAAGAGACTTATATGCTACTTTTAAAAACATTTTTATGTATTTAAAAAAAAAAAACAGATTGAAAAAGCAAAAAGTGAAATATAAACCATTCTTTTTTGATAATAATTGAATTTATTGCCCAAAGGAAAACTGTATTACAAAAATTTAATGCTCAGCTTGATCCCAAAAAAAAAATTAAAAAAGATCAAGGAGAGACAAGACATTACAAAGTCAACTTAAAGCCAACCAAGAGGAGAGCATATTCCTGAAAACTCTCCTCTCCCTATATCCTAGAATCCTGTCCCGGATACAACGGTCGATATCACGGAAGAGGAATTGAGGTGATTTAGAGGAGCCATGATGGATCCTAGAATTTTGTTCCCGCCACAAGTGGAAGATAGTGCAGTGCACTACCAACCTCTTAAGAGTTTGACTCAATCTAGGAGAAGTAGAGGTCGTAAGTAGCCATGAAATCAACGTTGGCCAGTCCATGAAGTAGTAAGACGAATGTCCAAGCCGATACATGGCTAGTTGCCAAACCTGCAATGAGTAAAGACAGTGCAGAAAAATATGATCTCTATTCTCCATCTGAGTTCCACAAAGAACACAAAAAGGAGAAATATCTAGACCCCAAGTAATCATCCTTTCTTTAACTGAGAGCCTGTTAAGGTGCGCCAACCAAAAGATGAAAGCGTGTTTAGGCACATGCGATTTAAACCAAATCGCCGGTGCCCAATTTTTCTGCACAGCCTTAGGCCTCAAAAACTCCCAAGTAAGCGAAGTGGAGAAGGTGTTCGATGCAGATAAAGCTTCTGGAATCGACCAGCAATAATGATCCGGACCTTGAAGACTGGAAGGCACAGACATGTCGTCCAGGACTGAATGGAGGATTTGTGCCTTGACATTCCTCCGAGCAGGCCTTATATTCCAATCAGTTGAGGAGACGACATCCGCAATTACAGCATCAATGGGAACACCCAATAGCCTCGGACCATTGACTCCAAAAAAATCGATCAAGGGACTCAGGGAGCACCATCGGTCGTACCAGAAACTCGCTGATTTTCCATCTCCAACTTCACAAGAAATGAACTGACGTGCTAGAGGCCTTAGTCTAAGAAGAAATCTCCAAATCCAGCTATCAGTCTGAGACTCCTTCACTGACCAAAAACTATCTCCTCTACAATAGTGATCTCGCGCCCAAGCCACCCATAATGATCCACTCGAAGCAAACAATGACCAAATGAGCTTGAGACCAAAAATTATATTCCAAGAACGCAAGTCTTTTAAACCCAAGCCACCTTCTAATTTTGGAAGACAAAGAACCTTCCAAGCTACCTTGATACCAGAGACCTTCCTTGTGTTACCATTCCAAAGAAAGCGACTGCACAACTGTTCGATCCGCTTAATGCAACCTTTCGGCAAGAGAAACGCTTGCATCCAGTAGTTAATGGTGTTGTTTATAACCGAGGTCACCAACTGGAGCCTACCCGAATAAGATAAGGCCCTATTCTCCCAAGAGTTAAAATGCCTGGACAAAGAGTCTATCAAAGGGCTGTAATCTCGAGTCTGAAGCTTCCGCTGAATAAGGGGAAGGCCAAGGTATCGAATTGGGAAAGCACCTTCTCGAAATCCGAAACCCATAGCTACCAAGAGTTCACTTTCATTCAAACCCGCTAGAAACAAGGCCGATTTCTCCCTATTCATTCCCAATCCAGAGAGAGAATGGAACTGCGAAAGAATATCTAGAATGCCATTTAGGGATGACTCATGACCATCAAACAGAATCATAAGGTCATCCGCAAAAGAAAGATGAGATATCTTTAACGATTTCGCCTTTGGATGATATCCAATCCGCCCATCTTCAAAACCAACTGCCAAAGAGGAAGCTAAATATTCAACTGCAATAAGAAAGAGATACGGGGATATAGGATCACCTTGGCGAAGACCTTTGGAACCTTTAAAGTAACCACAAGACTCACCATTCACTACCACCGAGTAAGAAGGAGTGGTAACACACTGCTCTATCCATCTTATAAACAAACTCGGAAATTTTGCAGCACGAAGCACCGTGATCAGGAAGTCCCAATTCAGAGAATCAAAAGCTTTCTTGATATCCACTTTCAACAAGCCTCTACTTGAAATATGCTGTCTAGAAAAGCCTTGGACCATCTCTGAAGCCAGTAGAATATTCTCCACAATCAACCGACCTTCCACAAAAGCAGATTGAGATGGCGATATAAGCTCTGACACTGCAGCTTTTAATCTTCTAGACAGGACTTTAGAGATGACCTTGTAAGCGATGTTTAAACAAGAAATTGGTCTAAACTCCGTCAATTTGTCCGCATTTGTCACTTTGGGAATAAGACAAATCAGAGTACTATTCCATTGGGATAAGAGAGCACCCGAGGAGAAGAATTCTTGAACCGCAGAGACAAAATCAAACCCAATAATTGGCCAACTTCTCTGAAGAAATTTGGCAGAATAACCATCCGGGCCTGGAGCTTTGTTCTTTGGTAAATTGAACACTATCTCTTTAATCTCAGAAATAGAGATAGGCGCAACAAGCAATCTCTTAAGAGAATCAGAACACTTCATCTTCGTGTTGTCCTCAATCTCCAAAAGTTGCTCCTGAGAAAGGGGGGGATTCGCTGAACCTAACAAGGAAGAAAAGAACTGAATACAATGCTCTTTTACCCCCTAGTAAGATTCTATCCGCTCATTGCCGTTCACTAGGTAATGAATATGGTTCTTGGCATGCCGACTCATGACCATACGAAAGAAGAATCTAGTCCACAAGTCTCCTTCCTTTAACCAATTAACCCGTGATCGCTGTTTGAAGAAGCTCTCTTCTGCTAGAGCTAGCTCATGCCATTTCCCATAGGTCATCTTCTCCCTAACCGCTAGCTCAGAAGAGGGATTGACTAGAAATCTTGCTTGACATTCCAATAAATTCTTAAGAGCCTCAGCCACTCTCTTCTCAATACCCAAGAAGTTATCCTTATGTAACTGCTTTATATGCTGCTTCAAAAGTTTTAGCTTCTTAGAGAAGGAGAACATCTCGGTACCACGTATAGAAACCGAAGACCAATACTCCGCCATCATTGGGAGAAAGCCAGGATGGTTAAGAATGAAATTAGAAAACTTAAAAGGGGATTTTCCTCTACATGATACAACCAGGACTATGATCAGAAAATGCCGGCTCACCAAAGCAACCATATGATAGAGGAAACTTAGTTTTCCAAGCATCATTTGTCAGTATACGATCTAGCTTCTTCGCCAAAGGCTTAGTACAACTCTTATTCCACCAAGTGTAGAGAGATCCCTTATATGTAAGGTCCTGGAGCTCAGAGAACAATAAGCAGTCTCTAAATTCCTTCATTGCACTTGTGATTCTGGTAGATCCTGATGAATCGTCAATGGGATCCAATTTTTGATTAAAATCTCCTAGAAGGGCCCAAGGTTTATCATACACTATGGAACTAGCAGCTACTCCCATAATCTCCTGCCAAAGCAATCTTCTTTCTTCCTTAAAATTCGAAGCATAAATGAAAGAAACCACCATCTCCTCATCAGAACCCGGGAGCTTGAAAACACCTGATATCATTTGCTTCGACTTGGCTATAATGACAACCTGAACCGAAGTGTCCCAAAGTAGCCATATACGTCCCAAATCAGAAAATTCGTAATTGGCTTCCAACTTCCACCCCACAAAATGCTTATTAATAAACCGAAGAGCCTTCTCAGGCTTTACCTTAGTTTCTATCAAAGCGCCAAAAAGAGCTTTAGTAGACCGAATCCAATTCTTACAACTATTACGCCGTTCCGATTTGTTGAAACCACGAACGTTCCAACAGAAAATTTCAAAATTTTTTACCTCCATAAGAAAATTTAAAGGTTTTTGGGGCTTTTGCCCCTATCCCGCTTCCTCCTCCTACTCGACTTATACTTAGTGAAACCTTCTTCATCTATCAAATTCTCCTCACCTGAAGATTCATACACCAAAGCATCCACATCCGTCTCTAAGATCTTCTTACCTGGATCCTTAGAATCCGAAGGAAGAGAGACAAGATATGTGGCCGGCTTCATCTTGGGAACTTCAGAAATTACTATTCCACTTGATTTAGCTCTTTCAAACCGAGCACCCGAAGCTGACTTTCCAATCACCTTACCATCTGACGCTTTCTCTTTAACTGAATTTTCCTTTCTTCCTGCAGAAACCACAATTTCTTCTCTTTCCTTCCTCCTCGGGCAGGCCTCAGAAGAATGCGCTTTAGAGTTACAACCCGAGCAAGTTATAGGAGCAGAAGGACACCTTTTAATACTATGACCCACTTTATCGCACAAAGAGCAGATCGGAGGTAACCATGGACTGGAAACTGATATCCTCTTAACATGTCCTGATTCAAATTGAACATTAACATGCTCTTGTAACCTTACCCGTGGGTCAATCAACGTATAGACTTTTGCGACCTCAAGATTCGACAGATTTAGTGTCTCGGGATGGCAATGGACTGGTTTTCCAACCAAAGAAGCAATTCGAAATAACTACTCTTCATTGTAGAATTGCAATGGCACGTCTCGAAATTCCAGCCACACAGGAAAAGATGTTAACTCTGGTAGCTCCGGTGTTAAGCCAGGTTCCCACTTTGCCACAAACATAGTCTCACCATCAAAGTGCCAAACTCCTTGGCTAAGAACTCTTTTCCGTGTAATCGGTGATGGAATCTTGAACAGAAAAGCCCTATCACTCAATCTCGAGACGGAAATGTCACGTAAGCGCTTACTCCAGATACCATTTGCAATGGCATAAGCAGCTCCTCTAGATGGTGCATCCCCATAGAATTGTCCAATAATAAAATTATCCCATTGCTTTTGATTGCGTTTGATCACCGCATTCGAGATTCTAATGCACCGTTCCCCCGACTCAAGCTCGAAGCTATCACCCTGAACATCCAAATTTTGAGCATTAACCTTAAGAAGCTCGCTCCATAAGGGTTTCGGTGGCTGAGGATTAGCTGAGCACTCCTTACCCATCGAAGAAGAAACAATAACAGGCTGAGTTGAACCAATCTCAGGCTGCTGCTTCGTAAAGTCAATGACCACCTCCACCGAATCCTTGGGATTACCCAATTCCCGACTAACCTGATAGACGCCGAGAGTTGGAGCACTCACAACCACAGTTCTGTTATTGGAAACCATATCCACATCACAATTCTTTTCAATCAGGTCACCATCGATTGAAGGAGTGGTCGGACACACTTGTCCGTGACCAACTGAGTCTTGAGCGAATCTTGTAGATTCGGTCACAGGAGAATGATTTACCGACCTCTCTTTCTCCAATAGAGCCTCCGAACCAGCCAATTTCGAAGTCGAGGTACACCCTGACCCCGAGATCGATGGCTTGAACGAAACTGACCCAACACCTTGGGAACGAGTCGTCGCCGCTAGGGCAGATTAAACATAAACCATTCTTAACATAAGCAGTCTTTAAACATAAGCGAAAGTATCCTAAAAGTAATCAAACACACCATTTGTCCAAAAGAAACCGATTAAACCATTTGTCCAAAAGGAGACACCAAAATACATTAAAAGTTAAGGATTATAGAAATAGTTAATATTAGAGCTAAAATAGTTTATTTCCAGTAGTGTAGGATTTGTGATTAGATTATACGTAGCATCATCGAGCTTTCTCACATCGCCTCCAAACATGAGAGGCGACTTTGCGATAGACCATAACGTCATCTGAATTAAGAAAAAAAAAGCATAAGAGAAATGCGAAATATGATCATGAACTGTGAAGCTAGAGGCCTAGAACTATACATGTGTCTTTTGTTCTTCCATATTGAGTTTGCACGCTCGATGAGGTCCGATGTTCAAACCTTAACCAAACATTACGACAAGAAAACGTTGATTGGAACCATGTATCGAGTTTCAGATTTTAAGATAAAAATTCAAACCTTGATCAGTAAGCCATCCAAGAGGTAACATATCTAAGTCGGGCCATGATTTTCCTTGTAATCCTCGTGCACCGATCATACTCGAAAAATCCCTGGAAAAATTAACATATAATATGACATCAAAAGAGAGGTAAAAACTCGGTAAAAGATTTTTCAGCTAAAGTATAATACACATGAAGCTTGACCTCGAGATATCGAAATGTGCCACTACGTCTTTCCATGTATCCCAATCATCACCTGTGATTCTATACATGTTAACCAATTGACTAACTTCTTTAGCGTGGTGAGTTGCCTTTTGGTGGGGTTGGTGTAATGGCCGGTGAAGTCTCATGGGTATGGACGTCTGACTGAGCAGCGTAAGCAGCGAAATCGGAATTGGTTGCTTTCATGAACTCGAAAAGCTTCTCAAAGCTTTGGAGGCGAGACTGAGAAGCTTCGAGCAGCTCATCACGCCGAGCATTCTCGGTACGCTTGGCTTCTTGAAGTTCTGCTTGCATCTCTGTAAACGATGATGAAGAAGAGCTTGCATATGATTCCTTTCGTTTACCTTTCTGCACCATGTCTCGCATTTGTCCAAGGCCAAAAGTGTTTCCTATCTCATAAGTTTGAGTACACTAGAACAAAAACAAGAATTAGAAGCTGACATGAAGGATCAAAAGAAGATCAAAACCATAATGAATTAAAACCAAAACAGAATCAAAACCACAATGAATTAAAAGCGGAACAGAATCAACACTAGAATGAATCAAAAGCGAAACAGAAACTAAGTACTCTATAGCAACAGACAGGATCATTGATCCAAAGACAATACAAAATGATTCACTATATAAGACAGAATGATAGCATAAAGGTCTTTAACTAATGACAGATCATTCACATCAAAAGCAACACACCATGTTCATAACAGGCCATAAATACTGAATCAATGAAGCAGCTTAAGATCAATAATAACTCAGAACAGAAAGCAATAGAAGACAGTAAATGGAGAGGAAATACCTGGAGAAATATCTCGTTCTTTTCAACTATGGAGATTGGAGAGGGTCCGATGAGTCGAGTGTTGATACCCGGCTGAACCCGTTGGAGCTTCACCATCATCGTGAGACACTAAATATGTTAGGTGCTTCTCATAAGACGCATCTACTTCTTGTGCTTTGAGATCAACAAAGGTTCCATCTCCAGTTGTATGTGTGCGCAGAAACACTTCGCCTAGCGAATGGAGTTACGGGACTGTGAAATAATAGCGCTCCTCTCTTGAGCAGCTGTAGTGTTCCAATGCTACCACATTCGATTCCAAAGCGTACGGGAAATCCAATATGGCCTTGCACCACTATTCTTAGCTTGACTAACTATTCCTTTCATGCGGTTTTTGGCAATCATCAAGAAATGTTCCCTCACTGTAGATATAATCCCAATCTCCCAATTGTACTTCCTCTGCATAAGAAGTTATTGGTTAGTAGTGATCCGTACTAGGAAAGGAAACTATGAAAGAAAAAACTTTAATAATAATCATTACCGCAAAAGTTCTGAAATAACGTTCTTGGAACGGGTGTAACTTTCCAGCTGTAGTATAGACCTTAAAATTTACGGCGAAAGATGCCAGCAATCACACCAGTTAATTTCCCTCTGTCCCGGTTAAACCTGATGCATGTAACAATAAGGACAGTAAATTTTCATATCTAGGCTAATGATACAACTACACTAATACTATGACACGAAAGAGCATGAATCAATAGTCTTTAATTGCACATGTACATATGCTTTAACTACTCTGTTATAAATATATACAAAATGTTTTATACACTATTGATAAAACCATATATTAAATGGGCCTAATATATATCAAAATGGTATTGGTATATGCCAAAGAAAGAGTATCTGAATTCTCAAATACACGTGATTAGCGAAAAGGTGACCAAAAGGGTGAATCCAATACTCATCTTGGGTTTATGATACACGAAGGAGCATAATCTGATTTCAAACTTAACTGTCATCTAAATAACCAAATAATTTTTTTCAAACAGACAAGAGAAATATCAAAGAAATAATGAAATCCTATGACTAAACTATCATCTAAATAACCAAATAAACTTGTTCAAACACAAACTCATGAACACCAACACAATCCATTCTCAGTCTTGAGGTTCAAACACAAACACATGAACACAAACACAACACAATATCATAAAGACGAAAATTAGTATAAAGAGACAAGAGTTGTTACCATGTAGTCTCGATGTTCGGGATTGGATGCTCCGACAATATTACCAGTTGTTCTCGGCCAGGGATGTGAAGAAGATCATCCAGCAGTGATATATCATGGTTTTTACCCAATTTAAGCCATGATATAAATCCAATATCTAGAGTCTTTGTTGTGTTTTGTGTTGGTTTTAGAGTCTTTACAGGTACTTGGACGATTGGAGCTTAAAAGATGTTTACTGGAAGTTTTGAAGCTTTGCGAAATGAAGTGGCGAAAACCGAAGCGAAGAGTCTGATTTTCAGTGTGGTGTTGATCGACACCACCATGAGTGTCGATCAACACCCATGTCGACCAAGCCCAAAACTTAATCATAAGAAGTCCGTTCGAAGCTCGAAAGTTCCAGATGTTTACTTTTAAGTTTACAGTCGGTTTTGTACCTGTATATATACGTTTTCCAAGCCATTGTTTAGGCTTATGTTTTATTATATCTTTGTTTAAGAGATATCTTCAATTAATAGAATGGTTTTTGCTTTGATCATGTCTGAGTAATTTCCTTGTTAGGTTTAGGGATTTTCAAAGGTGTTTGATGATTTGCTAGATCTGATCTTTATTGCATAGGATTAATATCTTTAGAAAGTTCTTCATCTTGTTTGTGATTAATGCTGATTTTAGATTCATGACCTGAAATCTGATCTAAGGATAATTAATAGAAACGACAGTTTGATTGATTTCCTGAACTAGACTTTGATAAGCAAAATTCCTTTTCGCAAAGAAATTTGGTTTAGGGTTTTGTGAGCAATTGAACCTGAACATTAATGCTTGTTTAGATTGTTAGGATTCGCAAAGAAATTTGGTCTTCTAGGATCTGAAAATAGATAATCTCTGCAGCGAAAGCTGATTGGTTTTATATTCGTGATTCATGTTCGTGAACTGAGCTTAATATTCCTAACTATCTTATCACATCTGCAATTCTGATTCGCTGGAGATTTCCCTGTGCCTAGCGCTTTCTCTTTATTGATTTTCACAACTGTTTAATTACTTGTTTTGATTTACTTGAATTCATATCATCCTGCCTAGCTTAGTCTAAACTTATTAATCTATTGTGTTTTATTGATTCCCTGTGGATTTCGATACCTAAAGTACTGCATTGATCTGTTAATTTGAGAGAGTAGCTCTTAGGGTTAATTTGAGCATATCAAGCAGCTGTTCAAAGTCAAGCTCTTCGGGGTTTGGGGCATCCACCTCGTTTTCTTCCTCGACATCAAGCTCATCATCGGGAATCTGAGGAAGCACTGGTGGTTGCTGGGGAATGTGAACTGGCAAAGCATACAGCTCTAGACTTTGAACTGGAGGAGGTTATGGATGGTGCGCAATCGGAGAATGAACTCGAGAATTGGATTGAAGATGAAATGCCAGTGGATACGTTGACAGAATTGATGTTCTGGACACAGACACCGTCGCCTGAGAAGAGGGATTAGAGGAGTGAGACGATGCTCCACGGAAGCCGCTTCCACCCTCTCCGACATTGGATCTCCCACCGGAAACAGAGGGTGAGTGAGATATGGCTTTACCTCGGCCGCCACTGGCTATGGCTCTAACACATGTGTCCGATGGTGAGAGATCTTTCGATTTACCTCGAAGGTCTCCGGCGGTGGCTCTCACACCTGGCCCTGAGGTTACAGGATCATTGCCATTGCTTCGAAGAACTCCGGCGTTGGCTCTTATATTTGAGACTAGGGCTGTGAGACCTCCACCGTTACCTCCAACTCCTCTGCCGATGGATCGTGAAACTGGAACAGTAGCTTCATGCATATGATAAGGTTGGATCTAGAACCAAGGCCTTCATTAACCGCTTTTCCACGGTTGTTTTTACCAGACAACGCTAGAAATTGAAACAGAAAAGAGAAGATGAAGAGATTTTAGGATTTGGTAGTAACTGAGAGAGAAAGATTATCAGAGAGGGAGAATGAAGAAATTAGGGTATCGGAGATTAGTCGAGAGAGAAAGATTTTGGATCTAATAATTTGTGTAGCCGACACAAAACACAAATCTTTTAGGGTTAGTGGTTAAAATATGTAGAAGTAAGTTGGGCTTTAGAGGGAAAATATAATTTGTTTTTTTTTTTGTCTACCGCCGACCTCATCTTCTTCACTCCTCCCTCTTCTCCGTGATTATCCTTCACCCAAACCCTCTTTTTCTGACCCATCTTCAACGTTTATCAAGTTTTTGGTGAGGATCTTGGTTGAGTATCGAGGTGTTCTTCATTTCGAGTTGAGTTAGATCCATATTGTTGATAAATCCGCTCCTCAATCTTATTTTTCTCTCGGACTCGTGAAGCTTTAAAGAGTGAGATCCAAGCATCTCGCAGCTGGCTTCCGCGAGGTGGATTTGGTCAGTGACGAGCTCGACAAGGTTATTTGAGCGAGCTCGGCGAGGTGGTGAATCAAGCTCGCAAGGTAGGTCTTTAGTGACGGCGAGTTTGTGCCACAGGTGCGAGGTGAAACTTGGTCATTTCAATAAGCTTACGAGGTGACCGAGTTAACTCGCTGTGAGGTGATCGAGTTAACTCACTGCGAGCTTGCGAGGTGAATCCAAAGCTTGCAGCATCGTTTTACGAGGTCATTGATTCAAACCTGCAGCGTGGACTTGACGAGGTGGCTGGTGAAGTGTAGCTGCGAGGTCGATTTATGAAGTAACGAGGTGGTCGAGCTCGGCGAGGTTGATTCAAGGAAGAGTGGTTAGGCAAACGAGGTTGAAGTCGTTCTGAGCTTGCGTGGCAGTTCCGAGGTGACATCGTAGCACAATAACGATTTGTAAGTTATTCTCAAACTTGACTCCTCTTGTGTTATGTCTACTTGTTGCTCTAGCTAGCGTGCACGAAGTAGAGCTTTTGGTTGTTAGCTTTGGTGCTTCCGTTAAATGATCTACCTAATCTTGTTTGCTCACCTAACATAGTCGGAATGAAATCCCGAATTCACCGTTAAATCTGTAGAACTAGGGCAAAAAGCTTGACTTGGCCATTGATTTTACATAGTTAAGTCAGAGCTCTTAGGTGTTGATAAGAAAACATCATCACTCTGAACCGCTAAAGAGGTTAGGTGAACCAATATTTGTAACTTGATTATCTTGATAAGCTTAGAGTTTTACAAACTGTTCGTTTTCTCTAGAAACATGTCCTCGCAGAACCCGTTGAATCGCGGCATTGATGTTCCTTCAGTTCTGCAAGCTCTGTGTAATGAGGCTTCAGACGATACCGTTAGCTTTGAGGTTCCTGTAAGAAAGAAAAGAGTAGTTCTCGTCATTTAGAACCTACTAAGTCAATGCAAGAGTCCCTAGTTGCCCTCAGATCCTACTTTGGCGTTTTAGGAGATGTCAAGTTTGTTTTGCCCACCAGAGGGTTACTTCATTATGTGCGAGAGATACTTCTACAATTGCTTTATTTGGTTTTCCATTCCTGAGCTGAACTTTGAATTCTTATGGGAACATAACCTTGCAATATCCCAAGTGACACCTCGCGGAATTCGCCACTTGATCGGAATTTTGGTACGTAGTTACAAGTGTAACCGCGAGCTCACGCTTACCAATTTACACAACTATTTGAGAGTTGTAAAGATTGGTACTAAGGGCAAGCTCAACTACTATGTTACGAATTGACCCTTTTTCAGATCAGTTGGTTTGGCTTTTTCTGCAAGATTAAGAGAAACTGGCATCCTCTTGATAGCCGGCTTTGTAGCATCTTTTATTTTTAGTTTAACTCTGCAACCATACTTAGCATATCTTTGGTTTTTATTCTAACTTCTTTTCTTCTTTGTTGGTTCAAATGACAGGTCGTAACTATCTGTTTACAGCTACAGAAGATACCGCCTCTACCAAAGTGCTCTTAGTTGCTCAAAGGTATCACTGGTCTTACGACTTTAACCTTGCAAGAGTAGAGAAAGCTCGAGCTTATCACGCAGGTGTTACTCCTTCTAGTTCGTTCACTTTTTTGAGTTTCTTCATGAGTGATGAGAGACCGTCGTTGCGTGAGAGGATGATCAATGCTGCTTGCGGAGAGTCGCAGGTAGAGCATGTTGAAACGCCTGAGCTAACTCAAGCGGACTCGGCTCATGTTGCTGATGCTGGAGGAAAGATTTCTTTCGCATGTTCTGATGTCTCATCCTCTTAGTACTTGTATATATTTATTTTTGTTTATTTCCTTTTCAAATTTAGTTCCAGAAGACCATCCCTCTAGGTCCCACCTCGCAGCTCATTCTGCTAAGGACAAAGGTAAGGGCCAAATTCAAGCTGATCCTAACGACGTGATGGAGGTAAACAAGAAGAAACGTCCCAGACTTTCCGCGATTGATGTTAGTAGGACTCCGCTTGTATCTCCGAGTCCTGTTCAGACGCCCGGACCCACCTACAACTGTAGGATGTCTTCTGCACAGTTGTTTGGCGATGTTGGTTGTCCTTCCTACTGCTTTCCTCCTGAAGGTGGCTTGCGCTGCTACGACTCCTACTCCTCGGTCTCTCTTCAGGGGACTAAGGTATTATCTTGTTAAGCACTTGCAATTCGTGATGGTAAGCCAATAGTTATGCTTTAATAGTGGATTTTTTGTTTCTGCAGCTCATCACCGAGATCAATCGCCTCGTCGTTGACTATGAGAACGTTGCGAACCAGAAAGATGTAGATATTACGACGAAAAAATCTCGAAGTGACGCTTACTTAGCTTTGGCCAAGGTGAGGAAAGTGAAGGTCAAGGAGCATAGAAAGGAGCTCGTAGTCCTACAGAATCAGGTTGAGGAGCTCACTGCAAGCCTAAACAAGATGCAGCTACGTGAGAAGACGAAGGTACAAAAGGCCATTGACAAGACGAACCTTGAGATGGAAGTTAGACTTGTAGCGCAGATGAAGCTAGCGAAGCAGAAGGTTGGTGAGATGAATGGACTTCCGAGAGATAAGGTGATTGACTATATGGAATGCAAGGGCAACCTTCAGATATAGTTCATACTTAAAATCACTGTTTACACAATGTGTATGATTCATGATGATCGCCATTGTAATGTATGTGTGTTATTTCATATCATCAATCAGATCCAGCGGACTCCGCAATTCGACTTCGATGCGGAGGTTGAGAAGCTTACTGACAAAAATCCAAGGACGTAGGATTTATTTGCCCAATGGTTCGTCTGAACATAGGCTCTCTTCTACGACCTCAGTCTGCAGTTGCGAGGACCCGTAGCTCATCTACAGCTTTCTCTTGGTCCGTTGTTTTCTTAAGCAGTGCGTCTAGCTTTGCTTGTGAGCCAGTTAAGAACGCAAGAGTCACTGTTGCTGGAGTTTCAGGAATGATTGTGTCATTGGTGTTGTCACGACGCTGCTGATCGGCGATGCGTCGTTCTTCGGTGATACATTGCTCTTCAACGACACGTTGCTGCTCGGAGACGCATTGCTCATCGGCGACGCGTTGCTCTTCGACGATACGTTACTGTTCAGCAGTGAGTTATTGATAGTCGCTTGTAGCCATCGTAAGATCGGTCGTTCGTAAGCTTTTTTTAGTAAGAAAATCTCAAGTTTCCCTTTAGTGGGAGTCGAAACTAACACAATTAGATTTGTCATGGGTTTATGAAAGGAAAGAGATCTCTAGGTTAAAGCTAAGAATGTAGGTTGCAATTGCTGTAAAGAAAGCTTTTATTGATTTTTTGTGTAACAAGTTGCGGATCCCCTTTACAAGAGATGTTTACAAGTATATATAGTTTTTGCTATGCCCGCTAGGTCGGCTAAGTCTACTAAGTCGGCTAGGTCCCCCTGCTAGGAGATTAGGAAACTTTCATGATGTCTGCTAGGCTTCGTTCTAATTCCCCCAAGTGATCTGGGCCTAGCCCACTTCGTCTTCAATGCTAACTTGACCTTAACAAACTTAACACATTTTATTTACACTTGAACCCGTTAGCTCCGTTGTTATGTTAGCTCTGTTAGCTTCACTATTCGTTTGAAGGATTCACCTCACGGAGCTTGTTAGTCGACCTCATTCTCCTCGCAGAGCTTGTTCATCTTTATACTTAGTGATTTCGGACAATGATCCTGGAGAGGTGGAAATTGACCCCAATAGCAGGGTCAACTTCTACCATCATCAACAGAAGAATGAATAAAACCTTTCAAAGCAATGCTTTTCTGAGAAAGAGAAACCTCTTTCTTCTCTTTGATACAGCTCATCAACATTGAAAACGCTAACCTGCCCCATGGATACTTAAAAAACGATTGAAGGTCTTTGATTTCCTCAGCATGCTCACACATAATTTTGGGATTGTGTGTTGTTGGCATGAGAATAGAAGCTAGAAGAGCAAGACACGCATACTTGATTCTCATATCTGAGTCGGTCACAGTCCTCTTCTTCAAAATTCTAACCACAGATCCAACAGTGACGGAAGACAGCATTCCAAATAAAGTAGGCCAGTAGGGTTTTCCAGCAATACTATCCTTCAGTTTTTTATTCGGCGTCTTCGGAAATGGTCCACAAGGAAAGCATGTAACGATTGCAAACTCCCTCAATGAGAACCAAACTGGCCGGCCGACAAATAGAATCCATATCTCGTGATTTTTATTCACTTTCAATTGCCGTGACATTATGTACCTTCCAAATCTACCCGAATATGTGGGTTTTTCCGTTAAAGTTAAAAATTTCCCAAAACTTGAATCCCAAATAACACGGGCCTCGTCTTCGTCCAATGCTTTCATAATTGTCCTTACTATGTGTGGTTTATGGTAAGCCGTGACTTTACTTCCAATAGGTTCATGGCCCTTTGCAAACATCCATGGAGGCAATCTCCCATAATCCATCTGCAAAAAAAAAAAAAATTAAATTAAGTTCCTCTACTAATCAAACCCAAATAAAACCCTACAGAGACACATAAATTTGCTATTATATTCCATGAAATTCAAACCCATAAATCGAAATTGAGATGATTGAAACCCAGATCTCGAAATTAAAATGATTTACCTTCAATTGACAACCAGTGAATGATCTTCGCAAAATATCTTCCTCGACAAACAGATAAATCTTCGTTTTCCACTCGAAATCGCGAACCTGACCTTTGGGTTTTCATCCGCCGTGAACCAAAAACCAGAGAAAAAATGGAGTAATGAAGAGAAAGAGAAAAGGGATAAAGAATATTGAATTTTGCACTCCTTCATACCTCGATAAAACCGAATAGCCATCATTAATGTCTCCTGACACAAGTCTGAGTTCAAACTCCTACATCAATAGGTGATATAGTACCAATTACTCATATGCCTACTGACAGGTCAGAATTCAGACCCCTACCCCTACATTAATAGTTCTGATAGGGTTTTAATCTTATTAACGAAAATTGAACAGTTCCAAAAACAGTGATATGCTACTTGGAAAATAAAGCACTTATTCCTTGCCTTGAGTACCAAGTACTCTTTTAGATTTTAGGCTGACATGTACTAACAGGTTTTTTTTACTGACCACATGTTGGTGATATATACAAATGATATTATTCTTTTTTTGTTTTGAACAATTAATAGACATTTATGTTGCTGACATGTACTAATAGGTTTTGGTAAACCATATTATTCCTTTTCTATCTTCAATACCTAGGTAAAAACTGAAAAGATCACTATCTTTTCTTAGTTTTTCTTGCAGCCGCCTTCGCTTGACAATGTTCTACGTGGTCTTTCGAAATCTCATATTCATCAACTTCTATTGATATCTCCATGTTATGAGTTTCTCATCCACTCTTCGAAAACCATAGGAGACTTTAGGTAAGATTTTTAGTTTTGGTAGATTCAATATAATTGATATATATATATATATATATTGTTTGGTAGAAACATAGATCTATGTTTCTTTTGACTATTTGTCTTCTAAGTTTCTGTTGTCGTTTCTTGTAATCTATGTAGCTAGTCGTCACCATCAACCGTTCTTGCTACCACCTTTTCTTCTCTGACCATGCATTTGAGCCTTTCTGGATTCATTTTCCTCGACCTTTAATAATATCTCCAGGTTCTTATTTTTCTCATAAACTCTTCGAAAAATTAGAGGGAAACTAAATTTGTTAGATTCTGGTTTCGAATGATAGTGACTTATGTCATATATATTTTCTCTTTAAAACAAAATTTTAACATTCAGTCTTATCTTTTTTTCATCAAAAAGGATAAAAAGAGACTTATTTTTAAGAAAGAAAGAAATATGAACAAAGTAGAGAAGACTCGTTATTTTTATCTTACCAAAGATTTTGTTTAAATTTATTTTATTCAAAAATTATTTTGAATGATACCTTTTTTGCTTTGCATTTTTAAATTATTTAAAACAAAAACATAAATTAGGTTGATCTCTCTACTATACAACATGTTTTGCCAAACGTGTGTGTGTATATATATAAAATATTCATATAATCATATGACCTTGTAATTTGTAACGGTTGGGATTACAAACAAGTCCCACATCCGAAGATTGGACAAAAATAGTCTAGTATATAAGTAGTGTCCAACTAAATTAGTACGAGACTTTTTGGAAAGGAACTCAAAGATAAATCCATGCGGGCTTTGCCACTTGGGCCCAAAGCGGACAATATCATACTAATAGGAGAGTTGGACATTGGCTTCAAAAGCCCCACAATTGGTATCAGAGCACTCGTTCGAAAAAGGGGGGCTGGAGAAGTGGGTGTGGACCAAGTTTGGTGTGGGGAGGCAAAACCCTCAAGGTGACCTCGCGATTAAGGGGTGATGGTGCCTTGTGTCGAAAAGTCTTCCAGTTATAGGAGACGGATTCCGTTGGAGATTACGGCGGTGCAAGATGGGTGCCAAGGTTTCGCTAGAGGGGAGGATACACGGGTTTGTGTGGTCCTTGGTTTGAGGGGAGGTTTGTTCACATCCGAAGATTAGACAAAAATAATCTAGTATATAAGTAGTGTCCAACTAAATTAGTATGAGGCCTTTTGGGAATGAGCCCAAAGATAAATCTGTGCGGGCTTTGCTACTTGGGCCCAAAGCGGACTAAAAATTAATAAAATTTCCCGGTCTAGAGTCGGTCCAATGTAAAAATTAGCAAAATTCGATAAGATAATAAGATAATAATTATTTTTGAAAATCCTATGTAAAATATGGTCCCAACAACATCATAAATTAATAATTATAAATCATAGGTATAATATATATAACAATAACGACTTAGTAATACAGGACTCCAACATTGTTAGTTTTTTCTTAAAGTTGGAATTACGTTGAAGCTTAACTCTAATTGTTTTTAGAGAAATTTCAAGAAATACCATTTTTGACATGCTACTTTTCAAAAATGCCACTCTTACTTTTTTAAAAATTTTAAATCATTTATATTTGGGTTAACTATGTTATATTAGGGTTTAGTTTTTTGGATTTAAGGTTTGTTAGGGATCAAAATATTTTTTCAAATTGAGAATTTTGAGATATAAGGTTTTTAAAACGAATTTATAAGTGGCATGTTGGTAATAAAATTTCAAGAGTGGCATATTTGAAAAGTGGCATGTAAAAAATGACATTTTTGTTAATGTCCCTTTTTTTTATTGCATCAACTTTATTGCATCAACAATTTATCCGGTTGTCTTCTCAAGTGTGTTTGAGATTGTACCTCTTGACTAATTTTTAGATTAAAATTTCTTCAAACTACGTTTGCAAATCTTTTCGGATAAATGACATGATCTCTTTTGTACTCACATAATTCTTTGGGCATCTAATATGTCATTATTGATTTCGTAATAAATCTTAGTTGGGAAGCCATTGCAATGAAACAATGATAGAATATTAAACATGAAGATTGCTAAATCAAAAACCTAAGAAGAATATTGAAACAACTAAAATTTCATACATACAAGAGAAAATATCATTTAGTAAAAGAAAAAGTGATATAAAATATGTGAACAACAAAACATTTGAAAATTTAAGTAAAATATTATTTACTAGAATATGAACTTTAGAGAAAATTTCCATTTTACAATAAAACAATTTTGTTAAGATTAGAAATTGAAATGTATCTCTATAAATTATTAATTATTAATTTATCGATTAATTAATATCTCTCTAAATTAATAAATTTTTATAGTCCCAACATTATTAATTTATAGAGGTTTTACTGTAATGGGAGAGTTGGACAAGGGCTTAAAAGTCCTACAATTGGTATCAGAGCCTAGGTTCCGGAAAGGCGAACCTGGAGAAGTGGGTGTGGGCAAAGTTTGGTGTGGGAGGAAAAACCCTCAAGGTGACCTCGCGATTAAGGGGTGCCGGTGCATTATGTCGAAAAAGTCTTCCGGTTATAGGAGACGGATTCCGTAATTGGTATCAGAGTCTACGTTCCGGAAAGGTAGACATGGAGAAGTGGGTGTGGGCCAAGTTTGGTGTGGGAGGAAAAACCCCCAAGGTGACCTCGCGATTAAGGGGTGCCGGTGCCTTGTGTCGAAAAGTCTTCCGGTTATCGGAGACGGATTCCGTTGGAGGTTACGGCGGTGCAAGATGGGCAAAGCCCACACGGATTTGTTTTTGGGTTCCTTCCCAAAAGACCTCATAATAATTTAGTTAGACACTACTTATATACTAGACTACTTTTGTCTAATTTTCGGATGTGGGACTTGGTTTGTAATCCCAACAGTAACTTTTGTCATATACACACTATAACTAGTAATACTTTAGGAACATAAGTACTATAACACATATTTTTGTCACTTATAATCTTTTTTACAATATGTGATTTAAATAATAAATAATACTATCATAAGTAGTAGACAAGTTAACCGAAAAAACAAGAAAGACAAAAGATGAAGGATATAAATCTGAAAATCAAATAGGCTCCAAATGATGACCACTAAAGAAGAAAAGAATGAAGAGTAATAACGTTGAATTCCTCTGTAATCCTTAAAAAATACACAATTTGAAGAAAAAAAAATTGTTACCTGTGATTCCTCCTCTTTAGTCCTCCTTCGTTCCTCCTCTGCAGAGGATTATAGGACGAAATTCTCAATCAAATTTGAGA
This sequence comes from Draba incana, assembly GCA_963576765.1. Lineage (NCBI taxonomy): Eukaryota > Viridiplantae > Streptophyta > Magnoliopsida > Brassicales > Brassicaceae > Draba > Draba incana. The sequence goes on along the minus strand of OY755204.1, from coordinate 33,338,582 downwards.
AGGAACAAGAGGAACTAGTTTTTTTTACAATTCCTTTTCATTCCTAAAATTTTGTTCTTTTTAATTTTTTTTCTTCATCATTTCTTTTGATCCTTTAGTTGTCACCAGTTAAAGCCATAGTGCCATTCGATACATTTGTTTGGCTCTGGATTGTTGTTTACAATTCATAGATCTCGTCTTTAAAGTTCGTTTTTTTTTGTTCTTGGCTTTAAAGTTCTTATGTGCCGTCCACTGTCTTCTCTTTTTGTAAGTGTTTTTGTGAAAGGTTCAACTATAGAATTCGTCTTCGAAAAATCAATAAAGAAACCTTGAATATAAAATATTAAAAGTTAAATTGTAATAATATAAAACGCATGAATTAGAAGAATATATAAAAATAAATTAGGACATAAAAATTGACCTGATTTCGTATGACGTGTAGTTTTTAAATGTGCTACAATTGTACTCTTTCTAATTACATCAAAGTATTCGTCAATGATTTAAATCACAAGATCTAAGATGAATTGGTAATTAGCTGGAGAAGACACACTATTTCAACAGTTATATTATGGATAACAATTCATGTTAGATTTTTTTATTTAAAATCCGATAGAGATATGGTATATTTGTTATAATTTTATTTGGCAGTTTACAAAGTCGAGTAAATATATAATAAAACCACGATATTAGATATCTAGTGAATTAGCAAAAATCTGAACTCCAAGTTTTTCAAGGCATACGTATGGAAATTAAAGTGACCCTAAAAAATAAAGCATTTTATATGGCAAGTTTTATCAGGTTCTATTGCAGTATTATCTAGTTTGAATCAAAGATGAATAATTATTCCATTTTATGCCAGAGATATGGAATTGAAGAGAAAACAATTAATAATGCTTTTCTTCAGGTGTCATAGAGACTTGGGCAATATACTTTTCCCCTCTAGTAGGGACTTATTCCCCTTTTTTCGATATATACAATTATGGATTTTCTTTTTTGGAGGATATCGAGGAGGGATATTCAGAATGGTGATTGTAAGTAGTTCCCATGACCCATATGGTTGAGGAGAGATATTTCAGTTGACGGAAACAAAAATTTTGGCATGGAACGAAGCCCAAATTGATCTTACAGAGTCAATATTTCCTTCAAGGGAGGCGAATAAGATAGTAAGCGGGTCACCAACTCATTTCCGGTTCCAAGTTGATGGATCTTGGCTAACATATTCAACCTTAAGATTATGGTGGATCTGCCTTCATGAAGATCAGGTCGTGCTTTAAGGGGCTCGAGGACACGGACACCAAATGTCATTGTTACGCTCGGAGATGGAAGCCATATGTGAGGCGATGTCAAGTATGATGGAGAAAGAATTAGTTTGTCATGATTTTGAGATTGGTAGTTCCGTCTTATTGAAGAAGTTAGGGAATTACACAATTTTTCCCCCACTTTTTCTTCTCTTTGATTTATCGGAGAATTTTATTACCCTATTTTTATTCTATTCCACCAAGAGATATCTTCCTAATTTATGAATCTTATATTATTATTAATATAAATTCAAGAGATATTTTCTAGATAAACATTTCATATTTTGGTTTACTTACCAATTTTCCGCAAATAGATCTTCATGTTGGGCGTTTGTCAGATATATATATATACCTCTTTTTACTCATATCAAACTTTCCCAAAAAGATGGCATTCGTGAGGCAAGATTATGTCTATAACGCCCCGACCGCCCTTCCCATGGGCCTCCGTCCACTCTCAGGCCCGTGGGCCCACCATGTCCGACAGTTGGTGCGTTAGTCTGGGAGGCTCAAAAGTCTTGTTTTACTAACCCTGCAAATCAACACGCGATCTTTTACCGTGTTTTGTCCTCACTCACACGATATTAGAAATGACTTTCCAGTTGGTCACCGATCATGAAATTGCTCTACCTCAAGCACGCTTAACTTTAGAGTTCTCTTAAAACCTATGACCAAAAAGATAAGTGCACTTTGGTGATATAGGTAGTCAAATCAATTCTTTTAAACCTCTTCGCATATACATCATATGCCCTGAAACCGGGGTGTAATAATCACCCCCACTAACAGAACGCAATGTCCTCGTTGCGCATACCAAGATCATTACCCCTGACAGTCTGACTCACACTGTTGTGAGGGTTCACTCTGATACAACTTATAACGCCCCGACCACCCCTCACATGGGCCCTGTCAACTCTTTGGCCCGTGGGCCCACCATATCCAACGGTGGCTGCATTAGTTCGGGAGGCTCGGAAGTCTTATTTTACTAACCCTGTAAATCTAACACACGATCTCTCCCCGTGTTTTGTCCTCACTCACACGATACTGGAAATGACTTCCTAGTAGGTCCCCATTATGAAATTGCTCCAGCTCAAGCACACTTAATTCTGGAGTTCTCTCTAGGCATGTGACCGAAAAGATAAGTGCACTTTGGTGATATAGGTAGCCAAATCAATTTTTTTAAGTCTCTCCGCATATACTGCATATACCTCATATACCCTGAAACCGGAGTGTCAAAATGTGTCTTTTTGTAATATGTTTTTTTGAACCTCTCAAACATTGGTTTCAGATCTTGATGTCTTTCAAGCAAATCAAATAAATGTTAGTTCTTCTCTCTCGAGGAGAAAAAATATGTGTCATTTTTCTATATCAATCTCAACTCAAACCCAAATTATTCCCCATCTACTCCATTTGGAAACACTCATCCTAATTATTTTCCTAATCAAGTAAGCAGGTTACAAACTTGGTATATCTAGCGAGTGACATGATTAAGGAATTTGGACTACAGTACTTATTCTTCCAGAGGAAGATAAGAGTGAAACACTTGGGCTTCGAGTCCGATAACAAAACGAGTCAGAATTTGGATATGGGCTTAGGGTTTTTCCATGAATTTGAGGTTCTTTCGATTTGTCTGAGAACTTGATCATGTATGTGGGAAAAATGAAAAATTGGTTAACTTCGCGTGTAGTTAGAAAGATTAGAAATTAAATGTAGATAATTACACTTTTCACTTAAAAACGAAATAAAAACAGTTTTCAGAATAATTTGAAATCATTTGTCATAATTATAAATATAATTTTTATATATATGTAATTTTGAAATTTAAGTATCTTAAAAAGAGGGAGAGTGGGGGGGGGGGGGTTTTCATAATCTAAGAAACAAATTGGAATAAATATTGTGTATTTCAATGTTTGGTTTTGTCTCTCAAATTATTCATCCAAAGTTAGCACCTGAAACTTATATACTTATATAAAAATGATTTATTGTAATTTTGATTAATTATGAATACTTTTTAGTAATATTAATCACTCAAATGAATATTTCTAATACTTTATCCAAATATAATTGGTTCTCTTATCCACTAAAATATTTTAAAACGTCATAAACGAATAGTTCTTTTAAATGATGTGGATGTTTTGAGAATCAACAGTTTATTTTATGATATATTATAAGTATTTTATTGATATATAATTAAAAATGTTATTTTGATTCTTATTATACTAATTTTTTACTTTTAACTTTAAATCAAAGATAAAATTGTAATTTTGTACCAAATTTCTTTATCTTGTTCGCAAAATTCTAATTTATGTCAGTGGCGCTTGTACATTTTTTTCGCACCATACAATTCAAAATATCAAAGATCTTTTAAGGGTTTACTTATCTTTTAAACTATATTTATTTTAAATTTTCACATTTTTATCATTTAAAACCAAAGTATCAAAAATCTTATACGATTATACTTATCTTTCAAACTATAAATTTATTTTCAATTTTTTTTAAAAGTTTAAGCGGGATCTTGAGAAATCTAAGTTGCAATTACTATCACATCTGAATTTTAATACGTTGTGTGTTTAGATTCTTTTCGTAAAGTCTATGAATTTTACGAATCGTTTTTCGCGGCCAAATGAATATTTGTGTTTAACATAAGTTTTTGTTCAAAAACTTCACATTTTTCTATTGACCGAATGAAAAACACGTGTATGCACATCTTAAAAAACAAAAAACATATATTTACATAGATTTAATACCAAAAAAAAATTATAAATCTATAACTTTAACAAAAGTATAAATAGAATTGTCGAATACCTCATATTCGTAATGACTTCTCTCCCTTTGAAGATAGTTGAGATCTCTCTCTCTAACTACGTAATTTTAAATTTTGTTTTGTTTTGCTTTAATAATGGACAAAGATCAAGAATTATCAAAGCAAAACAAAATAAACTTTAAAGTTACGTAGTTAGAAAGAGAGATCTCAACTATCTTTATAGGGAGAGAAATCATTTCGAATATGAGGTATTCAACGGTTATGTTTATAATTTTGTTAAGTTAATGATTTATAATGTTTTTTGGGTCTTAAATCTATGTAAATATGAGTTTTTTTTTATTTTTTAGATGCGCGTACACATGTTTTTTTTTCATTTTGTCAATAAAAAGGTGAAGTTTATGAACAAAACCTTATCCTAAATAAAAATATCCATTTGGCCAAAAAAACGATTTGTAAAATTCTTGTATTTTACGAAAAGAATCTAAACACACAATACATTTAGATGCGATAATAATTGCAATTTAGATCCCTCGAGATCTCGCTTAAAATTTCAAAGTTCTTTTTGAAATTGAATTTATAGTTTGAGAGATAAGTATAATCATATAAGATTTTTGATACTTTGGTTTTATATGATGAAAACGTGAAAATCCAAAATAGTTAAAGTTTGAAAGATGAGTATACCCTTAAAAGACCTTTGATATTTTGAAATGTATGGTGCGGAAAAAATGTACAAGCGCCAGCGACGTAAATTTGAGTTTTGCGAAGAAGATGGAGAAATTTGGTACAAAATTAGAGTTTTATCCTTGATTTAAAGTGAAAAGTAAAAAATTGGTATAGTAAAAATCAAAAAAACTTCTTTTAAAATTATTTATCAATAAAATATTTATAATCTATCTTAAAATTGATAATGAAAATTTAGCAATTGATTCTCAAAATATCCACATCCTTTCAAATTGTTATTCGTTTATGTCCTTTTAATTTATTGTAGTGGATAAGAAAACATATTATATGTGGATAAAAATATTAGAAATATTCATTTGGAGACTAATATTACTTAAAAATATTCATAATAAATCAAATTACATTAGCTCATTTTTATATAAGTTGTATAAGTTTCAGGTGCTAACTTTGGATGAATAACTTGAGAAACAAAACCAACCATCGAAAACACACAATATTTATTCCACTTTGTTTCTTAGATTATGAAAAAATTCCCCTCTCTCCCTCTTTTAGAGGTACTTAAAATTCAAAATTACATATACATAAAAAGATATATTTATAATTATGATAAATGATTTCAAATTATTCTGAAAACCGTTTTTTGATTTCGTTTGTACGTGAAAATTGTAACTATCTACATTTCATTCCTAATTTTTATAATTACAAATGAACGTAACTGTTATAAATCATAGTGGATTGTCATAACTAGTTCTGGTCCGTTTACGGCCCATTAACACTTAGTCTTTAGGCCGGTTTAATGAATCCTAGTTGAATTAGGATTTTCCTTTTATGTACTTTCCTTTTCCCAATAGGAAAATGAATTTTCCTTTTCTCTCTTGTAATAATCCTATATAAAGGATCTTATGATTAATGAATAAACACAATCTTCCCCATTCGTTCTCTTGATTCACAACACGTTATCAGCACGAGTTGCTCCCTAAACCCTAAAAACACAAAAAACGCGATTACTGTTCATCGTTACTATTCATCGTACTGTTCATCGCGTACTGTTCATCGCGCACTATTCATCGCGCACTGTTCATCGACGATTACTGTTCATCGACGATTACTGTTCATCCGGCGTTACTGTTCAAATCATAGTTCATACAGCCTTTAAGGTTACGGCGAACTAGAAGAAAGTTCATACAGCCTATCAACGGTTACGGCGAACTAGAAGACTCACGGAGGTTAAGGTAAACAATAAGAAACCCTAATCTAAAGAACCTAGATTCATGATAATCTTAGAAACCCTAATCTAAATCATGCTTGTTATTGTTATTGCTTGCTTGATTGTGTTTATTGATTCATGATTCGTAATCACTAGAAACCCTAACTTGAAACCCTAACCTAATTCAATTAAAATCCAAACCGATTGCATGATCTGTACCCGTGTCGATCGACACTAGTTTTATGTCGATCGACACGTAAACTTCTGCCTGAATTTGTTGTTTGAATTAAACTGTGTCGATCGACACAAATCACCCGTCGATCGACAGTAAACACTCTGTCCAAATTTGGTTGCATATTTATTTGAACTCGTTTGTTTGTTTGCTTGTTTGGATTGATTCGTTGATTGATAAACATGAAACTGAAACTGATTGCATCATATAGACATAACATGCTTGATTAAAATCCGGTCATATCATCATACGGTTTAGAATTTGAATACTAGGCTTGCATCATGAGCATATAAAAACATTATGTTAGGTTGTTAAACATAAAAATCTGGTTTCATAAGCATCATGCATCCGTACCCGTTTATATAAGCACCCATGACCTATTTTGCATCATATGCATAAACTTTAAAATCTTATAGTTCTTAGAGAATAGGATGAATGTTTTCAGATGTCGAAAATCAACAATTTGGATTATGCTGCCCTCAATCTCTCTGGAGACAATTACTTACAGTGGGCGTTGGATACTAAGATAAATCTAAAGTCTAAAGGACTTGGCGAATGTATCATTGAGGATAATAATGAGAATGAAAGGAATCGATACAGAACGATATCGATCATTCGTCATCATCTTGTTGAGGGTCTCAAGGATCAATACCTAACCATTGAGAACCCTTTGGACCTTTGGAAAGAATTAAAGATAAGATATGACCACCATAGAACGGTGTTGTTACCAAAGGCCAATTATGATTGGAGGAATCTCAGGTTCCAGGACTTCAAGTCCGTGGAAGAATATAACTCGGCTATGTTCAGAATAGTTTCTCAATTGAGACTATGTGGTGAGAAGGTAACTGAGAAAGACATGTTGGAAAAGACCTTCTCCACCTTTCACACTAATAACGTGTTGCTTCAACAGCAATACCGTGAAAGAGGTTTTGAGACATACTCAAAGCTTATAGCATGTCTATTACTAGCCGAGGAGAATAATACACTGCTAATGAGAAACAGTGAGATGAGACCTCCTGGATCAGCCCCACTTCCTGAAGCGAATGTGGCCACAGATGAAAAGAAAGAAATTAACCACGTCCAAAGTGATTATAGACATCGTGGTCGTGGACGTGGGGGTAGATGGCAAGGACGTGGCCGTGGCCATTTTAATCCATACGGCCGAGGTCAGGGCCGAGGCCACGGATTCCATAACGATCATTCTAACCGCGGGCGAGGACGAGGACGCGGATACCGAACTGACTATGATCGTAATAACCGTGGTATTACTTCTCAACCACGAGAATCAAACCCAAAATCAGTTTGCCATCGATGTGGAATGAGTAATCATTGGGCTAAGACATGTAGGACTCCCAAGCATCTGGTTGAACTCTATCAAGAGAGCCTTAAAGGGAAGAATCCAGAAACTCATATGATCCAGCATGATAATGAAGGAGATTTCGATCATGAGCAAGATGACTTGATGAATTTTGAAACCTCAGATATACTTAAGTGATTGATTTTGATTTTTTGTTTTGGTGTTTTGTGTTTTGCTTGTTTTACGTTTTACACTTTATACTTTGGTTTTGTGTTATTGCTTTCTATTAAACTTTATGGAATGAAAGAGTGTTATTTAAAAGTATCTATTGTTATCTCTTTTGAAGTATGAACGATATGGATGTGTTCATTGTGGATAGTGGATCAAGCCACTCGATATTAAGAGATAAGAGATACTTCATTGATCTTACACTTAAAAAGGCAAATGTAACCACAATTGCGGGTATAGCAAATTTAATTGAAGGCCACGGTCAAGCCCATATTTTATTACCTAAGGGCACGCATCTAGAAATTTCTAATGCGTTATATTCACCTAGTTCAAAGAGAAGTCTATTGAGCTTTAAAGACATTCGAATGAATGGTCTTCATGTTGAAACTAAGGACGAGAATAACAAAGAATTCCTTCAAATCTTTGAAACCGTCCATGGCTATAAGAAAGTCCTAGAGACTATACCTGCCATTTCTGTGGGCCTTTATTGTGCTAATATCGGAATGATAGAAGTAAATGCTATGGTAAACAAAGAGTTTACTGAGAATTTCACTTTTTGGCATAACCGGCTTGGCCATCCCGGTGCTAACATGATGCGAAAGATATTAGCAAGTACTAATGGGCACACCTTGAAAGAAAGGAGAGTTATCCCAAAGAATCTCACGTGTGAAGCATGTTCACTAGGGAAACTCATTACTAGGCCATCACCAATCAAAGTAACTAAGGAAACGATAAATTTTCTGGAAAGAATTCAAGGAGACATATGCGGACCAATACACCCACCTTGTGGGACGTTTAGATATTTTATGGTCCTTATTGATGCATCCACGAGATGGTCACATGTCTGCCTATTATCAACTAGAAATGTGGCATTTGCAAGATTGCTTGCCCAGCTCATACGTTTAAGAGCACACTTTCCAGATTTTCCTTTAAAGACTATACGTCTTGACAATGCTGGTGAATTTACGTCCCAAGCGTTTAACGATTATTGTATGTCCATGGGGGTAAGTGTTGAATATTCTGTGGCACATGTACATACACAAAACGGTTTGGCTGAATCGTTTATTAAACGCATACAGTTGATTGCTAGACCGTTGCTAATGAGATCAAAACTCCCGGTCTCAGCTTGGGGACATGCAGTTTTACATGCAGCAGAGCTAATTCGTATCAGGCCATCTAGTGAACATAAATATTCCCCATCACAGTTAATAACGGGTCAAGAGCCAGACATATCCCATCTTAAAACATTCGGATGTTCCGTTTATGTGCCTATTGCACCACCACAGAGAACAAAGATGGGACCTCAAAGGAGGATGGGGATATATGTTGGATATGATTCTCCTACTATCATTAAGTACCTTGAGCCAACCACGGGTGATTTGTTTAAGGCCAGGTACGCAGATTGTCATTTTGACGAATCTGTCTATCCAACATTAGGAGGAGATAACAGACTGGTAAAGGAAATTATATGGAATCAAACGTCCTTAAAATGGCAAGATCCTCGGACTCAAGAATGTGAATTAGAAGTCCAAAAGATTATACATTTACAAAAGCTAGCTAATCAATTGCCAGATTCCTTTGCTGACCCGAAAAGAGTAACTAAGTCTTACATACCAGCTGTTAATGCACCGATTAGAATTGATGTTCAAGAGGGACACAATCAAGTTGCTACAGAATCTAAACCACACTCAAAACGTGGCCGGCCAATAGGTTCCAAAGATAAGAATCCTCGGAAAAGAAAGAAAGGTGCTGAAATCGTGGTTGAGGAATCTGATGGAACCCCAGACATAACTGAACCGATAGTTCCAAGCAATGAGACTCGGGACGCCGAGTTTCATGGTTCTGACGTTCCTGAAAATAATGAGATCTCAATGAATTATGTTATGTCTGGAATACAATGGAATAGAAAGTGTGTGGAAATCGATGATATATTTGCTTTTAAGGTAGCACTTGAACTTATGGAGGATCTAGAACCCACGTCGATATATGAGTGCACTCCAAATGAAAATTGGACTAAATGGAAAGAAGCTATAAACGTGGAGTTGAATTCTTTAAGGAAAAGGGATGTCTTTGGTCCAATAATTCGGACACCCTATGAGATTAAACCAGTTGGACATAAATGGGTCTTTGTGAGGAAAAGAAATGAACATGGTGAAATCGTGAGATATAAAGCACGGCTTGTTGCACAAGGATTCTCACAGAGACCAGGAATAGATTATGAGGAGACAAACTCCCCTGTGGTGGATGCTACAATTTTTAGATTTTTGATAAGTCTGGCTATAAGAGAAAAGTTGGATATGCGGTTAATGGACGTTGTAAATGCATACTTATATGGTCCACTGGATAATGAGATTTATATGAGATTACCAGAGGGTATTGAGCTCAAAGATAAGAAAGGTTCTCGAGAACAACACTGCATAAGGCTGAACAAATCCCTTTATGGACTGAAGCAAAGTGGGCGTATGTGGTACAATAGATTGAGTGAGTACTTAGTCAAAGAAGGCTATAAGAATGATCCCATCAGTCCATGTATTTTTATAAAAAAGTTTGCAAACAAAGGGTTTGTTATCATAGCAGTTTACGTGGATGATTTGAACATCCTTGGAACCCCTGGTGAAATCGTCCAAACATTTGAATGCCTCAAGAAAGAATTTGAGATGAAAGACCTAGGCAAAACTAAGTTCTGTTTGGGATTGCAACTTGAGTACATAAATGATGGAATCCTTGTGCATCAAATGGCATATACTGAAAAGGTACTCAAGCGTTTTAATATGGATCAATGTCACCCATTGTCCAGCCCAATGGTGGTGAGATCTCTTGATCTAGAAAAGGATCCGTTTGGTCCTAAGAGAGACTCTGAAGAAGTCCTTGGTCCCGAAGTGCCATATCTCAGTGCCATAGGAGCTTTAATGTATCTGGCAAGCCACACTAGGCCAGATATATGTTTTGCCGTGAATTTATTATCAAGATTTAGCTCATGTCCGACCCAAAGGCACTGGGACGGGATAAAACATATTCTTCGTTACCTACAAGGAACGAAAGACTTGGGTCTATTTTATACTAACCAATCTAAGGACGGTTTAGTTGGTTTTGCTGATGCAGGTTATCTTTCAGATCCTCATAACGCACGGTCCCAGACAGGTTATGTGTTTACTCATGGAGGAACTGCAATATCTTGGCGGTCAATGAAGCAGGCCATTGCAGCTACATCTTCTAATCATTCAGAGATATTGGCAATTCATGAGGCTAGTCGTGAGTGTGTTTGGTTAAGGCTGATGACCCAGCACATAAGAGTGGATTGTGGAATGGCCGAAGATAAGCAGGAATCGACGGTCTTGTTCGAGGACAATGCAGCGTGTATAGCTCAACTTAAGGATGGATACATCAAAGGTGATAGGACGAAGCACATTCTGCCAAAATTCTTCTTCACATCCGATCTACAGAAAGATGGAGAAATTCAAGTGCAGCAAGTACGATCAAGTGAGAATTCAACAGACCTATTCACCAAGTCACTTCCAACCTCAACGTTCAAGAAACTTACTTATCAGATTGGAATGCGTCGTTTGAAAGACTTGCAGTGAGGTTCAGAACAGGGGGAGTAATACGTGTTGTACTCTTTTTCCTTCACCACGGTTTTGTCCCAAAATGGGTTTTACTTGGTAAGGTTTTAATGAGGCAACATCCAAAGCGTATTACAAGCCCATTAGAGTTATGACATCCAAGGGGGAGTGTTATAAATCATAGTGGATTGTCATAACTAGTTCTGGTCCGTTTACGGCCCATTAACACTTAGTCTTTAGGCCGGTTTAATGAATCCTAGTTGAATTAGGATTTTCCTTTTATGTACTTTCCTTTTCCCATTAGGAAAATGAATTTTCTTTTTCTCTCTTGTAATAATCATATATAAAGGATCTTATGATTAATGAATAAACACAATCTTCCCCATTCGTTCTCTTGATTCACAACAGTAACCAATTTTTTCTTTTTTCCCAAAAACAGAATCATGTTTTCGGCCAAATCGAAAGAACCTTGAATTCATGGAAAACCCTAAGCCTGGATCCGAATCCTGACTTGTTTCGTTATCGGACTCGAAGCCCAAGTGTTTCTCTCTTCTCTTCCTTAGGAAGAATGAGTACAGTAGTCCCATTTCTCGACCTTAATCTCATGCCAGAATCAGTGTCGGAGTCACTGGAAAGTTATTGTCTCTGGTTAATGTGGAGCCAATCGACGAGTTACAAACTAAAAACCAATGTTAACCTTCCTCCTCCACTGTCATCGTCCTCCGATCAATCCATCGATTTCTTAGCCGAGTATTCCCAATCTCATATTTATAAGTGGCTATTTTTTAGATCATTTAAACGAAAATTTATAAATGAAACAACCAAGCTTTTGTTTTTTTAATTAATTAATCTGAATTATTAATTCCATAATTATTAATTCTCAACGATTAATTCCAACAACACACTAGCGGAAAATATAAATCAAATAATTCCAATAATCAATTCTAACCAACAACAGTGACTACAAAATTCAAATAAACCAACCAAGTAATTCTAGTTACCTAAACACCAGGTTGTACAAGGAAATAAATCACATAAAACATCTCTAATCATCCTCTTCATACGTCATGATTCTACGATCACACTTTTCATTTACCTACAACACATGGAAAAAGAATTGCGTAAGTATTTAACAAATACTTAGTGAGATGGTCATACCATCTACGACCTATCACTCATGCTCAAAGGAAATAACAACAATACCATGATAACACACAGCAAACAGCACTAACAATAACAATCGACAAAACAACAATTCGCGAAACACCGCAAAACTGTCTCTGGTGTCGATCGACACCACACAAGGGTGTCGATCGCCACCACCAGAAGACTTGTGTCCATCGACCCCAAGAAATGGTGTCGATCGACACCTGTCGTAGAAACCTTCGGATCGAGCCGTCTCCTCTCTGGCTCGATCGCGAACAGCAACAATCGATCCACCTGCACCAAAACATCAACAGTACAAACGACACGCACATATATCACAGAGAACGAGTTATCAATCAATTAATTCCACGCAAACGCATCATTATCAAACCAAATCGCCCAGAAGCCATGGTCCGCACTCACCTTAGCCTTGGACAAAGGATATTCGGATTGGACAATGGTGAACACGAAGAACGCAACCCCCTACAAGGCCAAAACTTCACTGATTACCGATCCTCCCCACGAGAACTCGATGAACAACGATTCTACGCTCACCAATCTCCTCGAAACACTCACTTTTGCTCAAAAACCTCAAGAACACTAACAAATTCTCTTAATCTCTCTTAGAACACGTTTTTCTCTTCTAAACTTCTGAAAAACGATCAACATTTGCTACTAGGGATTTATAAACCACGACTTAGGGTTCCGCACCCAAACCGACCCAAACCGAGCGATTAAAAATCAAACCGTAACAATTCCAAAACAGTGGTGTCTATCGACACCCCTACCAAACATCTAAATTTGGTTTTGGGATGTTACGATAAAGAGGTTTACGTCTGCAATAAATTGTCTTTTGGTTAATCAATGCTATGTTTTGTGACCTTTCAAATGTCGAGTTTAAAAAAAGGCATTTTTGCAAAGATTTTCACACGATGACATAACTGTAAAGTGGCATGCCAAGAGTGACATATTCTAAAAATTCTCTATATATTTTCTTCTTAAAGTTGGAATTTTGTTGGCATGATCTCTAAATTTTTTTTATTGCATCAAAATGTATAAATACTTAATCTTTACCAAATTGAAGAGTTATATACGTGATAATTTAAAACGATGATTACCTTCATCAAGCTGAAGAGTTTTATACATGATAAACTAATTATTAAATACTTCTAAAACTATGATTATCTTGTTTTAAACTTCCAAATAGTTGTAGTTTTTATTCTTGCATATAAATAGTCTAGTAGGTTATTAGCATCCATCTAACAATGATGACCGAGAGTGGTAACATGATATGGAGTATGATAAATATGTAAAAAAATATTTGAACAAGCAAATAACAAAAATAAATGAACTTTTATGAACTTTTTTATAAAAGTTCTTTATAAATTAATAATTATTATTTCTCGATAAATTTCAAAAATTCCACAAAAGATTTCTCGATAATTATTATTTCTCGATAAAGCAAATAACAAAAATATTATTTCACAAAAGAAAATTTCAAAAATTCATGGATTAGAAAGACTTCTTTATAAATTAATAATTATTATTTCTCGATAAATTAATAACTTTTTGCAAAACCTGCACATGGAAGCATATGATATGAACCATCACAAATTTCCTACATAGAATCTGTAATTTTTTTTTTTTTAATCACACCATTATGAATGTGAAGCATAATTGAGTTTAAAATTTGAATTCTCTCCCGGGCTCGAAACCCAAAGAGTTGCTTCACCATCTTCGATGTGATGAAAGCTTACCGGAGCTCGGCTCTCTGGTTCAAGTAACTTCCGTCCGGTTATATAACTTCCGTTAATTCGTTATAGCCAACGAGAAACTTTCGAGCATCAATTGCTTTGGTAAATCTAGTTCATTTCCGTTAGCTTCCATGGCTTCCGGCAAGATCTACGCACCGTCCGTCCTCACTCTCCGCCGTCCTATTCAATCGCCGGTGATAAATCATTCAGATCCGAGTACGCTGCGTCTTCATCTCCAACCTCTAAGCCAACCGCCGGACCCACCAGATCCTCAAGACCGGTCTCGATGTTACAAAGGTTCTCTGCCACTGCTCACGTGTCGTCGGAGATTACCGCTCTATCGCCTCCATTCCATCCTCCGGTTTCATCACCGGATCCACCTACAGCAAGACTCCCGTCGACGGGATCTCAGGCCTCCATCTCCTTCGAGTCCCTCCTTGCATAGCGATTTGTCGGTCTTAGCACGAATGCGAACCTGATTTCCCAGCCATCACCGTCTGTCCAAGCGGCACCACCGGAGAAGGATTTTCCGGCACCGAATTTCCACTGCCCCCCTTGGGCCGATGTAAGCCATAAGACTCATAACTTAATCACGTTTCAAAATTTGTTGGGCTTGGCCCACTTTACATGTTATGGTCCATTAGTGCTTTATTCAAACCCAAATGCTATAGTTTCAAGTTCAATAGGTGATGTTTATTTTCGTTATACCGAGAATGATTCCGCTCCTAAGGCCATCGATAACCGTATGAGCTTCTCATCGCTTCATATTGTGAGATCAAAGTTTTATGGATTCTCAAATCCTGTATTTGATGAGTATGATATCTCCTCGATAAAGAGAAGATCAAAGTTTTCTGGATTCTCAAATCCTGCAACTTTTTCCTTTTTAGAGGAAAATTTGTTACATTTGCTTCCCTCTTTGAGAGTAAGCATCCTCTCGGTTTCAACACCGAGCAACTTCCTAACCGTTTCGACGAGACTCAGCGGTATAGGTAGATTTCCAAAGTCACCGCTCAGAGTGACTAAATCATCATGGCTCTCCGGCTTATCCACGAGCTTTATACCGATGTATCAAAAAATTGTTCTTTATTCGCAGTCGTATAAATTTTCTTAATGTTTATGTTCTAATTATCAATGTTTTTATGTTTTGTGCTATGACTGGATGTTTAAGATAAATGAAAAACAAAGTGTTGACAAAAAAAAAAAAAGAATCTCGGTAGTCCTTTGATATTTTTTTTCACTTAAATAACTTAAAAACTAATTTCAATACTTTTTGTTTAGTTTGGATATAACCACATTACCTAATTTGAACATTGACTATGGTTTTCTTGTTTTCATGTTTCTCATTTATAATAAAGCCTGAAATCATTTGGTTCTTAATTCTTACAAACAAAGAAACAAACACATATGTGATTAAACTACTAAGGGCTTTGTTCACAAACATATTCGAAGAGGGATAGAATGACTTAAATCAATTATTTTATAAAAAAAAAAAACCAAAAATTTCGTGTTTGTTGATATATCATGGTTTTTACCCTGTTTAGGTCATGATATAAGTCTAATATCTAGAGTCTTTATGGTGTTTTCTAGTATGTTTTAGAATCTTTGCAGGTACTAAGACGTTTGAGGCATAATTGATGTTTACTGGAGCATTGCGGAATGAAGTGGCGAATATCGAAGTGAAGAGTCGAAATCTGAAGATGGTGTCGATCGACACCACTTCTGGGTGTCGATCGACACCCTGCTCGACCAAGCCAAAAGCCCAAAATCGAAGATGTTCATTCAAAGCCCGAAAGTTCCAGATGTTTATAATTATGTTAATGACGGTTTAGGAACCTTATAAATACGTTTTTACAGCCATTTTTTAGGCTTATGCTTTATTTTACTTAGTTTAATAGATATATTCAATTAAGAAAAGATGTTTGCATCTTTGAATATGTCTGAGTAATTTCCCTGTTTGGTTTAGGGTTATTCAAAGGTGTTTGATGTTTTGCTAGATCTGATTTTAATCGAATAGGATAATATCTTTAGATGTTCTTCATCTTGACTTGAGTTTATTGCTGATTTTAGATTCGTGACCGGAAATCTGATCTTAGGATAATTAATAGAAACGACAGTTTTGTTGATTACCTGATCTAGCCTTTGATGAGCAAAATTCCTTTTCGCAAAGAAATTTGGTTTAGGGTCTTGTGAACAATTGAGATTGAACTTTAATGCTTGTTTATATTGTTAGGATTCGCAAAGAAATTTGGTTTTCTAGGATTTAAACATAGATAATCTCTGTAGCGAAAGTTGATTGATTTTATATTCGTGTTCATGTTTAAGAACCGTGCTTAATATCCTATCTTTTATTTATTGATCTGCAATTCTGATTCAACTGAGATATCCATGTGCCTAGCATTTCTCTTTATTGATTTCATCACCGTTTTAACTGCTTTGTTTACTTGCATTTCATACGCATCATCCTGCTTATTTTAATCTGAATTTAATAATCTATTGTGCAATTGATTCCATGTGGATTCGATACCTAAAGTACTGCAATTGATCTCTTAATTTGAGAGAGTAGCTTATGGTTAATTTGAGCATATCACATTTTGGCGCCGTTGCCGGAGAATCAACGCCATTAGGTTTTTATTATTAGGATTTTGTTTAGGTACTTTTAATTTTTATTTTTATTTTGCTAGTTTCGTTCGTCTCTTTTTGTTTTGCATTTCAGGTACATGCCTGATACTAGAAGCAACCAAGACATGGATCTAGTCAACTAAAATCTCGAGGAGTTAGCAGGTTTGGAACGTGAGAACAGGAGAGCATTCCGAGAAGAAAGGATAGCATCTATACCACCCATTATATTAGCTCCGGGAGATGATGGAGTTCTGCGTGATCCGGCAGGACTGAAGTATAACGCGCAAGGACAGAGGATCAACGACGACGAAACAGTGATCGTCGAGGAGAATTTGGCAATTCTGCAGGATGGTGTCGCTCGACGCCAAGAACCTGTCGAGCGATACGACGAGATACAAGGTGTCAATTAGGCAAGAATCGTCAAAATGTTTTGAGGAATGAGGAGAACGCTACGCAAGGAAGAACGCTTGCAAACTACAACTGTCCAGATCAGTTCTATGCGAATCGAGTTGCGATTCGTCCTCCTCCCTTTCAGAGGAATTACTTTGAGCTAAAGCCTGCTTACTTCAGTTTAGTCGCTCAGAACCCTTACCACGGTCTTCCTCATGAGCATCCTATGGACCACATCGAGAACTTCGAGGATTTAGCTTCCAACATTAAAGCGAATGGTGTGTCCAGCGATTATCTCTTCTGCAAGCTATTCCTGTACTCTCTTAATGGGGATGCTTCTTACTGGTTGAAGCAGCTTGAGCCAGGATCGCTGACTACTTTGAACAACACTCAAGGACCATCACCAATGCAAGTTAGTTGGTTTTACTGAGGTGGGTAACTGGAAGTGAATCGGTTTAACGGAGCGAGTTCAAACTTCGGGAGAACGCCAGAAAGACGTTGCAAACCCAGCCCTAATGAATCTCTAATTTCTTGTCTTGGACGTTGGAAATCGCAAGACCTGATTCAGCTTCCAAACACTTGAAAGCGAGGACGGACCGCTCTTGAAAATACAAGGTGTCAATTAGGCAAGAATCGTCAAAATGTTTTGAGGAATGAGGAGAACGCTACGCAAGGAAGAACGCTTGCAAACTACAACTGTCCAGATCAGTTCTATGCGAATCGAGTTGCGATTCGTCCTCCTCCCTTTCAGAGGAATTACTTTGAGCTAAAGCCTGCTTACTTTAGTTTAGTCGCTCAGAACCCTTACCACGGTCTTCCTCATGAGCATCCTATGGACCACATCGAGAACTTCGAGGATTTAGCTTCCAACATTAAAGCGAATGGTGTGTCCAGCGATTATCTCTTCTGCAAGCTATTCCCGTACTCTCTTAGTGGGGATGCTTCTTACTGGTTGAAGCAGCTTGAGCCAGGATCGCTGACTACTTTGAACAACACTCAAGGACCATCACCAATGCAAGTTAGTTGGTTTTACTGAGGTGGGTAACTGGAAGTGAATCGGTTTAACGGAGCGAGTTCAAACTTCGGGAGAACGCCAGAAAGACGTTGCAAACCCAGCCCTAATGAATCTCTAATTTCTTGTCTTGGACGTTGGAAATCGCAAGACCTGATTCAGCTTCCAAACACTTGAAAGCGAGGACGGACCGCTCTTGAAACTTCTTCCCAAATGATGAATTCAACTGTCCTAGATCGAAAATCAAAAGCCTCATGACCCTGTCTCCACAAGAACAATAGTAGTGAGCGCTGATCTAGTGAAGTCATAGAGATCACAAGGATCTAATAAAAAAGTCAACAGAAAAGTGTAGTAAAAACAGAAAAGTGCAAGTCCGAAAATCAGAAAAATTCGGAATCAAAAAGTTCAAAAATGGGCAATGCATCTTTATGATATCCTTAATTGGATACAGTTTCAGAGGGAAAAGAGAGGGTGAAACGCAAGAAAGTGTTCAAGGAAGCGAAAGAATCTAGAAGGTCCAGCGATCGATATTCCCTCGATGAGACTGCACCTAATTTAACTAAAGAGATTTGCGACTGAAAGTCTGAGATTCTCTAAGGGGTTTGGAATTAATCTGGAGAACTGCTATACTTCTAGGGAAACATAGAAGTATTACCGGATTAGCTTTGCAAAGGTATGTGGTTCCTAAAGGAGTGAGTACACTGTTTTGCTTAGGGACAAGCAAAAAGCTAAGTCTGGGGGAGTTGATATATCATGGTTTTTACCCTGTTTAGGCCATGATATAAATCTAATATCTAGAGTCTTTATGGTGTTTTCTAGTATGTTTTAGAATCTTTGCAGGTACTAAGACGTTTGAGGCATAATTGATGTTTACTGGAGCATTGCGGAATGAAGTGGCGAATATCGAAGTGAAGAGTCGAAATCTGAAGATGGTGTCGATCGACACCACTTCTGGGTGTCGATCGACACCACTTATGGGTGTCGATCGACACCCTGCTCGACCAAGCCAAAAGCCCAAAATCGAAGATGTTCGTTCAAAGCCCGAAAGTTCCAGATGTTTACAATTATGTTAATGACGGTTTAGGAATCTTATAAATACGTTTTTACAACCATTGTTTAGGTTTATGCTCTATTTTACTTAGTTTAATAGATATATTCAATTAAGAAAAGATGTTTGCTTCTTTGAATATGTTTGAGTAATTTCCTTGTTAGGTTTAGGGTTATTCAAAGATGTTTGATGTTTTGCTAGATCTGGTTTTAATCGAATAGGATAATATCTTTAGATATTCTTCATCTTGACTTGAGTTTATTGTTGATTTTATATTCATGACCTGAAATCTGATTTTAAGATAATTAATAGAAACGACAGTTTTGTTGATTACCTGATCTAGTCTTTGATGAGCAAAATTTATTTTCGCAAAGAAATTTGGTTTAGGGTTTTGTGAACAATTGAGGTTGAACTTTAATGCTTGTTTAGATTGTTAGGATTCGCAAAAAAATTTGGTTTTCTAGGATTTAAACATAGATAATCTCTGCAGCGAAAGTTGATTGATTTTATATTCGTGTTCATGTTTAAGAACCGTGCTTAATATCCTATCTTTTATTTATTGATCTGCAATTCTGATACACCTGAGATATCCCTGTGCCTAGCATTTCTCTTTAATGATTTCATCACCGTTTTAACTGCTTTGTTTACTTGCTTTTCATACGCATCATCCTGCTTAGTTTAATCTGAATTTAATAATCTATTGTGCAATTGATTCTTTGTGGATTTGATACCTGAAGTACTGCAATTGATCTCTTAATTTGAGAGAATAGCTTTTGGTTAATTTGAGCATATCATTTGTTATCATCTGATTCTACCTCATCATATTATGAAAACATCTTCAATCTATAATATTTCTTCTTAGTTATGGGAAAAAATGTTGGAATAATTATCAGCTTGGAATTGCATAATCATATTAAATATAAATTTTCTTTTACTGATTTAAAAAAAAACACTTAATAATTTCGGGTGTGCTGACATGGCATGGTGCAAGGATGGAGAGGGACTTCTTACTTTCATATACAATAAAAACTCTATAAATTAATAATGTTGGGACCACGATATTTTATTAATTTATAGAGTTATTTACAGAAAATGGAAATTTTCTATAATCTTTTTAAAATAATTTTTATTTTAAAATTTTTAATTTATATTATGCTATATTTTTATAAAATTAGTTTACTTTTTTATTTGTTTGTACTATATCAAATAATGATAGAGTTATAAACAAATTTCAGTTCTAAGAAAAAATAACCAACATTAAAATGATATATAAATATATTTTAGTCATGTTTATATAGCATATATTAATTTATGATATTATTGGGACCATATATTTGCATAGGATTTCTAAATATATTATTATCTTATTATCTTATCGAATTGTGTTATATTTTACACCGGCCCGATTCGGGACCGGACAAATTTATTAATTTAGAGAGTTTATTAATTTATCGAGTATTAATTTATAGAGTTTCTACTGTATATGATTAAGCTTTGTCGTAATTTTATTGACATTAAATAGTGGCTCATATTCGTAGTCATAAAATTATTTCAATGAGATTCATGAATATCAAATTGCAATAAGATTCTATATGATTTTCAAGAAAAAGAATGTCAATAATCATTATAACGATGATTACATAATTAGTCTTTTTTTTTAACGCTGAAAACTTCATTCAAAGGGTTTGGCAGGAAATACCGAAACAGAGTATTTTGCCCAAAAAATACTAAAGAGAAACAACAACAGCCGACAAGGCCACAGAGAAAGCAGAGAAAACGAAATAGGGAAGCTTCTTTCACAGAAGACTTATGCGAAGAGAAACAGAGCTTGTCAAACTCTAGGAAGACTTGAACCGTGAAGCTTGCTACGGCCAAAGTGAAGCCTATGGTGCCTCCATAGAGATACGGTGGTTGAGCCAAAAAGGACCTCCCCGAGCTATATAAGATTGGTGACGACCATCGGAGATTACACTTGTCGCCATCGCTTGAGCGATGCTATTGTTTGAGACTTGCGTGTACGAAAGAGTCCAACTTTCAAAGAAACGAAGACTTTGGATAATGTGGTCCACTAACCTTCTATACGAGGGGAACTTATGAGGGTGAAGGAGCGCCTCTTTTGCCTGAGTGAAATGGGCTTCGAAAATTATGCGACGAAAGTTAAGATCATTTGCCGCTTCAATCGCCCAAATGAGGCCCCATAATTCCGTTTGAAGCTGAGATAACATCCGAGCATACGATCTTCAACTATGGAACAAAGCCACACCATATTACATAATTAGTCTTGTTTTTATTTTTGCTAAATATGTAAGTTTATTTTTAATTCGAAGTTCGAACTAATGGCGAATAAAATCTAGGGATATGATCAATTAATTTGGTCTTTATTAACCACTAGAGAAACATATTATTAACCCGTTAATTTATGGAAATAATGGCGTGTTCTTAGATGAGAGTATTGTACAAGCTACAAAGGATCCAGCTAGTTCCAGGCTTATCCATATTACCAAACAAAGAGTAAAATCTGCCACTAAGGGATGTAATTAATATAACAAGACAAATAATTACATAATCAGAAACGGTTTTGGAAAAGATTCTAGGACACATGTACGGCATTACAAAATAGATGTTACACAGGTTTGATAGATGATCAGAAAATGGACATCGTAATTCAAGGGTCTCTTGACACAAACCATAACCGTCTGCACAGAAAGCTGAGAGAGTGACAGAGAGAGAGAGAGAGAGAGAGAGAGAGTAAAGATCCTTTAACATAGCGTAAATTATGTAGAAACAAACATTCACAAAAGCAACCGTTTCATGAAATTGTCCTCACAACTCAAGTATTTAAACCACGAAAATGAGCCTTTAGTTTTTATTCAATCACATGCAATATGAGAGTGCCATTTAAAGACTTCTTAAGATTTTTGGTACTCATTCTTTTTTTTAGTGGTGCTTCAGTCGCTGCAGATGCAACATGGACACAAAACATTAATAGGTACGAGACTGAGACTTATGGTTACACACCTCCATCACCAACCTATGGTGCTCCACCGAGCTACCCAACACCAACATACAGTCCACCTATCAAGCCACCACCGGGGAAAAAGCCTCCAACACCAACATATAGTCCTCCTATCAAGCCACCTCCAATACACAAGCCTCCAAAACCAATTTACCATCCTCCTGTCAAGCCACCAGTGCGTAAGCCTCCGAGGCCAATTTACCGTCCTCCGATAAAGCCACCTCCACACCACAAGCCTCCGACACCAATTTACCATCCTCCTATAAAGCCACCTCCAGTTCACAAGCCTCCAACACCAATTTACCGTCCACCTATCAAACCACCACCGGTGCAAAAGCCTCCAACACCAACTTACAGTCCTCCCGTTAAACCACCACCGGTGCAAAAACCCCCAACACCAATTTATACCCCGCCTATAAAGCCTCCACCAGTGCAAAAGCCTCCATCACCAACTTACAGTCCTCCTGTTAAACCACCACCAGTGCACAAGCCTCCCACACCCACTTACAGTCCTCCGATTAAACCACCACCGGTGCAGAAGCCTCCAACACCAATATATAGCCCGCCCATATATCCACCACCGGTACAAAAACCTCCAACGCCAACTTACAGTCCCCCTGTTAAACCACCACCTGTGCACAAGCCTCCCACACCCACTTACAGTCCTCCCGTTAAACCACCACCAGTGCAGAAGCCTCCAACACCAATTTATAGCCCGCCAGTATATCCACCACCGATGCAGAAACCTCCGACACCAACTTACAGTCCTCCTGTTAAACCACCGCCAGTGCACAAGCCTCCCACACCCACTTACAGTCCTCCTGTTAAACCACCACCAGTGCAGAAGCCTCCAACACCAATTTATAGCCCACCTATATATCCACCACCTGTGCAAAAGCCTCCGACCCCAAGTTACAGTCCCCCTGTTAAACCACCACCTGTGCACAAGCCTCCGACACCCACTTACAGTCCTCCCGTTAAACCACCACCAGTGGAGAAGCCTCCAACACCAATCTATAGCCCGCCTATATATCCACCACCGGTCCAAAAGCCTCCGACACCAACTTATAGTCCCCCTGTTAAACCACCACCAGAGCACAAGCCTCCGACACCCACGTACAGTCCCCCAATCACGCCACCACCAGTGCTTAAACCTCCAAGTCCAACTTATACTCCTCCACAAGGTGGATATAATATACCTCCTCCTTATGCTTATCTCTTGCAACGTACTGGCGAATAATCAATTAGGGTAAGAAGTTACAATAAATATATATATATATATATATATATATATATATATATATATATATATATATATATATAGTCCCATAAAGATCGTGAAATATGTTATCTAACTCAAGAGAGTTCTATGTTCAAGATACTTATTGCACAACACATTGTGTGATACAATAAATAAAGTTTTATATATTGTAAAGTTCATAATCATTAAGGTAATATGTTCCAATCAAGCTTTAGGTGGATATTATATGTTGTGTTTTTGAAATTTACTTGATATATATACCGTTTATCCAAAGAATGGAAAGAAATCATGTGGCATTCTAACTTGTTAAATCTAAAGAGGAAGATCATTCAGGTAGCATTATATATAATCAACATTAAGGAAATTATCTTGATATCTTTTTTACTTAAAAGTTAAGATTTGAATGCTATGTGCATAATTTTGGCAACTCTAATGCATAATTGGTATGATAAATAATTTTGTGAAAAAATAAGTAAACGAATCGTAAATTCAACCCATCGTTTACCAAACACTTTACTCACTCTAAAATGGGCTAAACGCCATTTGGCCTCTAATGGAAGTTGTCGTAGATGTGGGGGATATGAAGTGAGGATTAACATTTTACTCTGAATGTCGATCGGTCATGAAAATTTGGGCTTTATCCGCTATATCCACTTTTTGGGGGGTTTTCCCCCATGTAGTTCTCTATGTTTTAATTTTTTTTTTTCACTTTCGGAGACTAAATGCACTTGGTGCAACTGTGCAAATAGGAATATTCTAAGTTTACAGTATGTGTGGAAGATGAAAAATAAAAAGTGTTGAATTGAAAAGAGGTGTCTCCTTAAGATACCTTTCAGTAAGGTTTATATGAGGATAAAGCCAGAGGATTGCATACCAAAAATATATGGTGGAAGACGACATGAGATAAAGCAAAAGGTCCATGAGTCAATCCGCAATTGATTTCTAACTCTCGAGATGTCATATTCATGCTTTTTGGATATAACAATTACTAGTGAATGGACAAGCATGGTGTCTCATAGAAACGATGTAACTTCTCTAATTAGGCTACACTTCAAAATATAATTCTCCGACTTGGTGAAGATGTTGGAGGACCAACTTGATTGGCCTTCTTTTTATTCAGAACTTTGATTACATATTTTAGAATATCTCATGCTATTCTTTATCCATTTGTGCCGACTACCTTATCAAAAGTTCAGAAGCAAGAGGATGTTTGTTTTTCTCTATGAGCTATTTGGTATCGGATTGATTCTCTTTGCACTACAAGAAAACAGCCGCAAAACCGACGGAATTTTCGACGGAAGTGATTCCGTCGGAAAGTTACCGACGGTAAACCGACCTATTTCCGACGGAACTGAAATTTTTCAATTCCGTCGGCAATCTGTCGGAATTATTTCCGACTGATAAGAAGACCGTCGGAAATCGGTCGGATTATTGGACCATTTAACTAGCCGGTGCCGACGCCGGAGGAGATTCTGATTGTTTGTCAGAAATCCGTCGGAAAATACGAACGTCGATATTACCGTTAATATTTTCTGACAGATTTTCGACAGACACCCAACTAGCTGTCGGAAATCTGTCGGAAAAATAGCCGTTATGTAGCCGTTATTATATCTGTTGGCTTTCCGACGCTTTTCTGACAGATTTCCGACGGTCAGCGTATTTATATATATGATTCCACACATCTTCATTCACTCATAACAACAACAACTTCCAACCAAACATTTGTTAAAAAAAAATCGTTAAGAGAGGGAGATATCATGTTCTAGATATTATAGATCGTGGATGGATGAAGAGATGTATGATCCGGAGTCGAAGACATTAAATGAAAGTTATGCACGAGGTATATGCAAGTTCATGGCGGTTGTCGGGAATCGACCGGAGATAAAATGTCCATGTTTAAATTGTTGCAATTCACGTAATGTTAAGGTAGAACAAATTTGGCATCACTTGTATACCCATGATTTTATGCCGGGATACAAAATTTGGTTTTTTCATGGAGAAACTAATTATGATGGTGGTAGTAGTAGCAGTGCACCATATGTTGCGGATAGCTTAGGCGAATATAGAACGGAAGTAGATTTTGGTGTAGGTACCACTGAGATGGTTCATGATGCGTTTAGAGAGAATTTGCCATCGATCGTAATAGGGGAGGATAGAGTAGAAGAACCAAATGAAGAAGCTAGAAGATTTTTTGATATGTTAGACGCAGGGAAGCAGCCATTATATCATGGGTGTAGAGACGGACATTCACCTTTATCAACTGCTAGTAGACTGATGACCCTTAAGACGGACTTCAATTTGGCGGAAGAGTGTGTTGATGCGATAACAGATTTTGTGAAAGATATTTTGCCTGAAGATAATCAAGCACCTGCATCATACTACGAGATACAGAAACTTGTAGCTAGTCTTGGTATGCCGTATCAGGTGATAGATGTATGCATCGACAACTGTATGATATATTGGAGAGAAGACAAAGACCGGAGAAGATGTAAATTTTGTTGTAAACCACGGTATCAGGATACTGGTGGCAGAGTTCCAATTCCATATAAATGTATGTGGTACTTACCATTGACAGCGAGGTTAAAGAGGTTATATCAATCTGCGTGAACGGCAGAAGAAATGAGATGGCATGCAGAGCATCGTCAAGATGGAGAGATTACACATCCTTCAGATGCAAAAGCGTGGAAACATTTTCAAATGTTGTATCCGGATTTTGCATACGAGTCAAGAAATTTGTACCTTGGGTTAAGTACGGATGGTTTCAACCCATTTGGGAAGCATGGAAGGCAGTATTCTTTGTGGCCCGTAATCGTAACATCGTAAAATTTGCCCCCTGGTATGTGCATGCGTCGAGAATTTTTATTCATCTCCGTTCTTATTCCCGGCCCTGAGCATCCGAAGAGATCACTTGATGTATTCCTCCAGCCATTGATTTATGAGTTACAAATGCTATGGAGTCACTGTGTCGAAGCGTTTGATGTTTCACGGTAGCAGAATTTTCATATGCGTGCGGTCCTTATGTGGACTATTAGCGATTTCCCAGCATACGGTATGCTATCTGGATGGACTACTCATGGAAGATTATCGTGCCCGTTTTGCCAAGACAACACTGATGCTTTCCAATTGAGGAATGGAAGAAAGCCATGTTGGTTTGATTGCCATAGAAGGTTTCTACCGGACGGCCATCCCTATCGTCGGTCTAAAAGATTATTTAAGAAAAATAAACAAGTGTTTGATGCTCCAATTGATGAGATAGACGATCGTACAATTGGCATGGGCATGGGCATGAACCGGTTTGTGGTGTAGGGGAAGCTCATAACTGGCACAAGAAGAGTATATTTTGGGATTTGTCGTATTGGAAGGATCATTTATTAAGGCACAACCTCGATGTGATGCATGTTGAAAAGAACTTCTTTGACAACATCATGAATACGGTGTTAAACGTCCCGGGAAAGACAAAAGACAATGTGAAGTCTAGGATGGATGTTTCAAAGATTTGCAACCGTGATTATCTTGAACGTCTTCCCGATGGTACATATCCATTTCCCCCGTACCGATTGCAAATAGAAAAGATAAAAGAATTTTTCCGGTGGATTAAAGACGAAGTTAAATTCACTGATGGATATGCAGCTAATCTGGGTAATTGTGTAGACTCGCGATACCTAAAGTTTATGGGACTGAAGAGTCATGATTGTCATGTAGTGATGCAGAGGCTTCTTCCATTTGCTTTTACCCATCTCCTTCCTCAAACTGTCCACGAAGCTATTGCAGCAGTTGGTGCTTTCTTTAGGGATTTATGCACGAGGACATTTACAGTTGAGGGGATCCGCAATTTAGATGCCAATATACCAGTGATCCTATGCAATCTTGAGAAGATCTTTCCGCCGTCTTTTTTTGATGTTATGGAACATCTTCCCCTACACCTCCCCCGCGAAGCCGAACTAGGTGGTCCCGTTCAAATTCGTTGGATGTATCCTTTTGAGCGGTACATGTTCCATCTAAAGAAGAAGGTCAAAATTTTGGCTCGAGTTGAAGGTTTTATTGTTGCACTGAGTATCAATGAAGAATCATCACAGTTTGCGAAATATTACTTTTCACGGGAAGTTCGTACGAAGAGTAGACGTCCTGCTCGTCATGATGATAGAGGTGAGAGAGTCATGTATCCCACGCTGGTCCCTGAGTTGTTTTCACAAGTTGGCCGAGTGATTGGGAGAGGGAAGAAACGCTTCCTATCACAAGATGAGTGGAGTCACTTACATATGTATATCCTAACGAATTGTGAGGAGATGGCGGAGAACGAAAGGTTAAAACAGAACTTATTTAAATACTTCTTTTTTTAATACCTAAGTAATATATAGGTTTCATATGTTATATATTGTTGTTTGCTTTCAGGATTTACATTGCATCAATACGTCGCTATTATCCGAAAATGACAGAAGACGAACTTGGAGAATCTAAGGAAACCGAGTTTGTAAATTGGCTGCAATATTACGTAAGTTTTTAAAAAACGCTTATATATCTTAAAATTAGTAAATTAATTAATACTTAATTAAATGTTTGTTTATTAATTTGTCTAAATTATTATCTCAGGTTTCTGAAGGAATGAAGAATGGAGAAAGGTTTCCGACATGGTTACAAGAGATAGTTTCTGGCCCAAGCTTCGAAGCAACTTCATACGTTCGGTATTGCACTAGGGGATTTGCATTTAGGATTCATGAAGAAAGGCCGAGGCCAACTGCAGATTATGGTATTTCAGCTACAAGTGGTGATGTAGTCTACTACGGGATTCTCAAAGAAATATTGCAAGTGCGCTATCCAGGAATGTTGGGCATGAGGTGCATTGTCTTCTTGTGTGAGTGGTATGATCCATCATATCCAGAAGGTGTTCAGGTGAGCCAATTTGGCGTCACTTCATTAAATTCTTCTAGGAGACTGCAAAAGTATGACCCATTCATCCTAGCATCACAGGCAGACCAGGTTTGATTTTAAAATATTATTGATAAATAATGATATTGTAAATTGCCTAAATTAAATATGTTTGTTTCAGCTGTGCTACATTTCTTACCCTAGGGTAATACATCGAGGAGATCCTTGGATTACAGTGACTCCAATTAATCCAAGAGGGAGACTATATGGAGTTACTGAGCAAGATGCTATGCAACCAACTAGAATTACTCCGATGGATCCAGTTGATCATTCTTCTGCGGTGGACCTTTTTGTTGATTTCACAGAATTTGGTGATAATATAGTACATTTAGAATCAGAAGAAGAAGTTGGAGAATTTGATGAAGACAAAGACACAATTCCTTCGGAAGGATCAGAATCAGACTCAGATTAGTTACATTATATGTTTGTATCTGTAAACATAAACAAAAATTTCATATTATTTATATTTTTGTATATTTTTTTAATAACTTGATTTTGCGTCGGAAATCTGTCGGAAATATATATATTTCCGACAGATGCTTCATATCAGGCTAACCTTAATGGAGGACACGTGTTACCCTTAAATCTATCGGAAATCTGTCGAAAACGTATCTATTTTTCCGACAGATTTCTGACGGATTTGGGGATTTGAGGCCAAATTCTAGAATTTCGAGAAGACAACGTCTCGGCATACAATTCTAACAACAAAAGTAAAAGATAAGAGAGTAAATAACCTTGTCGATGTTATACAGAACATGATTTGCGATTTTGTCATGTTTCAACCAAAAGCGTTTCATACAGTTACATATACAAAACAATAGATGTTTACTGAAAATACTAAAAATACTAACTGTTCAGAATTTGAATATTGCAATGATCATTATCAAGTATTTTATCTTCTAAATCATGATCCAACCATGCTATTAACTTGTAACTACGAAAACGGATCGTTAACAAGCTTAAAACCACAAAACTGTCGGAAATCTGTCGGAAAATTGTATATTTTTCCGACAGATTTCCGACGGATGTGCCAAATTTAACCCGTGAAATGAAAAATGAATACCGCGAAATCAGTCGGTCCAACACACGCGTTCATTTGATTTTTTTTCACTTTCCGACGGATTTCCGACAGATTTAAATCCGTCGGAAATTCTAAATTATTAACAGATCTTCTTCTCCCCGAAGAACACAACCGACTGGTTAGAATCGAAAAACCTCTCCGCCTCCGATTTGACGATTTCGCCGGTCTTCTTCGCCGGATTTTTCCGCCGGTCTTCATCTTCTCTTCTTCGCCGGTCTTCTTCGCCGGATTGCGCCGCCTCCGCCTCTTCATCTTCTCTTAATCGCCGGAATTCGCCACCGAAAATCGCCGCCGCCTCCTCCTCGTCCTCTGCATCTACTCTTCACTCATCAATTTCATGGCGGAAATTCCTTCCCATTTGTAAGTCAAATTATATATTGATTTTGGTTAGATTTAAGAATTGAGTTTGTGAATTAGGAATTGAGATGTTAGATTTAGGATTAGGGAAGTTAGATTTTAGGGTTAGGGAAATTTAAGAAATGTTTTTTTGTTGTGAAAGTTAAATTTAGGATTAGGGTTAGATTTATGATTAGGAAAGTTAAATTAATCAAATAAGTTTTTTTTTGGAAATTTATGAAATGTTTTTTTAAACAATTGTATTTTTATAATTATATATTTAACCAATTTCGAAAATTTAAGACAATGAATTAATTTTTGAATATATATATATATATTTAAAAATTTTAAATAATTGATTTAGGAAAATAATATTTTATATATTTTGGAAAAAATTGTTAGCCATTTCTACTAATTTTAAAACAATTTTAAGGATTAATTTAGAATATTAGAATTTTAATATTTTAGAATTTTAAATTATGTAACAATTACTTAAGAATTTTAGAATTTCTTAATAATTTTAAAATTATTTCGAAATTTGAAGATAATGACATAATTTTTTGAATTTATATCTATATTTTTAAAATAAATTATTAGATTTAGGAAAATTATATTTTATATATTTTGGAAAAAATTGTTAGCATTTTCTACTAATTTTTACACAATTTTAAGGATTAATTTAGAATTTTAATATTTTAGAATTTTAAATTATGTAACAATTACTTAAGAATTTTAGAATTTCTAAATAATTTTAAAATTATTTCGAAATTTGAAGATAATGACTTAATTTTTTGAATTTATATATATTTTTAAAAATTTTAAATAATTAGATTTAGGAAAATTATATTTTATATATTTTGGAAAACATTGTTAGCATTTTCTACTAATTTTTAAACAATTTTTAGGATTAATTTAGAATTTTAGAATTTTCATATTTTAGAATTTTAAATTATGTAACAATTAATTAAGAATTTTAGAATTTTTTAATAATTTTTTTATTATTTCGAAATTTGAAGATAATGACTTAACTTTTGAATTTATATCTATATTTTTTAAAATTTCTTAATAATTTTAGAATTATATGAAATATTTATGATTTTTTCATAACTTTATAATATACTAATATAAATGTAGGGATTATAGTGGTTTCGCTGCGTCTGCCAGCAGCCAACATCGTCGTCGTACGAGTAGACCTTCTTTGAGTACGACGTCTACACCTCTACCGTCGTCTACACCTCTACAGACGCCGGAGACACCACCAGCCACCACAGCACCGTCCCAGCTTAGGGTCGAGGACTTCATGGGTCTTCCTGGACGAGAGAGGTTGACTAATCTTCATCCAGACCAAGGCGGTACAGATACATGGTAAATGTGTTGTTACATTTTTGTAAGTTTTTTTTACTAATTTAATTTAAATTAGTAAAAAATGTAATTATATTGTAGGTTTGGTGATTCTCGAAGCGGGATTTCGAAGTCCCTCAACAAGATGGAAAACTCTTTGCTCAGCCGTCCGTATCCGACGTACACCGCCATGCCACTGGAGGATCAAGAAATGTGGTTTCGCCAATTTGCGGTAAGTCATCTGTTTTCACAATTTTTACTTTCATTTAAAGTATTATTATTTTTTATTTAATTTTTCTTTTTGCAGCAAGAATTTATGTGGGAACCACACTTGACCGCTACGGTCAGGAGGGAATTCGACTTGAAAGCGGGACGGCACTACTCGAAGAAGGTGAACGAGTGGAAGGATAAGTGGCAACACGAGAAGGTGCCAAAGGAGATGGTTGAGAAGCCAGACTTGTGGAACGGGTTCGTCGTCTATTGGCAACGAGAGGATACCAAGGCGAGCTCTACATATCACTCTACTAACCGGAACAGCACGCGCAACGACAAGGGTTTAGCCACTCACAACCTTGGAGCTACTAGCAAGAAGACAAAGGCTAGGGATATGGTAAGTTTTTTATGTACGTCTTAATTTTTATTAATTTTTATTTTAGTTTTATACATTTATATTATCAAATAAATATCTAACAATTGCAGGCTAAGGAGTTGGGTCGGGAACCCAACAACTTGAAACTTCTGCTAGCAACACACACCGATAAGGATGGTGTCGTCCAGGATCAGCTAGCTCGGGAGATTCAGGAGAGCGTCCGAAGAATGGAAGACGAGTACATTCTGTTTCAGCCATCCACGGAAGGAACCCCTCCCCTCACCCAAGCCCCGGACGACATCATCAACCAATTCGTCTTAAAGGTATGTAAAATTTAAAATAGTTTTCTAGTCTTTTTCATTTACAATTTAATTTGTTCTGCAGGTTGCTCCGTAGAGCAAAGGACGGATTTATAGTCTTCCCGACGATGCAGGATCATCGGGGTCTTCTCGTTACTATAGCGAGTCATCCGAGCTGAGAGCCCTGATGCAGGAAAAGGACGCCGAAATTTCAGAATTGAAGACGACGGTCCAGCAGATACAAGAAGCACAGAAGACCCTAGAAGCCGACCGGGAGAAGGACAGGGAGATGATGCGACGGATAATGGCGTACTTGGAATGCAACCCGGATTTTCCTCCGCCGCCCACCGATTAGATTTTTATTTTCAACGTTTTTGTAAAACAATTTTACTTTTTATTTTAATTTAAATAATTTCAAATTTTAAATTAAAAATTTATATTAAATTAATTATTATTTAAATTATTATCATTTTTAATAATTTCTACGAATCCGTCGGAAATTCGTCGAAAATTGATCTGTCGGAAATAAAACTGTCGGAAATCTGTCGGAAATTCATCCGCCGGAAAGTTGTCGGAAAGTCGTCGGTTTACAAGTTATCGGAACCCGTCAGCATTTTGTCGGAAACAGTACCGACGGCTATTCTTCCGACGAAATTCCGACGGGTTGCCGGACTCCGGCAGGCTGTCGGAATTTCGTCGGAATTAAGTCTGTCGGAAATCCGTGGGCATTTGTGACGGATTTTCGACAGACTTATCATTTCCGACAAGATAGAACTGACGGAAATATATGTCGGAAATATGTCGGAATAGGCCTTTTCCGACAGAATTCCGATGGATTTTTCCGTTAGTTTCTCGCTGTTTTCTTGTAGTGTTGAAACATATTTTTCCTTCGACCGAAATTTATATACGGACTTCCAGTTGTAAAAAAAACTCTATCTAAAACACAGTGATTTGAAAATGAGAACCATTTTCAAATGGTTTGACAACAAAGAGTATAATACTAAGAACAGAAAAGTATCTTATCTTGATTATATTTAAAAGCATATCATGAATCACTCTGCGTTATCAAAAAAGTCTTGTGGGAGTCGAATGGACCTCTAGACCACTAATCTATAACCATTGCCCAACAAAGTAAATCATAAAGTGTTTTCAAATCTTTAGCTATAATTATTGTTCTTTGTAGTGACACTTTGTGTATAGTTGAAGACAAACTCCAAAAGAAGTGTAGGAAACCTGAGGAGGGCCTCTCTAATGGGATGTTTTCATGAAAAGTTCTACAAACAAAAATATATTAATATATAGTTAGGTGGATAGCTCAAATTGTTGAGAACCTCTCACCAAAGGTTCTAGATATTTTGGAGATGGTAAGATAAACCTCATAAATTCATGACGACTAATAATCTCCATATCATAATTGACCCAAATTGTCCATTTTTTGTATAAAAATATTAGAAGTTATATGATTATTCGAGATCGTTTATTTTAAACAAGTATGGGTACATAATTATAAGAGTGTATCCAAGCGATCTGTTTAGGTAAATAAAGGTTAAAAGCCACCCAAATTTCGATTATCTTCTTTTAATAACCAAGCAAATAGTGGAATTATCGTATAGGAACACAATTCTATACAAAATTCTAATAATTTTCTATTGAAATGAACGGTTAATCCAAAGGACCAAATGTATGCACACCAAACTTTTTTTTAAAAGTTTGGGTAGGTTAGAGCACTAGAGCTTCGTGCGATTAGGCTAACTTTTGATTTTGTACATTTGAATATTGTCCAACGTGGACCTCACATTTCTATTTGCTACAAGAGCTTCCTTAATTATCTTTATATTTAATTATGGAAAATTGGCAGAATAATACAAAAAAAACTATAACAAAATTTCTAACCATTTAACCTAAATTCAATAGTTTATAGTTGGCCACCTGTTCTGTAGTTTTATTTTTTTACTGTTTGAAACGAGTTGATAATGTCAGTATTTATACTAATTAACATGTAATTCAAAAAATAATATGTGTGGTTCAGATTGGTAACCATATTTATAAATGTATCGCCACTTTATAATCTGTAACATTTTAGATTGTACCAATCATAAAAAACTATACCAAAATCTTTATTAATAATTTTACACTCAACTTTTTTGTATAACTTTATTTATACAATTTTACACTATGCTGTAAAGTTTATAGCTGGAAAACTTGTACAGCTTTATCTAAGTTGACATGACTAGTAACACATAAATACATGTTAAAAGGATATTTTTAGATAAAACATTTATAGCTAGTTTCCATACAAACTGTATTTTACTAGTGTATCAAAACATGATGTTGTCCATATAATCACATTTCCTTTTTATTTACTACAAATTCATAATATAAAAGAATGTGAACATGTATGGTAAGAAAAGTAGGTTAAACCACGATGAGACATTAATGAAGGGTAGTGATTATTTTAAGAAATACACGCTAGTACAACATATAACATTTTCACAAAGAGTTTATACTAAAATTATGCTTCATATATAAAAGAAAAATTCATACATTAAGATCCTGCTGACGCGAACTTCAATTCAAACATGGACATGATAAGAACAGCAAAGATAGTTTCTTGTCTCTAGGCTTTCTACATATAATATATATATATATATATATATATATATATATATATATAAATTATATAATATAACATGGACGACAAAATAAATACTAAAACGGGGTGCATCTTATGGGATACCGATGATGGGAAAGAAAGGAAGGTAATAGCTGGTCGGAGCCAGACCCCACTCTCGAGGAACAGGCAAATCAATGGTCTTGGACGAAGCAAAAGATCCGAGGCTTCTTGGGCATGATTTCAAGAAGATCAACATCGAAGAGAGACCATATTTGTTGTATTCACCGGTGAGCTTAACAATCTTTGACTTCGCGTTCTTTTTGGAAGCATAAAGTTGCTTGAAGCTACCTTGGAGTTCCGCTTCACAGTTCGCTTTGATGCTCAAGGGAAATTTGGAGCTAAACTCGCCCTTCTTGTCAGTTGAAACCGTGAATTGTGCCCTGGGGTGGCTACAACTAATGCTTATCATGATTCCTTAAAAGAAGACAAAGTCTAGTCACAATCGTATTACCAGATTTATATATAAAGTGTTGATTATACATGTCTACTCTTAAGGCCTAATTAGCATTGAATAATAACCTGAATAATCGTAATCATTTGGACAATCCAAACAAGAGACGTTTCCATCGACCAGCGAAGCTGAGTCCACGAGGCAAGATGTGAGAGCTGCCGTGAAAAGGAACAAAGCTAAGAAAGTTGACCGCAAAGCCATTGGAGAAGGCAGATATGAGATATCACTTGAGGAGATGCGTATATATAAGCGAATAGAGATATTACTCCGGTACACAAGGGCAATCACAAGTTTCACAATTGCTTCATTACTAAACGGGTCCCAAAGACCGAGCATGGTAGTTGGATTGGAGTTAAATGAATGTGCATCTAAATCTTATCCCTATGACATTTTATTCAATTCAATTTAACCTTTTGCTGTACCGAAATAAATATATACTTTTTTTTTCTTTTTTTTTTACCATTATCAGTCATTTAGATTAGGACAAATTAGGTTCTTTAATTACGTAAAACTTTAATGGTGCTAACATTAGATTATCTCCAAGAAATACTATGGCTTCGAATGGAAACATCTTTTTTTTAATTTTATGTCTTTAATCTTTTGTCTGTTGTCCGTCGTCTATTGTCTATTGTCTGCAATGTATTTAGGACAATTTTAAAAGATTGAATGGTGAAAATGATCTTTTTAACATCTATGAATTACAAACTAATGTTTAAATTGTTTATATCAATTGAAATTAATTATATAATTAAATAAAATAGAAAAAAACTATTTGTAAAAAATATAAATTTGTAATAGTCCTGAATTTGATAAATCTGAATTAAAATTTAGCAATATCATAAATATTAATATGATATGTGTATATGTCAATAAAAAAGGTAAAATACAAATTTGTAATATTTTAGTATAAAGTATGTAAGAATAAACCATAATTGGTATCAACTTACTTTAAATTATTATTTTTGGTGTCAAGATATAGTGAACTTTTTTTAATGAAGAAAATAAATTTTGTTGTGAAAAAATAAAAATTCGTTTAAAATATTTTTTTTTTGTTTTAATAAATAATTACTTGATTTAGTAAAAAGAAATCCGAAGAGAATCTTGGTAAAAGCTAGAATAATGATTCTTTTAAAATTTCTTATTTGGTATCTCTTGTCTTAAAAATGTTGTCTTTTCATGTCTTTTTTAATTTAAAGTAAGATAAGATTGATTGACTGGATTTTATCATTAAGACATAAGACATAAGACATCATGCCCATTCGAGGCCATATAACTTCAAGTTTTTTTTTGTATTCGAAGAGCAACTTCATAATTTTAAATGTTGAACTTTATATAGTGAGACTTCATATTTGAAGTTTTACTATTCAAAACTTCAAATTCATATTCCAACGCTTATAATTTGTTTAAGAGGAATTTGTTTTTTTTAAAACAACTATGGGGGAGATCCACTCCTACACAGTCAGCAAACGCGTGAAGGCCACAAAAAAACATGATTGGACAGTGCTTTCTTACGACTCTTCAACGCTCAAGTTAGAAAATATGACAAAGAAAGAGAAATTAGAGAAACATGATCACGGTGAGTCAAAGGGAGTCAAAGAAGAAAGAGTCGAAAAATAAAAGTTTGAGAACTTTGGGCCCGAAAAAGTGATGAATCCACGAAATATCAGCACTTTGAGTAAGAAATTTAGCGGTGAGGGAGAGAGAATGGGATAAAAAAAAAAAGATAAATCGAATGGATCAAGAAGAGTTCTGATCAAAGATTGAGCGGAACTAAAGAAGAGAGATAGAGAATTTTGTGAGTTTTGGACCTACACAACCAAATACAGGAAGTTAAAAGACTATAGGTCTCTTGTTCTCAGAATATAACTCTTTACTATAGAATAAGGGTTACAAATTCAGATCCCTTTTTATGGAGTAAATAGTGGAGTAATTATAGACTTTTACTGCCCTGGATTCGAATATCGCGTACCATGTTCCAGATTTGGTCCGGGTCTGGATAAGTAAGTTGCACTTGGGTGCTTATCTTCTTCCCCATATGACTTTGCATGCCACTTGTCTTATAACATCCGCAAACCAAAAAGTGTATTTTTGGTGTTCGTGTTGAGTGACATAGGGAAGTGTGTCGATCGACACGAAGGATGGAGGTGTGTCGATCGACACCTTGTGTGTGTCGCTTGACACGAACTTCTACAGAATCGGGTGAATTAAGTTTTAATTGTTGGTTTGGGCTCGGTTTAGGGAACTAAACCCTAGGGCTCTGCTTATAATCACGAACAAATCGTGGCCGTCATGGTTTTTCAGAGCAGAATAATCATAAAGGAGAGAAATTGAGAAGAGTTTGAATGTTTCTAGTGTTCTTGGTGATTTGGTTCATTAGAAGAGGTTTCGGGTGAGTAGAAATCATCGTTCTTCGTGTCCTTTGTGTGAAAACGTTCGGATCAGTGGGTTCTCTAGTCGTAAAAAGTTTGGTCGTTCGTTCTTTGTGTCTCAAATCCATTCCCTTCAATCGTTTAAGCCAAGGTGAGTTGTGACCATGGTTCTATGCAATGAAGGATTGGTTTGATGAGTGTTTTGTGATGATATTTGTGTGGAATTGAATATTGTCATTGTTGTGTGTTGTTGTGGCTTGGATTGTGGTTGTATCTCATGTTTATCGTGTAGGATTGCGACTCATGTTGCCTAGAATCGGGTTGAGAGAGGAAAAACTCGATTCTTGTGCAATAGTGAGGCATGTCGACGACACTAGGAGGGTGTTGCACGATACGAGTACTTGTAGCGTGTTGATCGACACTGTGGTGTATCGCTCGACACGAGCACTTTGGTCATGTCGATCGAAACCTTACTAGTGTCGCTCAACACGAATTGTTCTAATTTTGAAATTGTTTAAGTTCCATTGTGATGTTTAGTATTGGTTAATGTTGTAACATAATTGTTTACCTGAGCCTGAGTGATACGCCGTACATACTATGACCATCTCACTTAGTATTTATTAAATACTTACGCAACTCGTTTCCCATGTGTTGCAGGTAAAGGGAAAATGTGATTCTTGAATCAAGGTTGTAGGAAGAAGATGATTAGGGATTTATTTGTTATTGTTTTTCTTGTATAACCTGGTGTTTAGGTTACTAAAAATATCTTACTGTTTATTGGAATTGACTTTGAGTTTGAGTTGGTTATTTGAATTAAACTGTTTATTGGATTTATTTGGCTTAATTTAGTTGTTTGGTTATTGGCTTAGTGTTGGTAATTATTGATTTAGCTGTTGAGAATTAATAATTATGGGATTATTAATTCGGGTTAATTTTTTTACAAAAAAAAAAACTTTGGTTGTTTCATTTTGGTATCAGAGCCCTTACGGTTTTAGGGCAGTAGACTCAAACTATGTGATTTAAATTGATTATGAGTAGTTAGTCAATTTAATAGTCTTAGATCATCCTCTTTGGGCCTTTAAAGAGATTCCGCAGTAAGTTTTATTCTTGTTTATGACTTCTTGTAGCTCATGGCATGTTCTATATGAGTGCAAAGAGATAGATACCAGTGCGAGAGGTCGTGGTAGATTAGAGGCCGTGGTAGAGGGCGAGGTCGTGGTAGAGGACCAGCAATTCAGTCTTCCAGTAGTGCGACGCATATGTCAGAGCCTCAGGTGCATCATACAGGATCCGTGACTGAGACTAGCGCAAGTGCCAATGTGGGTACTATGGGTGCCGGGAAAGGTATCGGGAGGGGTGCCAGAGAGGTGCCTCTAGTGGTGGAGGTGCAACCGAGGGCTGCGGTTGTTGAGGTGTATCCAACCTATCTGAAGATGATGGGTCAGATGCGGAGCATAAGTACGACGTTCTTCTCAGGCGGTGTTGGACCTGAGGAGGCAGACGAGTGGCATATGCGGATGGAGCGCTACATCCGCTCGGTTCATTGTCCTGCCGAGTGGAGTTGGCGGTGCACTATCTGAGTGGTGATGCTCATTTGTGGTGGAGAGGCCTTGAGGAAAGGAGGCCTAGTACTGTGTGGATTTGGGGGGAGTTTGTAGCTGAGTTTAACGCTAAATACTTTCCTCAAGAGGCTCTAGATCGTCTCGTGACAAGGTTCGTGGAGTTAGTACAGGGTGATCATACAGTACCTGAGTACAACCCCGAGTTTAGCCATTTTCTTGTGTACGCTGATCGTGGTTTGGAGGATGAGCAGACACAGATGAAGAAGTTCCTGAGGGGCCTTCAGGCTTATTTGAGGATGTGGTGCAAAATGTTCAGGTTAGCTTCGAGGGCGGAGTGAGTCGAAACGGCAACATTGATAGAGGAGGATTTGAGGGAGCAAATCCCAGTTGTTGTTCCGTCAGTTGTTGCTCTTGCTATTCACCCGAGGAGACAATAACAACATAATGGTTCTAGTTCTGGTTCTGGCAAAGGCGGTAAACCTGCTCAGGGTCAGAAAAGAAAGTAGGTTGATGCTTGTAGGTCTAGTCAGCGAGATTGTGCGTACTATGGATCTAGGAGTTTCGAGCATCCTTTGTCGAGTTGTCCCAAGAGGGGCGATCCGCAGGATTCGAGAGTATGCTTTCACTGCAGAGAGCCAGGGCATATCAATCCGATGTGTCCTAAGTTGCAGTAGATAGCGGTTGCAGTGGTTCATCTAGTGGCAGTGCAGCCAATGGCTCAAATTTCATCGGTGTAGCTATTGGCTCAAATTGGTGAAGCACTGCGCGTGTATACGCCAGCAAAAACAGGCCAGCAGAGTACCAGGCCGATCACATGTAAATTAAGAATTCAGACTAATTAAATTATTAGTTATTGTCAAATTTGTTCGTTTGTTTTTGTTTTTACTGTGATAGAAAGTTTAGGGTTATTAGCACCTGAGATTTGTGCAAGGACCTTATTAGTAGGAGGCTTCGAGTCTCACATATTGTTTGATTCTAGAGCTTCTAATTTCTTCATTACTCTGGAGTGTGCCAAGAGTAGTGGCATTCAGAGCGATGCTGGTGAGCCACCGAGTATAGTTAAGGTGGCTAGAGGCGGATTCCTAGCTACGCTTTGTCGAGCGAAAGGCATAGATGTTCAGATTGCGCGAGAGTCTATGTCGGTGGACTTTGTGATTAGTCTTGTGGAGCTTTATGATGTTATTCTGGGAACTGGTTGGAGCATTACCGGGTTCATCTAGATTGCCATCGAGGTTGCGTTGTGTTTGAGCGCGAGGGATTGAGGTTGGTTTATTAGGGAGTGAGATGATTGAGTGGGGTTGCGCGGCTTACTTGGCGACATTTTCGATGCCTCAGTCTTTGGGTGAGGTTGCTATTGGAGGTATTCAGGTTGTTCGGGAGTTTAAGGATGTTTTTCGATCGCTGAAAGGATTGCCGTTATCTCGGTCTGATCCTTCCGCGATTGAGTTAGATCTTGGGACAACGCCTATATATAAGGCACCTTACAGGATGGTTCCAACAGAGTTGGCATAGCTGAAGAAGCAGCTAGAGGATTTGGCAAGTAAAGGTTTTATTTGTCCAAGTACTTCACCATGGGGAGCGCCGGTGTTGTTTATGAAGAAGAAAGATGAGAGTTTCCTGTTATGTATCGATTACCGAGGATTTAAACAAACTACAGTGAAGAACACGTACTCTCTCCCGAGGATTGATGAGTTGCTAGATCAGTTGAGGGGTGGTACTTGGTTCTCTAAGATAAACTTGGCGTCGGGTTATCATCAGATTCTTATAGATGAGGTGGACATTCGTAAGATTACTTTCAAGACACGATATTGTCACTTTGAGTTTGTAGTGATGATGTTGATTTGACGAATGCGCCAACATCGTTCATGAGGTTGATGAACGGTGTATTCCAGGAGTATCTTGATGTCTTTGTGATTATCTTTATCGACGACATTCTAGTATACTCGAGGAGTCTTGAGGAGCATGAGGTGCACTTGAGGTTGGTTCTGGGGAAGCTTTGGGAGTAGAATCTTTTTGCAAAGCTGAGCAAGTGCAGTTTTTGGCAGCGAGAGATGGGCTTTCTGGGCCACATTGTTTCTGCAGATGGAGTTTCTGTGGATCCGGCTAAGATCGAGGCTATTAGAGATTGGCCTAGACCGCCTAATGCTATGGATATCAGGAGTTTCCTAGGTTTGGCAGGATATTATCAGAGATTCTTCAAGGGCTTTGCGAGTGTCGATGACGAAGTTGACCGGGAAGGATGTCCTATTTCTTTGGTCTCAGGAGTGCGAGGACAGCTTTGCGAAGCTGAAGAGATAATGATTAGTAGACCTGTATTGGTGTTGCGTATTTCGGGTAAGCCTTATGCAGTGTACACCGATGCTTATGGGATTGGATTTGATTGTGTATTGATGCAGGAGGGCATGGTGATTGCATATACTTCGAGGCAACTGAGGGGTGCTAAAGGCAATTATCCTACGCATGATTTACAGTTTGGAGTTATTGTGTTTGCTCTGAAGATTAGGAGATCATATCTTTATGGCGAAAAGGTACAGGTTTTTATGGATGAGAAGAATTTGTCGCATATTTTCACTCAGCCATTGTTGAATGTAAGACAGAGGTGTTGGGTTGAGTTGCTGACAGATTATGATCTAAACATCGTTTATCATTCGGGTAAGGCTAATCAGGTGGTAGATGTACTGAGTCGTCGGAGAGTAGATTCGGCTCAGGAGAAGGATATTAAGGTTTTAGTGAGAGAGGTTAGCAGCTGATCAGGCAGACCTTCTGAGTAGGATTCGAGTGGCTTAGGAGGGTGATTAGAGTTTGATCGATGCGTCGAGGGCAGTTGATTTTGAG
Source organism: Draba incana (assembly GCA_963576765.1). Lineage (NCBI taxonomy): Eukaryota > Viridiplantae > Streptophyta > Magnoliopsida > Brassicales > Brassicaceae > Draba > Draba incana. Next base: position 33,296,633 of record OY755204.1, on the reverse strand, counting down.
TACCATGTATCTTTGAATGGGACGACTCTTGTGCGTGGGAGGGTTTATGTGCCCAGGTTCGAGGAGTTGAGGCACGAGATTCTATGAGAGACTCATGCGAGCAAGTTCTTGATTCATCCGGGAGCGACTAAGATGTATCATGATCTTAAGCAATATTATCATTGGGTCGGGATGAAGAGAGATATAGTTGACTGGGTCGCGAAGTGTGATATGTGATAGTTAGTAAAGGCAGAGCATCAGGTTTTGAGTGGTGAGTTGTATAGTTTACCCATTCCAGAGTGGAAGTGGGATATGATCACGATGGATTTCGTGGTAGGATTATCTAACTCGCGAATTTATGATGCTATTTGGGTGATAAAGGACCGGTTGAATAAGTTAGCACATTTTTTGACCATTAAGAAAACTGATAGAGCTCCGGTTTTTGCTAAAAAATATGTAAAGGAGATAGTGAGGCTGCATGGAGTGCCAGCAGTATAGTGTCTGACTGGGATCCTAAGTTTGCGTCTGAGTTTTGGAGAGCCTTTCAGGCTGAGATGGGCACTAAGGTGCATATTGGCACAGATTTTCATCCCCAGACTGATGGGCAGTCAGAGAGGACAATTCAGACTTTGGAGGATTTGCTACGGATGTGTGTGCTGGATTGGGGTGGTCACCTGGTTGATCATATGTGATTGGCTGAGTTTGCGTATAACAACAGCTTTTAGGCGAGTATCGGGATGGCTCCGTAAGAGGCTTTGTATGGGAGGCCATGTAGGACAACTCTATGTTGGACCCAAGTGGGGGAGAAGAGCATTTATGGTGCAAGTTTTGTTCAGGAGAAGATTCGTGTCTTGAAGCTGAACATGAAGGAGGCTCAGGATTAGCAGAGGAGTTATGCCGATAAGAGGCGCAAAGAGTTGGAGTTTGCGGTCGGAGATAGAGTGTATCTCAACATGGTCATGTTGCGAGGCCACAACCGATCGATTTTAGAGAATAAGCTAAGTCCGAGGTTTATGGATCCATTCCTGGTAGTGGAGCGAGTTGGACCGATGGCTTACCGGTTGGATTTAGCTCCGATCATGAAGGCATTTCATAAGGTGTTTTATGTGTCGATGTTGAGGAAGAGACTGCATGTTTCGGAGGAGTTGGTGGCTAAGATTCCGGAGGATCTTCAGCCTGATTTATCTGTGGCGACAAGACCTGTGAGGATTCTTGAGAGGAGAGTCAAGGTTCTACGTTGAAAGAGGATAACGGTGTTGAGAGTCTTGTGGGACTGTGCCGGTATGGAGGAGGAGACTTGGGAGCCAGAGGCAAAGATGAAGTTAAAGTTCAGGAAGTAGTTCGACAAGTAGGTCGTGGAGTGAGCTTTACTTATCTTTATGGTTCCAGTTTCAGATGTTTAGCATGTTGTTGCTTTTTATTTATGTATTTTTCATTTTTGTTGTAACGATTATACATTTTTTGAGATTTATAAGACGGAGTTTTTCCTTATTTATCTGTGTGATATAAGATTATTAGTTCTTATATGTGATTTTTTTGTGTTGACCAGTGGTTGGTCAGGTTTGTGATGATATTCCGGATTAGGGAATATCAGGTTTGGCCATGGAAGGTATATCTAGTCGTTAGATGTTTATGGACGTTTTAGAATTTATTGCTCTAGGGGCCGGGTGGGCCCTGAGTAACTCATTGTAGGAGATGATTAGTTCTCCAGGGGAGATGATTAGTTCTCCAGAGAAGATGATTAGTTCTCCTATATGCTTATTTGGGATGAGTAGTTCCCAGTATAAGTATTGAGGGATGATTAGTTCTCTTGAGGGGATGATTAGTTCCCTAGCTGGTTATTGTAATGAGTTAAGAGTAATAAATGTCTGGAAACAGGCGTATAAACATGAGGCTGGATGAGGGCCTCGGAGATCTAGTGTGATGATCTTTGGTGGTATTGACCAGTTTGGGTCAGGTTGTTGGTCTTTGATAGACATTTTGTCTGGATTCAAGGATGAATCAAGATTAGTGAGGGAGAATTGTAATATTCGCGAATCAAAAAATGTATTTTTGGTGTTTGTGTCGAGCGACACATTGGAGTGTGTTGATCGACACGAAGGATGGAGGTGTGTCGATCGACACCTTGTGTGTGTCACTCAACACGAGCTTCTGCAGAACCGGGTGAATTAAGTTTTAATCGTTGGTTTGGGCTCGGTTTAGAGAACTAAACCCTAGGGCTCTGCTTATAACCACGAACAGATCGTGGCCGTCGTGGTTTTTCAAAGCCGAATAATCAGAAAAGAGAGAATTTGAGAATTGAATTGAATTTGAAATATCTGACATGTTATTGGAATTGAATTTGAGTTTGAGATGGTTATTTGAATTAAATGGTTTATTGGATTTATTTGGCTAAATTGAGTTGTTTGGTTTTCTGCTGAGTATAGGTAGTTGTTAAATTAGCCATTGAGAATTAATAATTATAGGATTATTAATTCGGGTTAATTTTTTTATAAAAAAAGGCTTGGTTATTTCATGTCTAACCGCTCAGTCTGCTATGATGCGTTCTGACTCATACTAGTGGCAGCTTCTCTTGTGATGGTACATGTGTCGTGGTGCTTAAGAATCAACTTTTTAATGGTTTAATTATAATCCATGGCATGGGTTCTCTATTTTTAGCTTATCACATGTAGTGTTAAAGGGGTTTTCACCCGTAGACAGAGAATTCATACGTTAAAAGAGAGCGAAAAAGAGGTTTAGGCGTGATATCTTGGTGTTTCCTAACTTGCCTGAGCCCATGGTAAGCGGACTCGGGCCACGTGTTCTATTCCTAGTTAACCTCTGGGTTTTCTTATATGAGGGTCCTTTGCCTACAAATAGTAGACTTTGCTACCGAAAGCCTGTCGGACTTGATTTTCCGAGGCCATTGTAGAGTCGGCTTCAAGCCGGCGTGAACCATTGTAGAGTTTAACCAAGGCCTGCATGGGAGCCGTTGTACCGGTGATAAAATCCTTGAGGAGTAGAGAACCCCACAATTCCACGTGGCTAAGAGTGATTTGTCCAAACCAAGGGGATGATCTTATCACTAATTTTATTTTTATTTATAGTTTTAGTCAAAAATGACACTTTTGGGGTGTAATTGTTTTATAAAATACTCTAATAAATTATCTGTTTTTTTTTTAAATGTCAACCATAAAGTTTTTTTTTTTTAAATTCAAACTCTAAATTCCAAGACATTTAAAAAAGGTTTGACCCCTAACAAATCATAATCCCTAAGAACTAAATCCTTACATAAAATAGTTAACAGTTTTTTTTTAAGTATTTCAAAAACCTAGCATATTTGAAAATTATCATTTTAAAAACTTCTTCTGTTTTTTTAAATATAGCAAAAGTTTCACATATAAACCTAAACAAATTGAACTTTTGTAGTTTTAGAATTACTGGAATTTTACAAATGTAATTTCAAAACAATTAAAACCAAAACTAGAATTTAACTTTTATATAAAATGTAATTGTTATTTTTCTTAATATTTTGAATTGTTTGGACTTTTATCAATTTCAAAAAAATAAATATGCACTCTTTTATATTTTTTATATGCATTATTTAAAAACAAATTACTGTTTGGTCCCAAATTGGTAATCTTAGATTAAAAAAATCATCGGTTTATAGTTTTCACATGTTTACATTGGTATATGTCACCATATATCACATAATAATTTATATAGTTCAGAAAATATTTTTACATTTGGAATGTTTGGACATATATTAGTCAACAGTTCATGTAGCTAAGAATGTTTTTTCCAAATTCTATATATTCGATATTTTTATTTTAAGGAAAAACATTGTTGACAAACTTTAATTAATTTCTACATCACCTAATAAGCGCAAATTTTGCAAATAATTCAACGTGACCTAATCCTTAAAATAAATTGTAATATTATAGAGTCACTGGTCAAAAAGTAATATTCTTTAGAAGAACGCGTCTCTGTCCATTAATGTTGAATGCACTAGTTTGGTTATTATTATAACTTAAAGGTTCATGGTTGTTGACGTAGAACACTTTATACGAAGGTAGAGAAAAGTGGAAACTAAAACAAAAAATATTAAATCCGGGCTTACATATGGAAATGGAGCAAGTATCTTCAATTTGATTATAAATAAAGTTCCAATGCAACCTAAATGTAGGAATATGCTCACCTAAACCCAATCAAATCCACTTCAACAACTCAATTACAATCATGTAAATATATATCATCGTACATGCAAGACTTAGGATTCATCATCATCGTCATCGTGTCTATCTATCTCCTCAATTATCTCCTATGGATATCGAAAAGTCGAACAGCAGGAGAGAAGAAGAAGAACCCATTGTTCAAAAGCCAAAGCTCGACAAAGGCAAAGGCAAAGCTCACGTGTTTGCTCCTCCCATGAACTATAGCCGAATCATGGAGAAACATAAGCAAGAAAAGGTGACCATGGCCGGCTGGAAAAGAGGTGTAGCGATCTTCGATTTCATTCTCAGACTTATTGCAGCCATCACGGCGATGGCTGCTGCAGCAAAGATGGCAACTACCGAAGAGACTCTTCCTTTCTTCACTCAGTTCTTGCAGTTTCAAGCTGACTACACCGATCTACCAACATTTTCGTAAGTTGCTCTCTAAATGTTACTCTTATAACTAAGTTATTGTAATTTATACAAAGAATGTGATAAGTTGATAACTAACAATCGAAATGACTTTTTCGAGCATTGTATTTCGTGTGCTAAGTAGAGGTTATTTATGGTACGTAATTCTCGATTATTACAAAACTCAAACTTAATATAGTGAATTTTGTTTTGCTTTGCAGATCTTTTGTGATAGTAAACTCAATTGTGGGCGGCTACCTAACCCTCTCATTGCCCTTTTCCATTGTTTGCATTCTCCGCCCTCTCGTGGTGCCGCCTAGGCTCTTCTTGATCTTATGTGACACGGTAATTATAAAAAATAAAATCACAAATAAATTTTTCATTTCCTTAGCCCTTAGGGTTCAGAATTTACTGTTAAAAATGAAAATATTACGTGAAATTAGAGAAAGCACCTTATTATAAAATGTAAACGTAAAACGAAACACAAAAACGCTAAAAAGAAAAATAAGAGACAAGTCTTTAATTACTTGACCTCGCGTAGGCCGTACTCTCTAACTCTGAATGTCGTCTCTTGGCTTAATAATAGACTCATTGGTGTATGTACGAAGGTATACCACTATCCTTAATCACTAACAAACTAATATTTTGGGCATAAATTACAATGAACATATACCATATCCTTATATCAATCCGTACGGTTGTTGTGGTCTAGGCGATGATGGGCCTCACGATGGTGGCGGCATCCGCTTCTGCAGCCATAGTTTATGTGGCGCATAACGGGAATTCAAGCTCGAACTGGCTTCCGGTTTGCCAGCAGTTCGGTGACTTTTGCCAAGGAACCAGTGGCGCAGTCGTGGCCTCCTTTATTGCGGCGGGTCTTCTGATGTGCCTCGTCATTCTCTCTGCATTTGCTCTCAAGAGATCAACCTAAAATTCGTATTTATCTTTGAAAATTTTCTATATGATCTGATATTTATTTGTGTGAATTTTATTTTTGATAATGGAACATTTGTGTGAATTTGATAAGGGTAGGATGTATGATTGGTTTTGGTTTTGTTGTTTTGTGTAACTCTTGTTGTATCCTGAATCATGGTGTAAATTAAATCAATCTTTTATATTCAAATTTTTTTTCTTTTAGCCTATATAATTGTTCTTTGCCGGTGATAAAGAATAAATTTGTAAATCCTAAACGAAATTACTACAAGTGCATGGCAAATCAGTAGAGTATTTAAAAATCAAATCCATGGGGGATTGAGGACATACGCACTAGGAATGCAATAAACGAACTAAGCTAAGCTAGACGATGTTTTGAGTTTTCTATGTCCTAAATAAATATGTTAAATGAAATGAACAAAGTGAAATGCAAAACTAAGTAAACAAGATAGGTGATCGTACCTAAGCAAATACCAAACAAGATCAAAGAAAACAAAGCACAAGATAAATAACTCAAATAACAAGACGTATTTATCATCCGCAAATCAATTGATTCAAGATAGCTAAGACAAATTAATGATACTAGAACCAACAAGCAGCTCAATTCCATGATAAATTCACAAATAATAGACTAATCCATTTGTTAATCACATTATTAAGTCGATTTTACAAGTGAAACTAAGAGATTAATAATCATTAAACATAAGTCCATCAAGTTAACTAATCACCTTAATCATCCGGTGTCAATTAACTAAGCATGAAAAAAACAAGTTTAAAATTAATTTAGAAATTTTATCAAACAACATTTTTATAATACATCTACATTAATTTATTATTTTATTACAAACTATGAGACCTCTTACAAAGACGATTCTACCACAAACAATTCACTCTTCCTACAAGATCCACGACAAATGATATTTTATATGCTTCATGCCTAATGATGGACACCTTCTACCTTCATTGCGTGGAATCACAGCGAACGACTCTAATTACACAACGCTGGAGATCTCATGTAAACTTGCCGCTATTAATCTGCAAAATTTATTAATAAATCGTGGGGCTGACTAGTAAGGATTGTGGCGGTAAGCGTTGACTTTAGAATTTGGGCTGTAGAGAAAATGGATGTGAGAACTTTGATTGTTACTTTTAAATATTAACAAAGTATGATAGGTAACACAAACTGTAGAAGTTGTTACTGTGACATTAAACATGATAATTTAAAATTAAATATAAATTATGAAAAAATTGTATTCGGTAATTATATAAAGACAAAAGTCGAAGAGCTCACTATTTTATTTATTACTAGAATATGACTCGCGCGATGCGTGAGTTTTGTTTTAAAATTTTATTAGATTTAGAGACAAACAATATGGTTTATCTTCTTATTTATATTTGACAAAAACAACCAATTCTTTGTAAACAACAAATAATAATTGACTTGAAATTAAATTAGTTGCTTCTGTTATCTATATTGCATGTTTTGATTTTAAACTAATTCAATATTGATGGTTATTATTTAAAAATAAATATATTTATTTGCAACTTTGCTAACTATATAAATTTGACAACTGAATAAATTATATTATCTAAATAACTGGTTAAAATTTTATAGTAAAATAACAACCTCTTTCTATATTATGATTATTATCATCTTTTTTCTTCTTTAATTTTTTTTTCTAATTACATATATAAAGAGTTAGTTTTTGCATTTGTTTGTATTTACAATGCTATGTTGGATTGTTATTTAATTTATTTAAGAAATTGTAGTTAATGTAGTTGTAGTATTAATTTTAGTAATTAATTACATTTGACTAAAAAAATTTAGTTAATCAATTATATAGCACATGTCATCTTCTCATAGCTTTTTGGTTTGTGTAAACCTTAAAATATTTATAGTAAAATAATTATTATACAACCTCTTTCTATATTATGATTACTTATCATCTTTTTTTCTTCTTTAATTTTTTTTTTGTATTTACATATATAAAGAGTTAGTTTTTGTATTTACAATGTTATGTTGGATTGTTATTTAATTTATTTAAGATAGTATTAATTTTAGTTCGAGGTAGATGCGAGTTCACCGGAAGAGGATAGAGATTCGTTGGAAGAAGACGCGACTTCGCCGGAAGAGGATGCAACTTTGGTGGAAAAAAATGCGGCTTCACTAGAGAAGGTTGCAAGCTTGCAACATTGTCGGATGCAAATACGATTTAAAAGGGGCAAATGCAATTTTTTTTAGGATTTGCAAACAAAGCAATAAATCTCTCACTACTCTCTGATACCAATATAAGAGAGATAAATGAGCTTTCAAAAAGATAAATCCTACATTGAACTTTTTCAATAAATTAAATGTATCGAAATACACATAAATTCCGATTAAACGTAATGAGGTGTGTCAGCTAAACAGGCCCTGCACGCAATCCCTACTCATAGCTACCAGGCCCTCCAATAGGGTCTTTTTCGTATTAAATTTTTTTTTACCAGTTGCATCATTTAGCTAAGTATGGTATTGTCGGTGACTATGGAGTGCAAATTCTCTATAAAAAAAAAGGTTGTAGTGACTTTAAATCAATAAAAGTTGGGTTGGGCATATAATCCGAACCCAAAACCAAATAAAAAAAGGGGGTTCGGTTCGGATACGGTTTTTCTTATAAATCCGAATGGTTTTCATTCATGTTGGGTATTGGTTTCGGTTTCGGTTTCGGGTAAAACTGAAATACTCACACGTTTAGCAAAGAAACCCGAACGACTAATAACAACTAGTATCATACCTGAACCCCTATTGTTATCTTAGCCTCTTCGACTTCACTCTGTCTAGATTTTAATCACAGGTACGTTTAGGGTATTTATTAAGAGTTAATTTTGTTTCAATTTCATTTTGTTTTGTTGAAGTTTTCTTTCAATTCCAATTACAATCCCAAAATCTAAAACCCTTAATCGATCACATATAGAATCAATTACCAAAATAGAAACCGTACAAGTAACAAAACACTAATATTGATATCGAATTAGACTTGTTGAATTTTTGATTGAAACTAGTTTCGTTTGGTAATTGTGTGTATTCTTCTTTGGGTTTTTTTTTAAAGAAGGAAACTTTGTTGTTTTACTTTGTGCTCTTTGATATATCATGGTTTTTACCCAGTTTAGACCATGATATAAGTCTAATATCTAGAGTCTTTGGTGTGTTTTGTGTTTGTTTTAGAGTCTTTGCAGGTTTCTAGATGTTTGGAGCATAAAAGATGTTTACTGGAAGTTTTGGAACATTGCGGAAGAAGACGACGAATTGATCAAGTGAAGAATAATTTTCAGAGACTGGTGTCGCTCGACATCACCCCCTGGGTGTCGAGCGACACCCTCGCGAATTCAGAAAAATTCAATTTCAGAAGTTTGCCGTTTTTACCCAGAAATTGCAGATGTTTACTTTTATGTTTCCAGTCGGTTTAGGACCTCTATATATACGTTTTTACAACCATTGTTTAGGCTAATGTTTTAGTTTACTTAGTTTAAGAGATATCTATTTTTAATAAGAATGATTTCTTCTTTGATTATGTCTGAGTAATTTCTCTTTAAGGTTTAGGGTTATTCAAAGGTGTTTGATGTTTTGCTAGATCTGATTTTAATTGCATAGGATAATATCTTTAGAATGTTCTTCATCCTGACTTAAGTTTATTGCTGATTTTAGATTCATGACCTGAAATCTGATTTAGGGTTAATTCATGGAAACAACAGTTTTGTTGATTACCTGATCTAGTCTTTGATGAGCAAAATTTCTTTTCGCAAAGAAATTTGGTTTAGGGTTTTGTGAACAATTGAACTTGAAATTTAATGCTTGTTTAGATTGTTAGGATTCGCAAAAAAAATTGGTCTTCTAGAATTTAAGCATAGATAATCTCTGCAGCGAAAGTTGATTGATTTTATATTCGTGTTCATGTTCAGGAACTGTGCATCATAATCCTATCTTTTATTTCTATCCGCGTATCTGATTCACCTGAGATTTCCCTGTGCCTAGCGTTTCTCTTTATTGATTTTCACAACCGTTTACTTGCTTTGTTTACTTTCATTCATATCATCTTACTTAGCATATCCGAGCATTTAGATCTACTGTGTTTCACTGATTCCCTGTGGATTTCGATATCCTAAATACTGCAATTGATCTCTTAATTTGAGAGAGTATCTTAGGGTTAATTTGAGCTAATCACTCTTCTTGCTTACTACTTCGTTTTCTTCAACTCTTACTCTTCGTCATCTTCCTGACTTTAATTTAGATTGAGAAATTTCAGAACTTGGAAGTGATTTGATTGTGAAATTACCAAACTTTATAAGCATCTTTTTGTTTTTTTTGTGAACTTTGTGGAACACGTTTAAGAGTATACGTAGTGGATTTTATGAGTGTGTTTTGGACAAGCCTTTCATTATAACAGTAGGTTCATTGTTTTTAGATTTTTTTTTTTTATTCGGTCGATGCTTCTCCTTAGATTCTTATTTGGTTTGTATGTGTGTATTATTATTTTCTTATGGATTCTCTGTCATTTGTCACAGAAAGCATGGACGATGGAGAATGAGGAATGTCTTTCAAGGATTTCAGTTTGGTTTTTGCAACTTCAGTTTGGTTTCAAGGATCTCTTAAACTTGTATGGTTTAAGTTTGCATTTTGCAACTTCAGTTTGGTCTTAAACATTGTTTTTTATGTTTTTTAGTCACTTTGTTTCAAGTATGAACTATGAACATTGCTTATCATGCTTTTTAATCACTTTGTTACAATTACTAAGTATGAACAACATTAGTTATTTCTTTTGTATGGCATGTAACTTAGCATAAAATTGTTTTTTGATTTCGGGTAATTGCAGGTTCTTTGGATATTTTGGGTTATTCGAGTTCAAAAAACCGAATTTAACCGAAATCGAAAAAATTAACCGAATTAGAATAAAATTTGGTTTTTTTGCTGTTTCCAACACAAAACCGATAACTGAACCGAACCGATATTTTATAAAACCCGATTGGTTTTTATATTCATATACCCGAAAACCGATTTAACCGAACCGAAAACCGAATGGGTTCCAGGATGCCCACCCTTAAATAAAAGTCTCAAAAATCCCATTGGTTAAATATTGGCTACTATAGAATCACAAAAAAATCCTCACAGTCTAATCCCTAATCAGCCTCGTATTGTCTGCGAATCGAACCCTCCACTTCTGACTGTAAAAGCATTAACTAAATTTTAAAGAACCATTGTGATAAAAGTGCTTCCACCAACAACTATTAGCCATGTCCAAGTTCCAGATATTAAGTACCAAATCATTAATAACCCATTAATCATCGCCAAGTCCAAGATCCAACAAGAGACTAACAAAATATTTCAAGTCCCATTTGGGCCTAACGAAATTTCGAAAACTTATACTACAAACCAGTAATGAGAAGATATGAGCAACCTTTGCGATGAAGACACGTGCTCAAGAACTGACTGAGTCCACGTCAGCACCGTGGCCGTCTCTCCCAACGACGGTTAATGAAAAACTCGGAAATTCACCAATTCCCCAAATTACTTATCTTCCTCTTCGCGAAAACCCTAATCCTCCATTCTTCCTTCGGATCTCGGATCGTTATCCTCAGCTGCTGAAATCTCTGGTTTGTTTCCCTAATCTCTGGTCAACTCTAGGGTTTCCGATTTACGCCGTTCGTGTATCTCTCTTGATATCCGATCCCTTTATTGGATTGATTTTCAATTTGATTTTGGGTTTTTTGTTTTTGTTTTTGTTTTTATGTTGTGTGGTCATGTTTATAGCTTCGTTTCCAAGAAAAAGATTGGATTGGAAGAAATTGATTTTGAACAAGTCAAGTTAGTTATTGAAGCTTTGAGTTAGTAAAGGTGGTATTTTTGGGGAAGAAATTAGACTTTGTTAGATTGGCTAAAAGTTGGGAAATCTTGATGATTGCTAGGGGAATGCAGAGAACGTTTTGCTGCGAGTTGGACAACGGCTGGAAGGAATCCCTCTCTCAAGGGATTGTCAAAGCAAGAACCAGGGACAAACCTTGGGATCATCTCTGATTCGATTTAGACTTAAAGAAGCAAAATGACTCGGATTTTGGTTCAACGAGGCGCTTCTTCCAACCCCAACCGCCCTTCTTCCTCCTCATCTGCCTCATCTTCAGAGCTACAGCTTAACAATAATATCCAGCCTGAGCTACAGGTCACTGTTGATGAAGAGGTTTCTGATGAAAAACAAGAAGAAGCTACTGTTGTTGAACAAGCCGAGTGTTCTGATGCTAATAATGTAGATGAACCTGTGGATACACAAAATGAAGGGTTGTTAGTTTCTGAAACTGTCCAAGTTGAAGGTGAAGGTATAGTTAATGATTATCCACTTAGTGGTGGCAATGAATCTGATTCACTACCAAAGCCTTCTTCCACTGCTAATCAGAGATCAGTCTTGGGAAGTTTTGGTGCTTTACGAATCGGACCAACAGGAAGGGGAGCTGGACCTCATCCTTCTTCTCCTAGATCACACAATGAGAACGAAGGCTATAACAGTTCTGATGAGCATATGCCATGCTTTGTGCCTTCTCATCCTGGCTCTGCCACCGTAAGTATTGATTCGCAGCTTGTTCTGTATGGATTTATTTTCAGTGGATTTTCTTACATCCTCCTTCACAGGAAAGAGAACACCAGTTTGAAACTGAGATTAGACAATCAAAAGGCTTTGAAATTAGGCGGATGTTAGAAGATGGAAATTGTCTTTTTCGAGCTGTTGCAGATCAAGTATATGGGGACTCGGAGTCATATGACTTGACTAGACAAATGTGCTTGGATTACATGGTAATTTTGTTTTCCCAACTAGGCTGTTTTTGCAAGATGTTAGAATTTGAGACCAGTACATGCATTAGATTAGCGAACTGACTTGCATTTGAGAACAGCACCCAGGAAAATTTTACTCGAATATCGATAAATGAAGTAAACTTGTTAAGATTGTATCTTATAGATAGGCTATTCACCCCGTTAAGTAGACAGTGTGTTGCATTCTTAGTTACTGGTCATGCATCGACCAAATAAGGAATAACAATTAGAGCAGAGATCTTTTCGTTTCACGGCTAATATATATGACTATGTGTTGGGGTTCAATACAGCATCAATCTTAGGTAAAAGGGAATAAAACAGTGGGATGTACTTGTATGCAAATATACCTCGTAAGCTATAATACCGATGAATCTAATCATTTTGTTTATGCAATGGATGGTATAGGAACAAGAGAGGGATCACTTTTCTCAGTTCATAACTGAAGGTTTTACCTCTTACTTGAAGAGGAAAAGAAGAGATAAGGTGCCTTGCTCTTATTCAAGTCTTTACTTTGCTAACTTTTGTTTCAACAATCTGTGTGACCCCTCTAATAAACAATGGTGATAGGTCTATGGAAACAACGTAGAGATCCAAGCTTTAGCAGAAATGTATAATAGGCCCATCCACATTTACTCATATAGCACAGGTGAAACTTAGATTGACAATAAAAGTTCTTCATCTTCTTTAAAGTAACAAGAAGTTTATGAAAGCAAAATGTATTTTTTGTATAGAGCCTATCAACATATTTCAAGGAAACTACAACACAGATACCCCTCCCATAAGGTTAAGTTACCACCACGGGAATCATTACAATTCTTTGGTGGATCCGCATCGGTTAACAGTTGGTGCTGGACTTGGATTTAGTAGCCTTAGTGGGGTAAGTATATGTTTTCTCTTCTCAAATTTGAAAGGTTGCAAATCTTTGTTTATCGTGTCTTATTTCTTGTTTTGAATCCAGAGACACGTGGACAAGGAGCAGGTGAAAGCTGCTATAAAGGCTCAGCAAGAACATCAGATTGATAATGCAAGTTGCCCATATCATCCATAATCAGATTCACCGATCCGTCTTGAGTGTGTGATGGCTTACATATCTGTCTTTGTTCCAGGCCCTCTTAGCAGAGGGGAGATATTACTCTGACCTTGAGCTTACGGAAAAGGAAATTGAACGATCGGTAATGGAAGCTTCCCGTGCTGAGTATCTTATGGAATGGTCTAAGCCAAGAATCGGTCCCAAGGAATCATCTACCTCTAATGCTGAAACGTCCTCTTCTGGAGCTAGTGAGTATTCTTTTTCTCTTGAATCCCTAATACACTGCGAAGAAGCATATTTAAACGAAAATGAAATTGTCGAAGCAGGACCTTCGGGCAGTGATTCAAAACCAAAGGAGGAAGTGAAAGAAAATAAAGTGCTGAGCAGTAGCATCGAGATGGTACTGTCGATGGGATTTAGTTACACGCAGGCTATTGAAGCTTATAGCATTTTCGGGGATGACGTCGACTCTATGGTCTGTTATGTGCTGGAGACGAGCAGCGGCAGCAACAATAGACGTAAAGGTAAAGCCAGAGAATAGAGAATGTAAAATGTGTTTGCTTATGTTATTTGTTAGTATATGAAAACTACCAATTCATATACCCTTAAATCAGATAAAATGAATAAAATTTCTACTTAATGACTTGTATGTATATGTATGTTTCTGGCCTATCAACTTTATTAGTTGAATCAAAGAGAGAAAAAAACAAACACTTTTTTTTTCTGTCATTTTTTGCCAAGTCCCCTAAAAGGCTTCAGCCGTAACCCTAAATCAAAAAAATGGTCAAACAATTCCTCTATCGCTCCTCTTCTCCTCCTTCTCTCCTTTTCTGCAGAGCCTTCTTCTCATCTAAGCTTTTCGTTAAAGGTCTCCCATTTTCTCAATTCTAGTTTTCCTATTTCTTGATTCTAATTCCTGAATTTTGATAGAATCTGATCTCAGAACAACAAGGGTTTGGTCTTACCATCTTAAAGACATAACGAAACTCATGGTTCGACAGTTCTTTTTTGGGTAGTCTTAAAAATTGAAGATTATTATGATAACCACGATTGGCAGGAAAATAGATGAGTGCATACAGATAGCTTTTGTCTTCGCCTTATAGTTTGCGTTCTCAACTCGTTCAAGGTGGGTTATATAGGGACAAAAAAGTGTGTGTGAAATCTTATTTCAATGCTCATAGAGTTATAAGTTAGGATTTAGCCAAAGAAAGAAATTGAATTGAACCGTAATCAATTTAAATGATTGATGATGAACTATGGTTTGGATGTATAACTGCTTGGATGCGTTTATTATTAGACTAAATAATTTTTTTTTAAAAAGACGTGTATGGTGGGCTCGTAAGGAATCAATGTCTAAAAGGCTCCGGTTCAAGGATAAATAAACATGTTTTGAGTGAGATGCATGAACTGTTAGAGATCACTTTGCTCAGGTAAGGTATCATAGCAAATATGATTTTATTCCCTCTTACAGCCGCATTATGGCAAATATGTAATATGTAATATGTAATTAGGGCAATGGAGGTTCCAGGGATATCCATCTAAGACGGATGGCCAAGATTTTAGAATGTGTTTGACAAAATATATCATCTTATGCTCGGTCAAGTGTATGTAGAGGCCATTTCGGCAACTTTTATTGCTCTCTTAGGCTTTGATTTGTTACACTTGAGGAGTCTAGTACAAATTGTACTGCCTCTTGTGTAACCAATCACTAAAACGTCATTATAAGAAAAATATCACTGTTTTTTCTTGTACTGTCATCTCTAATCACTATTTATATTGTTTTTATGTGTACTGTCATCTTTGTAAAGCTATTTGTACCATCAAAAATTTTATACTGCCTTGTGTCACCAATCGGATCCCTTAAACAAAAAGAAGGTAACCAGAAATAGGAGTCAATGTCTGCTAAACTCCTCTCAGAAAAGTCAAATCTCATATACTCGCGTTATAAGTGGAATTTCTTTTTTAATTTATTTTTACGCCGAAAGCTGAGTAATTTACCTAAAACCAAGCGAATTTAACGAAATTACAGACCCAACCAAGCCTATCCACCCATTTTTTGACCCATATGAATCCAAACTGGGTCGAAATAAGATGGAAAAAATACCTGAGACGCTGGAAATGGAGAGAGGCAACGGATAAAACTCACACCGACACCGACGATGAGTCAACACGCGGGTCAACCGTCTCTTGTAATCGTATCCGGATGAAAGAAATTTCCAGCCACCGGCGGTTATTTTCCAATCTCATCTCCTCTTGATCGTGGTTCTTCCGTTTCTCTCGTTCAGTCAAGCGACTTCCGAAGATCTGTGCTCACTACTTCGCCGTTAACCTCCATTTCCGGTGGAACACGTGAAGAAGCTCTCTGAGCCGAAACCCAAAAGAACCCTAATCTCTTAACTTCTCTTCGGCGGTTCACCTCCTTCCATCGCCGGTGATCCTTTGGTGGAGCTTTGACATTAAGCGAGCAATGGCTTTGAAGAATCTCATGAAGGGTTGCGTGAGGATGGCGGTTCTTCGCTCGGTGATTCTTTTTACATTCTCTCTATGTTACTAAGATTTTGTAACATAGAGAGAATGTAAGAGAGATGGTGCGAGAAGATCTTTTAACGGGGTGATTTGTATTATGTTATTCGTGGCTTTTGTTGTGTATGATGTATGATTGAATAAGGTTCTCATACAATTGGATTCGTTAAGTACAACTAAGTTTATTAGGGATAGCTAAGTATTTATGTAGTATAAGAAATATAAGAAACACGAAACAATTCAGTTTATTGTGTAAAATAAAAACATTAAAAACACATAATAAAAATACACAGTTAGCGCGGTTATTGTCGGTTTGATTTAACACATGGCTACCCACAACCTATAATAGGTCATACGTCTATGTGTGCAAAGGAGAAATGCCTCATAGCATTCCTTTAAGTCTTAGTATAGTTTGTAATGCCATTTTGCAGTTGTAGTACACACTACAAGAAAACATGTCATTTGCCACTCCCAGAAGCGTCACAAATTCGTCACTAATAAGAGATTTGTGACTACTTTGCGATGAAAAGAGGTCGTCGCAAAACTTTTGTCGCTAATTCTTGGCGTCGCAAAATCGTCACCAATTAGCGACTCATTTGTGACTAATATATTTCGTTGCTAATTTGTGACGAATGTGGAACAGGAAATAGTAGTCGCAAAATAGCGACGAGTCTGTAACGAATTCTGCAGTCACAAATTAGTAACTGATTTGCCACTATTTTGGCGTGGCAAATTGGCGACTCCGTTGCGACGCTATTTTGGCGACTGATATGTGGCTACCTATATCAGTCGCAAAATAACCACTAAATAGTGACGCTATGTGTTGTCGGTAATTTGCGACGAATAGAGTAGTCGTAGTTTAGCCACTGATTAGTGACTATATTTTTTGTTTTATCATGCCTTTAGTCACTAATTCGTCGCTAATTTGCCACAAATTTGCGACGTCTGTGTTTTTTTTTGTCCAAAATTATAGGTTTTTCCAGTCACGTTCCAGTCACATTTTTAGTACTAATTGTTGTTTGTTTGTGTTTCTTTCAATTGTCAAATGATGCTAATAACAAAATAACTTGAATTGCAATATTATACGGCAAAACAAGCACTAAGCTTGTGATAAGTAGTTTTAAAAACCAATGTACAAAAGGCTTTTAGAATTATACAAAAAGACAACCATATGAGTAGCAAAAAGGGTTGTTAAAAGAGAGAGAGAGAGTCTAAGAGGAGTTAGGAAGCAGTGGAGTGGTGTCTTCAGGTCCTGCAGTGAGTGAAGGATCAGGAGAAACCGTTGCGTCTTTGCTCCACATGAAGGCATCCATCTTCTTCTCTAGCCCAGAAATCCTTTCCTGGCTCGCCTTTAGCTCGGTAGCAAGGTCATGATTTTCCTGATCCCTTCGCTCATTCTGCTGATCTTGCTCAACAATCTTTTGCCGAGCAGCTTTTAGCTCTGCGTAAACCTCGAACAAGTCAGGAGACGAGGATTCACCATAGCTTATCTTCCTTTTACCTTTGTTGACCTTCTGTGAAAGCTGTCCCATGCCATAAGGGGTACCCTTAGGATCGAATTCTGTACACAGCAACAAGAAACACAAAAATCAGATTACAGAGACCAAAACTAGAACCTTAATACAAAAAATAAACTATCTTTCAGTAAGTAACAAACGATGAATCATAGTAAACAAAAACAATGATGTGAGGAACAGATTAGCAAGCAGTGACAATCTATACAAGCAATAATGATAAAACAGTAAGAAGCATTGATAGATAATGAATCATATCTAATCCTAAGGAAGCATTAATCAGAGGACATAAAACTTTAAGAATAAGAAGCTTACCTTAAGGAAGAGATCAGTTTTTTCTTCAACGGTCAGGTTTCGCTGAGAAGAGTGGTCAGAAGTTTCTTCACCATCGGCTGCAGCCTGAGCCAGAACCACTTGCAAGGCTGTCTCGTAACTCTCAGCAACTTCCTTAGCTTTCATATCGATGAAACTCCCATCATCCAGTGTCTGAGTCTTGACAAACACTTCTGGCCAAGAGACAGGACATTGTAATTCATGTTGATGTTACAACAGAGAAGACAGTTTAATCCAAGGCAATTTAAGAGACAATTTACAATAAAAGGAAGGAAGAAGACATTACCATCTGCTGTTGGATGGTCAAGAACGAGGATTGACCGGATCTATGCTTGTGAGGTCCATGTTCGTTGCGATCTGAGTTTCGAGAGTTTGAAGCTGTTGCGCTCTTACTCTTAGCCTTCACACTGGCCCAGAACCGACACATTCGCGCCCAGAGCTTCTCACCAATCCAGATTGGTATCTTTCCATTTGTCCTAACCCGGGAAACAATGCCTCTCATCCTCTTTACTGCAATCTTGATGAAGGCTCTTAACAAGCTCAGTGATCCCTACTTCCCAGTTGAACTTGCTCTACACAGGTAAAAAAGTGATTAAGAATATATATCAGTGAAAGTGAAGTTATAAATCAATGAAAAGAATAAAGGAAGAAACTGATTACCGCAAAAGTACGAAAGTATCTTTCCTGCTTGTCGATTGGAGTGACGGTCCAGCTGTAGTAAGGCCCGTCAAACTTTCTTCGAAAGATTCCAGATATTTCATGGGTTAGGAAGCCACTGTCCCGATCAAACCTTGCAAAGATATAAGAGCAGGGGTTAAATACGTATGAAAAATGTAAAGCAAGTACAATGCTGCTATCGAATATAGAAATTGTCTAAGTAAACTACTCAGTCTAAACCATATATGGAATTTAGAAGTTGTCTAAGTAAACCAGTGAACCGTGAATGTCAATAGCAGTTGTCTAAGTATAGCAATTGTCAAATTCAAATAATTAACTAACTAAATTCCAGTTTCCTAGTTCTAATATGAGATGTATGTTTGCAAAGAAACAAGATATTGATACTAACCAGTATGAGTCGTCTCTGTTTGGGACTGGGTGTTCATAGAGAATTGGGAGGCTTTGACATCCAGGATTCGCCAAAATCCGATCCAGCAGCTGCTGGTAGTTTTCATTTTCTGCATCATTTGGAACTGGTTCCAAGTCATCATCAGCTTCTTCTTCATGTTCGACGTCATCATGTTGGACATCATCGACTTCTTCGTCTTCATCTTCCTCTTCTTCTACCTCATCATGAACCAAAAGGTGTTGTGCTGGGCCATTTAGGTTGAGATTGGATAGATGATGAGAGGCAGCTCTGTTTGTAGATGGACCGACCCAGTTTGATGAAGCTGGATACTAGAGAGGAACAAAGTTGGTTCGAGAGGCAGAGGCGTTGGCTGACTGAGGAGTCCCATAAGAAGGAGGCGAAACCTGACGTTGATGTTTTCCTGAAGGGTTGGAGTCATGCGAAGAAACTGATCGGCCATTTGACCTACGTGCCTTTGGTGTACCGTCGTCGTCGTTAAGCAGACTGTTGTTGCTTCCACCAACATCAACTGCTTTACCCTTGCCACGAGTATCAGTGGGTAAACCCTTTGCACGAGTTCCCGGGTTAACTTACCGACTGGTGGGATCCACAGAACGGATTTGCAGAGGAGCTAGATGACCAGTCGATGTGTGATCTAAAGATTGGCCAGATTTTCCATTTCCTCTTCCACCGGAGGATTTGCCACCACTGCTACTACGACTGCCTCTGGTAAGAGAACCTTTTCCTCTTGACGCTTGGGAACCTGCCATAGAAATTAGGGTTTTCGATTAGGGTTAGGGTTTGAGAGTAGGTTGAGTCGAATCGAGAGAGAACTGGGTTTTTGAGATCGAAAGAAAGAAAGATGATACAGTCAAATTTCCCTTTTTCCTACTCTCTCAAATTAAGAGATCGATTGTAGTACTTGAGGTTATCGAATCCACAGGGAATCAGATTGCACAATAGATTTAGACATTTCGATTAAACTAAGCAAATAAGGTTGTAAATAAATTGCAGGAAAATAAATCAGGATGATTGCAGAAACTTTAAATTCAATAATAGAGAAACGCTAAGCTTTACGGAATTCACAAGAATAAATCCAAGTTGCAGAATAAGATTACTATTGGGATTGATGAAGTGCAAATTCTAGAACTCGAAACACTGTTGTAAAGTAAATCAACTGTCGTTGCAAATACTATCTATGTTTAAACCCTAGACAACCAACTGTCGTTGCGAAATCAAATTAATCTAAACAAGCATTTAAATTCAGGTTCGATTTGTTCACAAAGATCCAAAGCCAACTGTCGTTGCGAATAAGATCTTTGCTAACCTATGATTCAATTCAGGCAATTCAATAATGATGTCTCATCTATTAAACAACCTAGGATATCTAATTCAGGCCTAAATCAGAATTCAAAGCAATCAAGGTGAAGAATATAAATATGATGCAAAATCCCAAAAGTAAATAAATCAACAACTCTTCATTAACCTTTTGAAAAATCCCTAAAACCTAACTAGGGAATTACTCAGACAAAGTAATGAATAAAAAATTCCTAGTATAAAAATCTCCAAGTAAAATAAAGCATAGCCTAAACAATGGCTGAAAATAAGTATTTATAGAATGCAAAAACGTCATGAGCCCAATTGCAAACATCTGGGCTTTTTGGCGCGAAAATGAAATCTTCTAAAACTTGGAATCTAGGCTGGTCCCATGGTCGTGTCGACCGACACGATTAAGTCTGTCGATCAACGCTTGCAAATCTTCGGTGTCGAGCGACACCAGTATCCACGTCGCTCGACACAGTCTCTAAATCTTGACTCCGAACTTGCCACTTTGATTGCTCATTCCGTTAAGCTCCAAAATACTCCAGTAAACACCAATTGAGTCCAATTAGTCCTTGTATCTAATATAAAACATAAAAGACTCCAAAACACCAAAAGACTCTATAAAACAGACATATATCATGGTATAAACTGGGTAAAAACCATGATATATCAAAAGATCTGGGTTCAAAATGTAGAAGACGAACGGATTAGGGTTTGGAAATGAAACAGAGAAGAGATTAGGGTTTTTCAATCGATTCAAAGCGAAATCAAGTGAGGGAATCGAAGAAACGAAGAAGCGAAGGAATTAGGGTTCGTAAATGGAAGGATTCGTGATGAATCGAAGGAAATACGATTAGGGTTTTCAGTCTCCTCAAAGAAAAAAGAGAGAAGAAGAAAGTTGTTTGTTGTCGCGAATGATTCTGGGATTCGACTAAACAAAAGAATTAACCTAATGGCGTGCTAATGAGTGGCTAATTCGTCGCTCTTAAAATTAAATGGGCGCGAAAATGAGGCCGCCAAAAGGCCCAAATATTTTGATCAAAAAGCCCATAAATCAGAGGCAAAGGAGTGGCAACTTAGTTACAAATTTGCAACTGATTTGTGATGAATTTTAAATAGTCACATATCAAAACCCTATACCCTAAACATTTGGGGCAAAATTTTGTTCCTCTAGCCTTTCCCTAAGCCATATGCACGACGTAAATTGATATACCCTTTATAAGAGCAATAACATAGGTAATCTATAAAGACATCACAAAAACCTAACATAACATTAGATTACTAAGTGTTTATACTTAGAACTTTGTCAACTATGGTTCTCACATTTTAATTCTTCGTTTGTAGAAGGTAAAACACATCTATTAATCATGGAAGCATAGTTTTTGGGTTTAATTATGTACAAATGTAAAATGGAGTGGCAAATTAGTTACTAATCAGTCGCAAATTTAGAAAGGAGTCGCAAATTCGTCCCGAGTGAGTGGTTTATTAGTGACTAACTTGTGGCGACAGTTAATTATACAAAAGTGTCACATATCAGTGGCATAATTGTGAAACCATAAACCCTATAGTGTCACTAATCTGTCACATATGAGTGACAAAATTATGAAAACAAATTTAAAATGTTTTTGCGATTCAGGGGAATCAAACTCGTGTTATAATGTCATATCTACCCTTCTTAAACCGAGTTGCCATAGAATCATAATTGGTTTTTTTAAGAATCGAATATAATTAAGTACAGGAAAATGATCCGAAAATATAAAACGGGTGGTGTTCCCCTGGTTCGAACCCGTGTTCTTTGGGACACAAGATTGAGTGGTTAACCAATTTGCCATTGTAACTTAAACGTTATAATTCACATAAACTTGTATATATTTATGTTCGTAATTTTCTTTAAAATGCAAACAAATGTTAATTACACAAATTACACAATTATACAAATTACACACTTCAAAACATATAAAAACATTTAAATAGATCCTTTAAATATATTACACACTAACAAAAATCTCATAAATATATTACATACTGGCAAACATATAAACAAATCCCATAAATACATTACAAACATATAAATAGTATTAACATATAAAACATTAGTCATCTTACACTTCTTCGTCGGAGGCGTGTCCAGATAAATTACATTGGAATTCATCTGTTGGATCTTCATCTTCGATTTTGTAAGCAAGGCCTTCTATCGGATGCGTCCCATCAGCTAAACCACCGATATTTAATTCATGAATCGTAGATGTGGTTGTTTCGTCGTCCATTTGTTGCAAAATTACCATCTCATCTTGCACGAACTTTCCTTCAATCCGATTTCGCGGATTCACTTTCACAACGGATAGCCATGTTTTCCGAGAACGCTTTGGATTTGGATATGGAAGATAACAAACTGATCAGCTTGCGACGCCGTAAAAAATAATATTTCATGTTAGTAAAAATAAGTATGACATAAGTTTGGAGAAATCTGAATTTGTACCTAATATGAATGGTTCGTATTTTGGATATTTACGAGATGAAAGCACATCGACAACGCCAACCTTGTTCTTTCGGGTCCTTTTACCGAGCGTAGGATCATACCATTGACAGTAAAAAAGGATGATCTTCAAATTCAAGATTCCGGGATATGTGAGTTCGATAATTTATTCAACAGTTACATAGAAATCATCTTCATCTGAGGCGTCTGAATAATTTTGTCCTCGAATACAAACCCCGTAATTCATTGTTTTCTTGTGTGCTCCGTGGTCACGCGTGTGAAACATATACCCCCTCGTAAAATACATAGTCCACGATTTGACCTTATTCTCAGGACTTTCTAATATATCGTGAACCCACATTGGAAAATTGTATTCGTGTTTTACCGCTTGCACCTACATAGTAAAATATTATTAAATTATGTAAAATGGAGAATTAAATAATAAGAATACTTACATATTCTCGCATCCATGAATGAAATTCATCATCTCTTTTCGCTATGACCTCTTCATTTTATAGTCCTGGGTTTTCAACTTGAATCTGTGCATCGAAGTACCTGCATTTGTAACAACAAGTTACTAAAGGATTTCAAAGAAATTCACTTTGATAACCTTTATTTTGGTGAAAAAGTGTTAATACCTTTCGAACGGTCGAAAATACTCACAATTACGCCAAACATATGAATGCGCGGTCTTATACTCAATGTCTTTCAACCAAAACTCAGTACATTTGCCACTTGGACGACCGACCCCAGTAAATATATCTGGCACTGGAAAATTATACACGGGTACTTCACCAACATCGTATCGAGAAGCCCTACAAAATTTATTTGTTAATTAATGTAATTAATTCAATAACACATAACAAATTATATAGTTCTTAATTTTGCAGCTGTGGATACTTTGGGCGGAAAGTAGTGTTCAGTGAAAGTAGATATCTCGTCCTTTTAAATGTTTAAAGAACCTTTCGAACGGATACATCCACCAATACTGGACGGGACCCCCAAGCTCGGCTTCATATGGTAAGTGAATAGGTAGGTGCTCCATCACATCAAAAAATGAAGGTGGGAAGATTTTTTCCAAATTGCAGAGTATCATAACAATATTCTCCTTCAAAAGTTGGAGACGGCTTTGATCCAATGATATACTGCTTAGGTCAAAGAAATATGCTCCAATAGCTGAATAAACAACTATCCACGTCAATAATCATAACACCAAATAAGGTAACAACAAAACTTTTTTTATGTATATGTACCTGACAATGCTTGGTGAACATTTCGCGGAAGAAGTTCTGCAAATACGAACGAAAGCAATCGCTCCATAAATACATGACATTCGTGACTTTTCATTCCCGAAAACTTTCGGGCATTGATGTCTGCACAACTTGCTAAATTTCCTGCATATCCATCTAGAAATTTGACTTGATTTTTTTGTCCAATCTAGTAATGCATCTAGTCCTCTTGTGGGAAATCTCCAAATAGGGAATGGGGCGTTCCCATGTTCATCCACCCGCAGTTCAGGTCGGTGGCAATGTATGTCCATATCTACTCTAGACTTCACTGTGTCTTTTGATTTTTCTTTGACATTCATCACAGTATACATGATGTTATCAAAAAAGTTCTTCTCGATATGCATCATGTCAAGGCAATGTTTTAGATTCGGATCCACCCAGTACGGTAGTTCACAGAAAATGCTTTCTTTATGCCAATTATACCAATCTCCACCACATTTCCACCACATTCGGATGTTTTCTTTGCTCCGCTATTTTGTATACTCCGATATATTTGTTCACCCGTCAACGATTCAGGTGGAGACAAATTTATGGTGTTACGTCCTTTTCGAAAATTAACTTTGTTTCTTCTTAACTGGTGATCTTGCGGTAAAAATCTTCTATGACAATCAAACCAACACGTCTTCCGACCAGCTTGCAAGTAGAAAGAATTAGTATCTTCTTTGCATATGGGACATGCTAGTTTTCCGTGTGTCGTCCATCCCGACGACATAACATATGCTGGAAAGTCACTAATTGCCCACAACAAAACAACTTCGAGGTTGAAGTTTTGCTGTAATGACACAACAAACGCTTCGACTCCATCATTCCATAAATCTTTTAGCTCCTCGATCAGTGGTTGAAGAAAAACATCAAGACTCCCACATGGATGATTAGGTCCGGAGTTCAATACCGTCAAAAACAAGCACTCTTCATTCATACACAGCTCTGGAGGTAAGTTGTAGGGGGTCAAGATCACATGCCACAACGAATGATTCTTTGACATACCGAAAAGATTGAAACCGTCTGTACATAATCCAAGCCGCACATTTCGTGTCTCCTCCGCAAAACCGGGATATAGTTGTTCAAAAATTTTCCACTCCGCCGCATCAGATGGGTGACACAGAACTCCGTCTTGTGACTCGTGCTCAGCATGCCATCTCATTTTTGCTGCAGTCTTTTTTAACATGTACAATCTCTTCAGCCTGTCACCGATAGGAAGATACCATATTTTACTAATTGGCACTCTTTTCCGCCCTCCGGTATCAGGCATATACTTTGGTTTTCCACAAAACTTGCAATTCTCCAACGACTCGTCTTCTTTCCAGAAAAGCATGCAATTATCTTCGCATACATCATACTTGTTCATTGGCAACCCTAGCTTCCGTATCAATGATTTTGTCTCTTAGTATGATCCGGTTGCCTGATTAGGCTGAGGTAAATACTCTGAAAACGCTTCCGACCATGAGTCCATGCAAACTTCCGCCAAATTATGGTCTGATTTGATACTCATGTGTCGAGTCGCTAACGATAATTGCGAATGACCTTCTCGACAACTATCATACAATGGTGTATTAGCAGCGTTTAACATCTGGTAGAAGTTTTTCGCCTCGCCGGTAGGTTCTTCATACACATAATCATTTCCAGTTTGATCATGTTCATGTTCATAGTCATTCACTGGTGTATAACCATGAAATGCATCATGAACCATCCCAGCATAAACATTACTACCATCGTAATTCATCTCTTCATTACTCGTACTAAACTGGACATTTTCATAATTACTACTACTACCTACTCCAGCAACATTATAATTTTCCCTGTGTTCCGACCAAACATAATTGATATACGTGGTATTTTACCACTCTTACTATCCATTTTTATTTATTTTCTATACTATATAATAAGCTCTTCAATCGAAAGAGGTAGTTTTCTCGTATATTTGGTTTTTAAGAGTCATTTAGGGAAAATCATCAAAAGGGGAGAAAAATGGAGCAAAATGATTATTCTTAATCCCACAAAAACTTTCCAAGGCCAGAGGAACCTATCTTTGTCCTCCCATGCCAAGATTTCACGAATCTCCAAGTTGGACAGATTCTATATCCCCGAAAGATCACCTCGGACGCTCAACCAAATCGACTTGTACAGAGATGAAACTTTACATGGAGATAGACTTTTGAGTTAGATTTCCAGAACATTTAGAATCATAGAATTTGGAGTTGAATTGTACAGGTTATTCAAGATCTCCTGAAGGCATGTCATTCTGCCTCGAAGAAGAAACAAGTGCAAAAGGAATCAAGACACCGATCAACGGGTTGGACCAGTGCCCGTGACCCTAGCTAAAACCAAGGAGATGAAGATGGCCCAGACCCCGGACACGTTCCCATGCCCGGTGCCTCTGTCCGGTGTTGTGGCCTCCTTTGGTCACTTATCGATAAAAAGACGTTTTTGCCCGAAGTGAAACCCTAGAAGTTTGCCGACCTAGAGACTCCTCCAACACCTATATATACTTGCTTTTAGCCTCTTGAGAGAAGGATAGCAGCCCTAGGCACCTACAAATCACTAATAAACATGTATTTTCGTTATTTTCTTTAGATCTTCATCTTTATCCTTTGTAAAAGAGCGATGAAGGCCATGGTGTTCTTCTCAAGCCTTGTGCTGAGAGATCTACCTATGCCGAGCACTTATCTATCACGAATCTACTGTTTTATCAACTTCTCTAGCTGCTCCATGTTTCATAACATGTAGAGTTGTTGTATACTTGATAATAAAGTTATTTAAATTCTTTTGCTTGCATCTTTTACATCTTTATTGAATTGCTTCTAGATTAGTTTTCTGTCTTTATTTGTGCTTTAATGCTTGATCTAGCTTAGCTACCTAGAGATCGATCATAGGCCGGTATCGATTCCGAAAGCTTTGATATCGACCGGACCAAGTATTCGATGGGCCAAGCGTCCTAACAACCTAATCAGTTAGTTAGGGAGTTTGGTGAACAATTAGATCCCGATTTTAATGCGTGAATCCACCTTGTAATAACCATACGAAAGCTTAGTCTATTAGGGTTGGTTTCATAGGATTCGGAGCCACGAAAGTGGAATGGATCTACCGCAGTGATCTAAGTTCATGAACACTAGTTGCATATCTTTAAAATCCGGTGTAGAACATGTTGCATAAGTTCTTTAGATTTCTTTTATCTTGTATGTTTTGATTTATCTATCCCTTTACTTTATTTGCATTTACAAAAACCCCAAAACCAAATATAAAATCGCTTAGCTTATTCTGCATCATATAGATTTATAGCGTAACACTTAGTCTCTTGTGGATCGACCCCTAAGTACTACAATTGTCAACTGTGCACTTGCAGATTAGGGTTTATAAATTTTAAACCCGCGCCATCAAGTTTTTGGCGCCGTTGCCGGGGACTTTGTTCGCTTACCTATATATTTTTGATAAAGAATAAGCCTAAGTCTTGTTTTTTCCTTTTTATTTTTCCTTTTTTCTTTTGTTTTTGCTAATTTCATTTTTTGCTTTCTATTTAAGTGTGCTTCAGGGATTTATCAATTGAACATCACACCAAAAACCCTAGGAGAATGGCGACAAGAAGGAGTTCTAATAGAGATTACATCCCCATGCCTCATGAATTCCATCAACAACCGTTTCCTTACAACAATTGGTACAATTCACAATTGTATCAACAACAACCCCCTTGGGAGACTCAAGGAAGTGTACACCACCACCATGTGCCGCCGAATCCACTGCCACAACCCCACAGCCGCCCCAACTCAGCTCGCCAAGAAGGACAACTTGAAGCTTTGATGGAACGTTTCATGGAGGACACTAAAAACACCCTTCATGAGATCGAAACAACCATCAAATCCATGAATTCGTCTCTTGGGGAGAGATTCGAGACCGTCGCCAACCAATTTGAAGCAATTGATACTCGGTTTACCCGACTTGAAGAAGTCCAAAACGATTCGTACGATGACTTGGAGTGGAAGATTAAGTCCACTAAGGAGGACGTTGGTGAGCTTAGTTCTAACCTAGAAACGGTTGCTAACAAGGCCTACCAAACTGCTTAAGGCGCAACCGAAGTTGGAGTTGTTCAAGACAAGATCGACTCAACCATGGAGGAAGTAGAAACCGACAATCGACTTACGGTGAAGACCATCAACGCCGTTTGTTATGAACTTGAACACCATCATAAGGAGTTCATAGACACAACAAAATCCCTAGAAGACGAGTCTAACAACATCTCAAAACCGTGTGGAGAAGATTGATGAACACTTGAAGCTTATCGAAGAGACGTTTCAAGCTAGCAACCAATCTAGTACGAATGAAGAAGAGCCGACCCCCATGGCCCATTGCTACACCTTAACACCACTTGGAGAAGAATCTTCCATCTCTGATCAAGAGGAAGAAGAAGCTCCAAGACCTTTCCTAATGGCCAAACCCTACAACCGAAGATTTACGGCGAGAATTTCAACAAAATCGCCAAAGAAGAAGACACGTTTGAGTGAAAGATCCGGCCTAAGACCACGTTGGATCAGTGATGAGATGATAGAGGGTCTTCAACTCTCTAGTTAGAGAACTCCCTCCCACCCTCTCCTTTGAAGACGCTTGGAAAACCGAGCCATCTCTTAAACTATGCTTTAGAGAAAGCGAGGAAGACGAAGCTATGATTGAGGAGTTATTCAACAAGGTTAGGAATCCCCATCGGTACCTAAGGATCCTTCCTAAGACTCTTGATCCATGTTCTTTCAATATCCCTTGCTCTATTAAAGATTATATCTTCGAGACCGCTCTTATCGATTTGGGAGCCGGAGTCAACGTTCTTTCGGAATCTCTTGTGAGAATGATGAAGATAACCAACCTTCGTCCTTCAAACAAGAGAATTTCACTTCCTAATGGTGCTTTCACACGCTCATTGTGTGAAGCATTCAACTGCCCAGTGAGAATCGGTGATTGCATTGTGCCGACCGACTTTGAAGTGGCTAACATGAACAATTGTTCAACACCTTTTATCCTTGGAAGACAATTCTTGGGTACTGCTGGAGCTATCTTGGATTACCCCTTACAACGGTTATGCTTTCCAAAGATAGATAGAAACATCTTCTATTTACGCAGCACCACCTGGCTTTCTAGCTAAAGTTACAAGATACATTCCTCTGGAGAAAAGAGAAATTGCAGCTCAGTACCCGTTCCATTTACATGATGAAGACCACGACCAAGGGAGGAGTTCAAACTCCAAAGGCAACCTCAAGCCTTTGGAAGGCAATTCCCAAGTCTAAAAACCCCAAGGAGTCGAGCTAATTGACTTTAAACAAGCGCTTTATGGGAGGCAACCCATATATCGAGTCTTTTCTTTTATTTTGATTTTAATCTTTGTTTTTCTTTTGGTTTTTCATATTTCAAACATTGTTATGCATTAATCTATCTATTTATGAATTTTTCAGATTTTAAAAACTTATAAAAATGCATTTTTTGGAGAAGAAAACCGAAATTTTAAAACTTCTAAAAAAAAAAAAAAAAATGTGTTTTCTGGTCCCAGACACCGGACCGGGACACCGGTCACGGACATCCGTCCGGTGTCCGGGCATTTTCTGGTCCGGACGTGTCACGGATCGACCCGCGGATTGGGCGTCCCACTGTCCCAGACCCCGGACATGGGAATCCGTCCGGTGCAAGGACTGTCCCGACCCGCGTCCCCATCCGTCCCGCGCGTCCCGAGCCTCGTCCCGCGTCCTGTGATCCCTCGTCCCGCGCGTCCCAGCGTCCCGAGCCTCGTCCCGCGTCCTGTGATCCCTCGTCCCGCGAATCAACCCACTCCGAAGCAGCTCGTCCCACGCCTCGTCTCGTGGATCCACGCCCCGGACGCTAGCACCGACCCACGTACGTGTCCATCCACCATCCCGCGTCACCGACCCGCGTCTCGACCATCCTGCGTCACCGACTCGCGTCTCGACCATCCCGCGTCCTATCCATCCCGCTCCACCACCAAGCCGGACCTGACCTGACACGAGCCACGGACCACGGTTCGAACCAGCTCGAACCACGAGGTAAGTTTTCTAAATTTTTCTTTTTTAATTATTTAAAATGGATTTTAAATATAAATGAACTATTTTCACACCAAAAATGTTTTTAAATAGTGATTTTCTTAAAATAAATATATTTGATTTTTTGAATTTCACATTGCACTTTTAAAAATTTGGTTTAATAAAGTTTGATTTTTAAATAATTTTCACATCTTACACTTATCTTTTCACTACTTGTTTTCTACTTTAGAATGAGCTTGGATAATTTTGTTTGTTGCTTCGGTATTCTGGAACCTAGGTCCAAGTTTGTTTAACAAGTAATTTCAAGTGTTTTTGCAAGGATATTTGGCTCTTACGCAGGTTTGACTTTAGAAATTCAATTTCTTAAAGAATGATCCACCTTATTCATAGAAGATGTGCACAAAGAAAAAAAGAAAACACGGAAGCCTTATCAACCAAATTGTGAATCCTCTACTTCACCGTTTGAAGAAAGAATTTTGCTACTTCTTCCAGTAGCTGTTCAACTACCAATATCTAAGAATTTCCAAAGTAACTCGGGAAAGGGTTCCACGATGCAAACTAAGGTTTGTGGTGGCATTACGATCACTGTTGGAATGCACTAACTCAATTATGGTGAGGGAAATTGAGAAGCACTATTTCTTGGCCTAGAGAAATTTTTGGGGAGTTTCAAGATCCTTCCTCAAACACCATCCACGCCGATTCAATTTTGGGAGATTTGAGATTTCCTTTATCCGGTAACTTCGTTCTATTCTCCATTTCATATTTCCTTTTATTTTAATTTCCAACACTTCACCCTTAATTTGATTTGATTTACATCGAGACGGTGTAAGTTAAGTCTGGGGGGATTGTTGCTACTAACGCATTTGTTTGTGTTGGATATTTATGTTTTCAAAAACCAATTTCCAAATTGTTTTCAAAAACCGCTTTATTGAGTCAAAATCAGTTGGGAATGATGAAACCTTTCTAGGATCGACGCGTTTCAATTTTAAAACCAAGTGACCATTATTGCAGGGGTTGTTCCGGAAAATTGATTCAGACACCTAGTGACCGAATGGAGTCCAGGGAGATTACTACTTGCTTTATTTTGATGGATAAGATTTCGACTCTCATTATTGTTTACTAATATGATTTTTG
Source organism: Draba incana (assembly GCA_963576765.1). Classification (NCBI taxonomy): domain Eukaryota; kingdom Viridiplantae; phylum Streptophyta; class Magnoliopsida; order Brassicales; family Brassicaceae; genus Draba; species Draba incana. Next base: position 33,265,562 of record OY755204.1, on the reverse strand, counting down.
ATAATTTCTTATTAAGGATATTTGATCAAGGAACGAATCACATTCATGACATCTTATCCTCTTTTTACCACTCTCTTGTTGTCATGGATGACCAACTCACTTTTAGTTGGTACCCTACCTAAGCCCTTAACCTAAACCTTTCTTTCAGACCTCATGCACTTCTGTCTACTTGAGCATTATGCAGATATGTGTAAAACCGTCGGAGAGAGTAGAGTCGACGCAATTTTCCAATCACTTGAAGATGTGAAGAACCACACTAGAAGAAAGGAGGATACCAACGAAATCAGTTGGGAATGATGAAACCTTTCTAGGATCGACGCGTTTCGATTTTAAAACCATGTGACCATTATTGCAGGGTTTGTTCTGGACAATTGATTCAGACACCTAGTGACCGAATGGAATCCAGGGAGATTACTACTTGCTTTATTTTGATGGATAAGATTTCGACTCTCAATATTGTTTACTAATATGATTTTTGATAATTTCTTATTAAGGATATTCGATAAAGGAACGAATCACATTCATAACATCTTATCCTCTTTTTACCATTCTCTTGTTGTCATGGATGGTCAGCTCACTTATAGTTGGTACCCTACCTAAGCCCTTAACCTATATCTTTCTTTCAGACCTCATGCACTTCTGTCTACTTGAGCATTATGCAGATATGTGTAAAACCGTCGGAGAGAGTAAGGTCGACGCAATTTTCCAATCACTTGAAGATGCGAAGACCAACACTAGAAGAAAGGAGGATACCAACGAAATCCCTAAAAGTTTGAGAGGATCCGGCCGATCCTTGGATGCTTAATCATGGTAACAATTCCGTTCCTTATCTGACTCATAATCATTATGAGACCATTTTCCCTTAATCTAAAAAAAAAAAAAAAAAGTGTTTTGGGAAAGGAAAATGGCTTTCGAAAGAGTCAAAGGCCAAAGAATATCCAAGGAGAAGCCACGGCACAAAGGAGAAATGAGTAGAAGAGTTTTACAGTGATTCCCGGCGAAAGATCTAAGTCTGGGGGAGAAAAAGGCGAACAACAAGGTGATTGGAAAATTGTGGACTTCAATAGATCTATTCTCTCTTGCGATTTTGCATAATGTCGCGCAACCGGAGATTTTGGTAACCCTAAACACTTTTACCCTCACCACTAAATATTAGCCTCCCCTAAACACCTAGCTCGTATCCTTGTAAACATCCTTGATCGAAGATTATTGAGAATCTAAGAGAGTAAAAGAGTCGATTGATTTGAAGTTGAGATTTTGCAGGGACAGTGATTTAGGACACACTTTTGGTATCACGATGGAAGATGATGAAATGCGTCCATGAACTCACCTAGTCTTTACATGGATTACAAGTTTAGAGATCGAGGCAAGATCCAAAGAATATGTGAGTTCCCGTGTTTTCAAAATCCACGTCCTTACTAACCTTTTGTTTGCTTGAGGATAAGCAAAGGGTAAGTCTAGGGGAGTTGATATACGTGGTATTTTACCACTTTTACTATCCGTTTTTATTTATTTTCTATACTATATAATAAGCTCTTCAATCGAAAGAGGTAGTTTTCTCGTATATTTGGTTTTTAAGAGTCATTTAGGGACAATCATCAAAAGGGGATATGGAGCAAAATGAGTATTATTAATCCCACAACAACTTTCCAAGGCCAGAGGAACCTATCTTTGTCCTCCCATGCCAAGATTTCACGATTCTCCAAGTTGGACAGATTCTATATCCCCAAAAGATCACCTCGGATGCTCGACCAAATCGACTTGGACGGAGATGAAACTTTACGAGGTATCCCTTTGAGTTAGATTTCCAGAAAATTTGGAATCATAGCATTTGGAGTTGAAGTGTGCAAGTTATTCAAGATCTACTGAAGGCATGTCATTCTGCCTCGAAGAAGAAACAAGTGCAAAAGGAGTCAAGACACCGATCAACGGGTTAGACCGGTGCCCGTGACCCTAGCCAAGACCAAGGAGATGAAGATGGCCCAGACCCCGGACACGTTCCCGTGCCCGGTGCCTCTGTCCGGTGCCGTGGCCTCCTTTGGTCACTTATCGACAAAAAGACGTTTTTGCCCGAAGTGAAACCCTAGAAGTTTGCCGACCTAGAGACTCCTCCAACACCTATATATACTTGCTTTTAGCCTCTTGAGAGAAGGAGAGCATCCTTAGGCACCTACAAATCACTAATAAACATGTATTTTCGTTATTTTCTTTAGATCTTCATCTTTATCCTTTGTAAAAGAGCGATGAAGGCCATGGTGTTCTTCTCAAGCCTTGTGCTGAGAGATCTACCTATGCCGAGCACTTATCTATCACGAATCTACTGTTTTATCAACTTCTCTAGCTGCTCCATGTTTCATAACATGTAGAGTTGTTGTATACTTGATAATAAAGTTATTTAAATTCTTTTGCTTGCATCTTTTACATCTTTATTGAATTGCTTCTAGATTAGTTTTCTGTCTTTATTCGTGCTTTAATGCTTGATCTAGCTTAGCTACCTAGAGATCGATCATAGGCCGGTATCGATTCCAAAAGCTTTGATATCGACCGGACCAAGTATTCGATGGGCCAAGCGTCCTAACAACCTAATCAGTTAGTTAGGGAGTTTGGTGAACAATTAGATCCCGATTTTAATGCGTGAATCCACCTTGTAATAACCGTGCAAAAGCTGAGTCTATTAGGGTTGGTTTCATAGGATTCGGAGCCACGAAAATGGAATAGATCTACCGCCGTGATCTAAGTTCATGAACACTAGTTGCATATCTTTAAAATCCGGTGTAGAACATGTTGCATAAGTTCTTTAGATTTCTTTTATTTTGTATGTTTTGATTTATCTATCCCTTTACTTTATTTGCATTTACAAAAACCCCAAAACCAAATATAAAATCGCTTAGCTTATTCTGCATCATATAGATTTATAGCGTAACACTTAATCTCTTGTGGATCGACCCCTAAGTACTACAATTGTCAACTGTGCACTTGCAGATTAGGGTTTATAAATTTAAAACCTAGATGCGCAACCAAAACCCGCGCCATCAATAATATTCTTGCATAAAGCCATTACTAAGCAAATGATTTAATACGGTATTAACGGGTTTCGGTTTATGCCTGTTTTTACAGTTAGCACAAGGGCAGTATATTTTACCTCCACTACCAAGAGCAAAGTCTTGGGACGCTGCGCACGCTATGAATTGTTTGACCGTTGGTAGCTGGATTAAACCGGTTGTACATCCACAAACGCGATGAATAAGGCCACATTTTTTTCACATTTTTTTCTGCCAAAATATGTGATGAGAGAGAGAGAGAGAGAGAGAGAGAGAGAGAGAGAGATGATTCAATGAGAGAGATGAGTGAATGAAATGAGATGAGCGTGTGTGGTATTTATAGGCAGAACCGTTTGCCTCTACTTTGTGATGCCAAAGTCGAAGTCACAAATTAGTGACGCTTTAGCCACTCATTTGCCACTACCTTAAGATAAATATCTCTTAATTCAGTACCTCCTTTATTAAACACGTGTTTCTGTTGTTTTTTGGCGGACATAGTTTTCGATTTGTCTTTTTTTGCCAACATACAGATAGCGACGCTTCCGTGACTTCATTGATGGTGTCGCTAATTTGTGACTCCGCGGTCACACAGTAGTCGCTAATTGGTGATGCTACTTTGTGGTTGTAAAAGAGTCGCTAAATAGTGACTGATTTGTGACTAACCCAAAACCACGTAATAAGCGTCGCAAAGTAGTCACTTATTAGCGACTCTCTTACGACCAAGTTTTGGCGTTGTAAATTGGCGAGAATTGTGCGACGCTTATTTTTGGCGTCGCAAATTAGTCTCCAATTTGTCGCAAAATCGTCGCAAATATTAGTGACTACTTTTGCAGTCACAAACCGTAGTCACTTCTGGCCAGTTTTCTTGTAGTGACATTATCTATTCCGCTTCTATATTCTCTTTCTTTACAAAAGCTTAGAATAAAAATAGTGAATGTTATGGTAAGCAAATCTGGAGGAGGAGTGGTCACTCGGCTCACCAAATTTTCCCCAACCGGATAGTGAGTTAAATACCATTATGTTACCTCTTTTATGGGGATCTCGTGGACCTCGATGGGGTATGATCTATATTATTAAAAAAATTAACATTTCAAGCTACATAAATACCAAATTATCTAAGAGAAAGCCGTATATTATCCATCCAATTATGTTTGATTGGGTATTCACGTAAGTAAGAAGGAAAACACTCAAGATATTAAGGATATTAGTTAATGTCCGGTACAGTAGTGTAAAGGGGCAACTGAAGAGGACATGATTACTTGTTTCTTCCACGCTTCCACATCTAGGGAAACTCCCATCCTACTTTAAATGTTTGTGAGCGAGTTGTTCATTGACTGCCACAACCCCTCATAGGGGTTGCCATATGAAATGGCAGATGTTATTAGTTGTAGCAACTTTCCCCACCTGTTTCTTGTGAAGTTTTAAAGAGGGTTAGTGGAGAGAAAACTGAATTTCCTTTTTAAGTTTGTTTTGTGTTACTTCATAGTTTGATCTAACCGTGTATGCACTTGACTTGGTATAATTCCAACTGTCATCGTTGATCACATACTACGAAGGTCGCATAGTAAGTATTAGTGGGATATCTTCCATGCTAACCATTCCTGTAGTCTTGCCATATTTTACGTCTTCAAATGGCTATTAATAAAATTTGATACATGCATGTTCAAGTTATGAACCGACAAAGTGCACTTAGTACTCTAAGGATCTCCATCAAGTATACACTTGTCTTTCTATAATTACGTATGGGTTCCACTTCCTATGGTACGCCTCATCCCTTTATCTACCAAAAATATATATATTAGAGACTCCACCCGTATGAGAGATAGTAAGGTTTCTTAGCTTCTAACGGCTCTGAATATTGTAAGTATTTTCCTTTCATGACCCGCAAAAATAATGAGTTGGGAAATTGATGTAGTCGCTATAATTTATTTGCCAATAAATCTTGATTAAACTCTTTGAAAGGCTTGAACCAATTCCTCCCTCGTTTTCTCTTAAGTTACTTTTTATTCGCCACCAAATTTGGCTAATGCCCTCGTAAGTATTTGGGATAACCGCTATGGTTAGAGGTAATATAACATCACAATGATAGGATAGTTTGCAAAACAAGTATCATAATCTCCTTTCCTCTTGGTGAGAGGATTTTGGCTGACCATACATTAATCCAGTGATCTAAATTATCCTAGTAATATGTCAAGACCCAAGCCTTAGAGTCCTTGTACCTCCCTTAGTAGGGTTACCCAGCCTCAACTTGATATTTGTTCGAGTGTCATCAGGTACATCTTTTCCAAAAGTGAGTCGATTTGTCAAAATTTGTTTGTTGCATTGGTTTAAATCATTGCCATATATATTGAGGACATAAAGATTATTCTGCCATTGACTCATGTTGCTTTGCAGAAACATAGATTATCGCCACCAAAGAGAAGGTGGGATATGGGTGGAAAGGCTAGAGCCAATTTAATAAAACAACAGTGATCACAAATGAACAAATATCATTCTCAGTTTTTTTTATTGTTGCACTAGGATATAAGGTAATATCCATGAGATCAATTATCATTCTAAGTTTGTTCATTTTGCAATGCGATCACTTATCATTCTCAGTTTGTTTCTTTGTTATTATTGTAACAAAGAACCAAAAGAATGTATTTTGGATTGTGTTTTGTAATGTTACTTGAACATTATTCTCGCTTTCTACATGTACTTCAAGTCTTGAACATTACTTGAAGTTTTCAACAATATATTATCTTTGGTTGTTTCCATTTCTGAAATGTGTAACAGAATCATCCAAACAATTTGTATATGTAAATAATAGAAACATAACACTTGTTCAAAATTTCAAGTGTTTTGGATTTTGTTTGAGTATTTGGTTTTTGTTAGTATTTCAAGTACAAAAACCCGAAATACATTAAAACTGAACCCGAATTAAAATCGGGTATTTTTAGGTTATGTATTTAAAGCCAAAACTGATTCAACCCTATATGAATCTGATCAAAAATTTTCATATAGGTTTTTATGGCTAAAACCGAAAAAATCTAAAAAAATTCAATTAACCGATTCAAAACAAAGGGGTAATGTCCACACCTAACAACTTTTTAAAACGTTAATGATGTGTGCTTGTGGGTTCGAATACCAACTGAATAAAACTTATCCGAGTAGAGGTTATGTGGTTTCAGGCACGCCCAACTAGGTTTTGTTGAGAATTGGTCTTATATTCAAGTTAACTGAGAAAAGTGAAGTCAACTGCGAGAGACTCCTCTGGTTTTAGAGGGTTTTTTTAATCAGATAATAATTTTAGTCCAAATCAATAAGAGTCGATTTTGATAGGAGTTGGTTTAATCCGGTTATTTGTAACAAACTTTATGTTTGTGGATAAGATCTATTGTTGAGTTGTTGTAGAGTCAACTAGTAGATCCGTTGACCACCTTCTCCGATCTTTCTCTCAGAGTTTTTGAGAGAGATCTTGTAAGCTTTGTGCTAGTGAATTTGCTGGACCAAGTCTAGCTCTAGTGAGTAGTAACTCCATATCGGAGGCGAACACTGGGTGAACAATTTTGTGTGTCATTGCTTGTATTCTTCTTATTCTTTCATACAAACAAACGAGTGATTTGTCAGAGATTGTGAGTTTACGTATTCTAATCGGAGCTCTAAAAATCGATCAATTGGATTCAGAATTGCAACAAGTGGTATCAATTGGTGAATCTGATGGAACTGTAGATTTCTCACTATGGAAGATTCGGATGATGGCTCATTTTGGTGTATTGGGATTAAAAGATGTAGTTATGAGTGATGATTTCACAAAGACAGTTATTTTTGTTAAGGATCTAAAGAAAAAAGGTGTAAAGATAAAGTTTGATTCGTCGTCAAAGCCATTGGAAGGTTTGGATTTTGCGGTGGATACTTTAAAATCGAACAAGTCTTCAGAAGAAAAGGTAATCATTGATCATGTAAACCTTCAAAAGAATGATCAAGCTAGAAATATGATAATCTTAAATATTGGAGGTCGAGTTCTGAGAAAGATCAAGCATTGTGAAACAGTTGCATCAATGTGAAACAGTTGCATCAATGTGGTCAGCTCTTGATCGATTGTATTCTCTAAGTCTTTGCCTAACCAAATTTTTATTCAGTCACAATTTTACACTTTCAAGTGTGATGCATCAAAGTCTTTGGGTTCTAATATTGATGAGTTCTTGAGGCTAGTTATTGGATTCTTTGCCATCTCAGTTTGATCAAATCAAGCATACCTTGAAGTATGGTAAGAAATCTTTGGGGTTAGAGGAAGTTATGTTAATTGCAAGGTCTAGAGAAAGAGAGTTATCTGAAATGAGCAAGAATGAAAAAGGATCTGCAACAGTGTTATATTCTCATGATAGAGGCAGATCAGGAAGAAGAGATACTCATGAATTCAGAGGCAAGAACATAAGCATATCAAAGTCAAAGGACAGAAAGGTTACTTGCTGGTATTGCAAGAAAGAAGGACATATTAAGAAATATTTTTTTATGAGAAAGAAGCGTATGAAATCTGATGAAGAAGGTGAGGCTACAATAGTCATTGGCATTATGGATACAACTAATGCTCTAAATACATCTCTAGAAGGACCAAGAGATTCATGGGTCATTGATTTAGGGTGTACTTACTTATGACTTCATGGAGGGATTAGTTTATCAATTTTGAGGAAAATGTTACAAGTAGAATCTTGATGGGTGATTTTATACGGTGGAGACTTCTGGAGTAGGATCTACTCGTTTGAATACTCATGGAGGAACAATGAAAATAATGCACAATGTGAGATATGTGCCAAACCTGAGGATAAATTTGATTTCTATACCTGCATTAGATGAGTTGGGCTTTACTCACTTAGGAGGAAATGAAAAGATAATATTTCTTAAAAATGGTCAGGTTGCTCTCAAGGGAAAACTTAAAACAAGGTTGTACATTCTTGATGGTGAAACTATGACAGAAGAAGTTTGTAATGTTGAGAAGGTTAAATCTCAGGTATCATTGTGGCACAACCGTTTGGGTTACATGAGCTCAAAGAATCAATACGTGCTAGTTAAAGAAGGTATATTGAAGAAGAGTGAAGTTGGTCAAGCTGAATTTTGTGAACATTATGTAATGTGAAAAGCCAAACGTGTCAGTTTTTAAGTTGGAAAGCATGATACATCAAATGTCATGGACTATGTACATGTTGATCTTTGGGGATCATCCCATGTTCAATCATCAGTTTCAGGTAACCAATATTTTCTTTCTATAATTGATGATCATTCAAGGAAAGTATGGATTTATTTTCAGAAATCTAAGGATAAGACAATTGCTAGATTTTGTGAATGGAAGAACTTAGTTGAGAATCAGATTGATAGTAAGGTTAGTGTTTGCGTACTGACAATGGGTTGGAGTTTTGCAACAATGTGTTTAATGAGTTTTGCAGAGAAATAGCATTTCTAGACATAGGACATGTACTTACACTCCTCAGCAAAATGGTGTAGCTGAGCGAATGAATCGTACAATCATGGAGAAAGTGAGATGTCTATTTAATGAGTCTGGGCTAGAAGAAAAGTTTTGGAGAGGCAGCTCAAACTTCAGTGTATATGATAAACTGAACATCTACATCAGCTATTGGTTTCAAGTCCCCTACTGAAGTGTGGTTGGGTAAGAAACCATGATACAAGCATCTAAGAAAGTTTGGGTATGTTGTGTATGTGCATCAGGATCAGGGAAAGTTGAAGCCTAGGGTAGTTAAGGGAGTCTTCATTGGTTATCCTCTAGAAACTAAAGGGTATAAGATTTGGTTATTAGAGGAAAAAAAATGTCTTATCAGTCGGAATGTAAAATTCCATGAAGAATTGGTTTATAATGACATTGAGCAAAAGGAAACTGATTCAATGGCTGGTAGTTCAAGAGAGAAAAGTGGAAAGGCGTATATGGAATTGAAGATGAAGTCTACAGTTAGATCAGTAGGAGTTACTGATTCAGGTGGAGCAAATGATGAGAATATTGTAGAGTATATCTCAGACACTGAACAGACTCCTGAAGAAGCATAAGGATAATAAGGATTCTCTAGTTCTCAAACTGATGAGGTGAGTCTCGGCAATCATCATATATCAAGGGATAAACCAAGAAGAAAAGTGGGTTTACCAAGGAGATTTGATGATTTTGCGTTAGCTATGTTTGCGTTAGCTATGTTTGCGTTAGCTATGTCTGAGTTACTAAATATTGAAGAGCCAAGGGATTTTGTTGAAGCAATGGTGAGCGAGATAAAGAGAAGTGGAATGGTGCTACAGATGAAGAAATGGATTCTTTGATTAAGAATTTGACTTGGATTCTAGTAGATAGGCCATAAGGTAGGAATGTTGTGATCTGTAGATGGCTGTTCAAGATCAAACCTGGAATAAAAGGTGTTGAAGCAGAAAGGTATAAGGCAAGATTAGTAGCCAGAGGTTTCTCTCAGAGGGAAGGTACTGATTACCATGAGGTGTTCTCTCTAGTGGTTAAGCATGTGTCCATAAGACTGCTTTTGTCTGTGGTAGTTCCTTTTGATCTAGAACTGGAACAGATGGATGTCAAGACAACTTTCTTACATGGAGATTTGGAAGAAGATATTTTCATGGAACAACCTGAAGGATATGAAGATAAGTCTAAAGGTGATCAAGTGTGTCTTCTAAAGAAGTCACTGTATGGTTTGAAGCAATCACCACGTCAGTGGGACAAGAAATTTGATGAAGTGGTCAAGTTTCAGGAATTTGTTAGTAGTGAACATGATTTGTGTGTTTACACTAAGGAATTTGCTAAGGGAGAATTGATATATCTTCTACTCTATGTAGGTGATATGCTCATAGCAAGAAAGAGTGAAATTGAGGTCAAAAAGGTTAAAGACCAGTTAAGTGCTACTTTTGAGATGAAAGACCTTGGACCTGCAAGAAGAATTCTTGAAATGGATATTGTTAGAGACATGAGTAAAGGATTTTTGCAGTTGTCTCAAGGAGCTTATTTGAAGAAGGTAATCGAAAAGTTTATGATGAATGATGCCAAGAAGGCATTGACTCCAATTAGTGCACATTTTAAATTGTCATTAGTTCAGGATGAAGAAGAATGTGTTGATATTGATGTTGTTCCGTATGCATTAGTAGGTTGAAGTATTATGTACGACATGGTAGGTTCAAGACCAGATTTGGCATATGAGATTGGTTTGGTCTAGGCCTGGGCAATCGGATATACGGTTCGGTTTCGGATCGGTTCTATTCGGTTCTGGGTATTTTGGATATTACGGTTTTTTATCCACATAGGAACCGTTAGAGTTTCGGTTCGGTGAAGCAGTGAAGTGGTTGCTCAGATATATAATGAAAACGTTGGATCGTCAGTTAATTTTCACAACGGAAAAAAATTTTAAAGTACAAGGGTTTTGTGATTTTGATTTTGCAGCTCATCTTGATAGGAGGAGATCAACATTTGGATATATTTTTACTGTGGGAGGAAATGTTGTAAGTTGGAATTCTGAATTACAGCAAGTAGTAGCCTTGTCAACCACAGAAGCAGAATACATATCATTATCTGAAGCTGTGAAGGAGGCAATATGGTTAAAGGGTATCTTTGCAGATTTTGGGTGTAGTCAAAAGACTGTGAGGATATGGTGTGATTCGCAAAGTGCAATTTGTCTCTCCAAGAACAATGTTTTTCATGGACATACAAAGCACTTTGTTGTGAAGTATAGTTTCATGAGGGATATCATTGCAGGTGGTGAGGTGGAGGTTGTTAAGATTCACACCAGTGAGAATTCTGCTAACATTTTAACGTTGATAGAGCTTGATAAATCTTGGAGTTTGCTAGATGGTGTAGGTTCAGAAGGTGAATTCACTGTTAAGAGCACATAAGCTGTTTTGAGGTATGATGTTCTGAATGTTGATGTGTTGTTGATTGAATCATTAGTCCAAGGTGGAGTATGTTGAGAATTGGTCTAATATTCAAGTCAACTGAACTGAGCAAAGGAGAAGTCAACTACAACTGGATTTAGAGGGTTTCTTAATCAGATCATAATTCTGGTTCAAATCAGTAAGAGTCGGTTTTGATTAAAGTTGGTTTAATCCGGTTATATGTGACAAATTTTATGTTTGTGGATAAGATCTTTGATTAGTTGTTGCAGAATCAACTAATAGATCCGTTGATCATCTTCTCCGATCTTTTTCTCTGAGTTATTGAGAGAGATTTTATAAGCCTTGTGCTAGTGAATTTGCTGGACCAAGTCTAGTTCTAGTGAGTAGTATCCCCATATCGGAGGCGAACACTGGGTGAATAATTTTGTGGTCTTTGCTTTTATTCTACTTATTCTTTCATACAAACAAACGAGTGATTCGTGAGAGATTGTGAGTTTGCGTATTCTAATCAGAGCTCTAGAAATCGGTTAGTTGGATTCAGAATTGCAACATGTTTGAAAGTTGTTTTTGAATAAGCTCAGTTTTTTAGTTTAAAAGCTTTTTTGGTTAAGAATGTTAATATCATATAAAATAAAATGTTAGGTGTTGCAACAAAATTAACCTATTAAAATGTTTTTTTTTGGGAGGATTAGTTTAATATTCTAAAAATTTTGTAAAATTTGAAAACTAACCCTTGTTGTAAAAGATTTGGAAACTAACTTTTTGTTGACTAAAAGAATAAAATATTCTGATAATTCAAAGATTCTTTTAAAGTATTTTGAAATTAATTAAATTTAGGATAAATATGAATGAAATTTAAACATTTAAAAAAAAACCTAAATCCCAAATTCAAACCCTACCTTCTAAAAAACTATACCCTCATTTGAGAATAATTAACCCACATCCAAAAATTTAACTACAAATTTATTAAAATTTATTTTTTGTATTTGTAGTATTTTTATAACTATTTGAAAAATATATATCTTTGAGATTTTTATCATCAAAACTTTGATTTTTATTAAAGCATTTTCGTTTTAAAATATTATTTTGATATAGAAAATATTATTTTTCAAAGCTTTTAAAAGAGGGGTTTTCAAATCAAAAAAGATTTTGAGAATATTTTTACAAATTTCCTTTTTTTGGCAAAAGTTAAATAAAGAACAAAGAAAACATAATTAAGAGTGAGGAGAATGAAAATGCCATCACGTTCGCAAAAACGTCTAAATGCTTGTAAACGACCATGAGAATGAAAGAAAATATTTTTGTGATGTCCAAAAAAATGAAAATATCTTGGTCAGCTTTAGAGATTTAATATCCTCGCTAACTTCTACATATACCAATGATCCAACTATCTGCCAACAATCCTTCTTGTCGTGTCCATGACGACCACAATGTGAGCACAAAGTGTTTCGATCACGAGACTTGAGAATCAAAGCATCGGATCGGTTCAAATTTTGCCCATCAGAACGACTTGTGTTGCTTTCTACACGAGAAGAAACATCACTGCGAGCAACGAATCCCACTGGATCTTGTTGCTGGTCACGAACCCGAGTAGAAGTGAGACGTTGTTCTTCACTTACGACCTTTGAATATACTTCTCCAAGAGATGGTAAAGGATCCATACCGATTAGATTTGTACATAAACTTCCAAACCTTGCATCATCAAGACCCATCACAAATTGATGAACTTTCTCTTCATCTCTTTCTTTTGCAATTATTTGACGAGCACCACACGAACACACGGGGAGAGGCTGATAAATCTGCAACTCTTCCCAAAGAGAACACAAACGACCGTAATAAGCAAGCACTGCTTGCCCATCTTGCCGACACGAGGCAAGCTGACTTTTGATCTGATGAACTCGAACCTTGTTTCCCACCGAGAAACGTTGTTGCAGATCTTTCCAAAGCTGATATGAATCAGAGATAAACGTCACCGTAGATTTGACCTTTGGCTCAATTGACGAACGAATCCATCCGATGATCATGGAGTTGACGGTTTCCCAATTTTCGTAATCTGGATGATCTTCGGTTGGCTTGAGAAGTGTACCATTGATGAAACCAGTTTTTCTTTTGGCTCGCAGGGCATTAAACATCTCCGTTGACCACTCATTATAATTGTCTCCGTCTAATAAAACAGAGGTAATCATTGACCCTGGATTATCAGATCCATACAAAGCATACGGAGAAGGAGACACAGCCTCCTTTGTAACTTCTCCTGTCTTCGCAACTGATGATTCTTCTCCGCTCATCGTTTCCGAACGTACGTAACAAGCTTTTCAAACTTTGAAAAGAGAAAGAACACAAACGAATTTAAGGTAGTTTAATCTTAGCTCTGATACCATGTAGAAATAGATATTGAACTAACTTGCTTTATTGATGCATACGTACAAACTATTTATACAAAGAGACTTGGCTGAAAGATAGATACAAACCCCTAAACATTAGGACTAAGCCTTGATACACAAGTAATAAGAGAACTTATCCGAACGTATTCATACTTATCCCCAATAACCAATATAAAAAACCTTGAAAAGTCAACCCAATAATAAAGTAACGTGGAAAATATGAAATTCGTTGCAGACATTACGTGATCTCTCTACTAAGACAACTTCCCTTTTATCTTGAAACACAATTGATCAGATTGATAACTAGGGGTAAGCTCTAAATTGGAATGGTAAATTGTAATTATAGTGCAAAGCTATAAACTGAAGCGATAAATTGAGTGTAATGCTTTTGGTACCACTTTCGCGATTGGTACAATCTAAAGCGATACAAATCTAAAAATAGCGGTATAATATAAAAATTATTTACCAATCAAAACCAATATTTTATTCAAAATGGATAAAAAGAATAGAAAATTAGACACTAATACTGATAGTAATAAATATAAGGGAAAATTATAAAATAATCTTAAATATAAAGAAGTTCGGTAAATTAAAATACATATAGAAAATTTTGAATTATTCAGAATTAGGGGATACAAGAGACGGAAACAAAGAAAAGTCTTTTATCTATATTGTCTTATCGACAAAACAAGAGTCTTTATCTTATGATTAAACAACGAGAAAAAGAAAAGTACAGTGGCCAAACATTTTAAAAAAGACGTGATAACTAACTAATAAAAGGAAATGGATCGTGTATCTACGCGTCGGTATCAATTATGTAATTAAAAACGATAGAAAATTAGGAAGAACCGAAGAATCATGCAACTTGAAGTAGAATAGTCTCAAAGAGCAACGATTGGCGAATCCAAAATCATTTTTCATGGGGGACATTAAGCCAATTTCTAAAAAAAGTTTAGGGGGCAATTAACCAATTACTTAAAGAAACTTAAGAAGAAAAAAAAATATCATGATGGGCATATGCCTCTTATGCCAATACTCTGGCTTCGCCATCGCCTCTTTTTCTATTTTCTATATTAATCATTTAACCCAATTATATAAAACTCACTCTATTTTCTTAATCATCTCGTTATAGAGTTTCTTTCTAACAACCCAACCAAAAACAAAACAAAAAAACTTTTCTTTTTGTTCTCCTCAAATGGGTACCGTCGATTTGATCACCGGTGAGTCAATCTCAACCCTCCATCCCGACATCATCCAAACACAAATCTTGACCCGACTAGATGGTCCGACTCTAGCCTCCACCGCAACAACCTCCTCGTACCTCCAAACCCTCTGCTCGGAACAGAGACTCTGGCAAAAAATCTCCATGGACACGTGGCCTTGCATCAACGATCCACGTGTCGCCCAAGCCATCTCCTCTTTCCCTTCCGGTTACCGCTCTTTCTTCGCTGACTCGTACCCGTTCACTGAACACACGTGGCAGACGGAGAAACAAGATCCACCGACGAACGAATTAATCTCAGCCGTTGATCTGTACTACAAAGGAGAGCTTATCTACTCCAAGGTTCAAGAGATGGAAACGGACAAGGGTAAATCAGGATGGTTTTGGTCGGCGCCGTTTCGGGTCGATATGCTTGACCCGAAAGAGTCGATTCAGACCCGGATTCGATATCCGGGTGGCGATTACGAGGTGTGGGTGAGAGATATGGAGGAGAGCATGGTGCTGAACTGGATACTGATCGATCCGGTCAAGAAACGGGCGGCGAATATATCGAGTAGGAAGGCGGTGTCGGCGAGACGGAACTGGCTTACAGGTGATTTAGAGATCAGATTTTCGACGGTGGCGAAGAAAAAGGCGGCGGAAGTGGCGGCGGTTGTGTCGTGCGGGTCGGCGGAGGCGTGGAAGGAAGTGGACGAGGAAGTGGGAGGGGAAGTACACGTGAGGGACGTGAGGTTGCAAGTGGAGGACATAGAAGGAAAGTGTTTGAAAGGGAGGGATAGTTTGGTCATTTTACATGGATTGTTGGAAGGGAAGAGATGTTGTAAAGAAGGTGAAGAGAGAAGAGGTAAGAGAAGGTATGAGGAATACGTGGGAGCGAAGTTACAATGGAGAGAGAAGAAGGAGAGGAGAGAGAAAGCACAAGACACGATTTGTATGATCTTTGGCCTCTCCATGTTTGTGCTTTTGTGGAGTTATATGTTGTTAAGATAAAATACTAAAACAATCGAACATAAAAGAGACCATACACTTACATCTTGCTCATCAATTTTTTCTTACCCCTTTTTTCTTGGATTTGTAATAAAGAAAACTTTACTGAGAAATATACATGGATGTTTGGTTATACAAGGGTGATGTACTAATCGATGCCTTTTCATTCAAATTAAAATAGTCGATAAATTATGTTTTAGTAATATTTTGAGGAACCAGATAAGTCTAATGAAATAACGCCTAATTTGAAAAACACAAAGCTGTCGTAAATTAGTCAACGAAGGAATTTGACAGCGAAAGAACTCCAAGAATAATCGGTGGTCATGGAAAAATCTAGTTGATTTTTAAGATATGTATGTTGTTTCTTCTTTTTGCGATACACTATTCTGTTTGGCCATTTATATCTCGCCAAATAGTATATTACTTCCTCATATATAAGATCACAGATGTTTTGGCTAAAATAATATAGAATGATGTTTCAAAAAATATAATTTTAATATATTAAATAACAACAATTTAAATAATTATAAATAAGACTATAAAATATTTTATATATTATAAAAAGACGGAAATTTATCATAACGATAAATATAAATAAAGAAAAAAATTTATTCCAAGTGAAAATCGGGATACTGAAAAAATAAAGAGAGAAAAGCGAGAGAGATTTTTTATCATAAGTTATCAAGGTATGAAAATTGTGTATTACAATCGAACGAATTCGTTCATTTATATAGAAGTTCAAAAGAAGAAACAACTATATCAAATAGTGATATGGTGTAACACCCGAGTTTTTTTTTTTTTTTAAACAATTAATTAAATAGTCCGGATCAATACTCTCATAAATATTAATCTTCAACGACTATAATTCCTCGCAATTATTACGCGGAAGTTCTCAAGAATAACCATTCATTACACAACAACATAACAATTCCAGAACACAACAATCACCATTCTATAAACAATTCACAATTTATAAACTAACAGCCTAACAACAACAACTCAATTCAATTCCACACTCCAATTCATTCTAGCAACCTAATCACAATTCACAATCCCTAATCATCCTCTTCCTCTGCCATGATTCCGCGATCACACAATCTTTTATCTGCAACACATAAAACAAATGAGTTGCGTAAGTATTATCATAAATACTTAGTGAGACGGTCTTCCCATCTACAGGCCAATTACTTGAATAAAGAAATACATGAAATACCAGGGTTATCAAACAATGCACAGAACAAGCAAACACAAAACAGGAACAACAACAACCATGTCGATCGACGGGAAGCACTCCTGTCCATCGACGGACACTTTAAAAACCCTTGTCGATCGACACGGAAACAATCCTGTCGATCGACATGTGATCTGCTGCTGGAATCCGACCTATCCTCTCATGGTCGAATCTCCACACTTCTCAAACCAAAACCTGCGCATACAATCGCAAATCCACCAAAAACACACAACAAGCAATCGTATAACATCTATTCTTCAATCCAAGGACCTATGGTCGTGCACTCACCTTAGATCTGAAGAAAAAGAGGATGAACCACGAAGAACACAAGAAGAACACGAATCTCCAATCACTGATTTTCGCACCAAATCAGCCACCCAAAGCCTCTCCCACAGAATCACACACTATAGGATTGAGAATCAAGGTCAAATCCACAAGAATTTCCTTCAAACTTCTCAAATCCTCTTAACTCTCTTTTCTCTCTAAAAACCCCTTATTCTCTTCTAATTTCGGCCACACAAGGTCTGGGACGCCCTTTTATACGGAACCCTAGTTTTCCCCAAACTGGCCCATTAACCAAATCGAACCGAAATCAAACCTAGATCTGATTTTTCACGCGTGTCGATCGACAGACTCTCTCTGTGTCGATCGACAGGGCCCTCACTGCCCAAACTTTCGAGAGAACACGACCCCGTGTCGATCAATACACATACACAGTGTCGATCGACACTCGCCAAAATCACATTTTTGGTCCGCGGGCGTTACAATTCTCCCCCACTAAACTGGATTCGTCCTCGAATCCCCAAAACACAAGTCTACCCGAGACTCCACTCTGGCCCGCACAGGCTCAACCCTGGGAAAAACACGCACAATCCCCAAAAACACCAGTCTACTCGAGACTCCACACTGGGCCGCACCGGCCTCTATCACAAGAGATTTACACAAAAATCTCAACACTCCACAACCAACCCACATTATACACGCGTTTCGACATTTATTACGTTTTCTACTCATCTCCACGCACCACACACTCATATACACACCAGGGAAAACACTTCCCTTCTAGAGAACCACCGTCTCTTAGCACTATAGAGGAAACCACTGTCCCAATATAAGCTCTCAGTACTATAAAGGAAACCACCGTCCCAATATCAGTACCCCGGAAACCACCGTCTCCTGGAAAGAACCACCGTCTCTCCGTATGTATACAAGAAACCACCGTCCCTGATACAATCTAGAAAGCCACCGCCTCCAAATCATGAGTCCTCCGTAATAAATTCCATAATGCCTACCCGCAACAACAAAAATGGCCAAAAAGAACGCGCAAGGCTCTTAGCCCGAACTACCAAAATGCAATGTTTCCTAATCCTGCCTAGGTCTGTCCAATTGATTGCACAACAATCAAACAAGAACATGTACAACCAGCTGTAGACCCAGAATTGAATCGATCGATTGTGCAACAATCAAACAAGAACATGCACAACCATGACACTACATCCGATATCCCGGTCGTCGAAACCAAACGTACAAGAATATCATCGAGGTCTGTATTCTGTTCCATACTCATGCCACGATCAGATGTTGATTACTCCTATTTACTGTCATCATCACACTCTCAGGACGTCTCCTTCGAGGTAACGATGCCGATGCCACTCCACTCTCAGGACGTCTCCCTCAAGCTCTGGCTCTATATAGGAAGATACTTCCTTAGAGTAATGCAACACATACGTGAACAAGCATCTAAAACTAAGAATACCTCCCTTGACAACAACAAGCAACCTATTCTAGCAAACAAACTAATCCCACAGAACACACTTGGCAACACAACCCACTTCACTGAAGAACCACACCTCCACTTCGAAGCACCTCGCCAAACCAACTCCACGCACGCTCCAGATATTGATTGCTCTTAACTAGGTCTACACCTGACACTCATAGGGCACCTCCCATGGCCCATCATAATATATACCACAAGTACTCTCGGAACACATTCCTCGTGTCAACGCTAACTAGAATCTCACATCCTAAATCAGCACACAAGAGAGCTCACCTCTCCTCACAACACAAGAGTTATTCGGGATCGCAGCCCCTAGAGCAATAAATACCGAGCACTAACCACTGAAAACTAAACTGCCCCACAAGGGCCCAAGCCACTCCTGACGCCTCAGCGCAACCAGCTGACAGCCGATACACCTGCTTATCCTACATGTCTTGTCCGAAGAGACCTGAAAACTGAACCGACTGCCTCAATATCACACAAAACTTCCTACGCGCTCCTGAATGCGTGACACTACGCAATCAACTCCAATCTTTGATAGCTCCAAACTTAGACCTCTCCTCTGGAACTTCTTCTGCAACACTACGTAACTAACCTCCTCACCATTAACTTCGTCCCAACCTGCGATGCACACGCAAAACCCTTGACACTTCTCCTAAACCCGGACTAGGTCTAACGGATTGATCGCGCAACAATCAAACAAGAACATGCATGACCAACCGAAAAACCCAGAATTGGATCTTCTCAATGCGCCAAACCGACCATGACGAACCTTTAAACTTCCAGATGTTCCCATCTGCCTTCTTGTAACCCAAACCGCTGCTCCTCCTAACAGCACTGCTCGACTCCGCATACGGCTTATGCCTCTGAACCTCTCCCAAATTGAACGTATAGGACTTCATGCTCCCCGGCTTCCTCGAATTGCCTAGGATACAAACGCTGAGTCTAAACGACACTTTCCAACTTCCCTTGATCACATCGCAATAATCACTTGCATACCACATGACTCCCTGTCAAACCAAAAGCACAACCACCACTTAAAATGCCCACTACTGGTCTAACATCACCCGGAACATTCTGAGCAACATTTTTTTTTTTTTGTCCAAACAAGTCTGGCGGTCGATCGTACAACAATCAAACAAGAACATGTACAACCGCCCATCAGTCCGGCCTCGGATCCTTACCATGCTACATCTGTTACCAGACTCAGCCCTGGGCTTCGCCGGACCAGTGACATTTCGGCTCACAGCTCGAGCCTCCTTAACCGTCTATCACAGACCACACTCTTGACCTATCCAGTCAACACTACTCAACTCCTCACTCAATCCACCTAGCCATCCCACATGGACCAGAATCCTGGCTTCCCCTGGCCTACACCACACGAGATCCTTCCACGATCCCGAGGCTCACAACCCGTCTTACTAAGGTTAACATCACCGTCTAAAACCCGACCAAGTTTACCTGGATCGTGTCGCTTGATTGGTCGCGCAACAATCAAACAAGAACATGCACGACCAAAAATGCCACATTCATTTCCAGGGTCACCTGACTTGAAGTTCTACACGTAATATCAACCTTAGTCTTGACTTCAACTACCATCTCTAACCACAACCGGAAAAACCTCGTCCCTCTGGAGAAATACACATCTCCCAAAAAGTATACCGGGAATCCACATCCCTCTGGAGAAATACACATCTCCCAAAAAGTATACCGGGAATCCACATCCCTCTGGAGAAATACACATCTCCCAAAACCGCACAATAAACACATCACAACCACACACTCCAAACCATATGAAAATAAATAAGGAAACACCATCTTATAGATTTTCAAAAGGTAAATCGTTCTAACACCAACGATAAAACAATAATCCAGGAGCAGAAACACTAAAGCTCAACAAAATCTGAACTGTAAACGAAACGGAACGAAGCAATCCTGTTTATCGACGGACACTTTAAAAACCCTTGTCGATCGACACGGAAACAATCCTGTCGATCGACAGGCGATCTGCTGCTAGAATCCGACCTATCCTCTCATGGTCGAATCTCAACACTTCTCAAACCAAAACCTGCGCATACAATCGCAAATCCACCAAAAACACACAACAAGCAATCGTATAACATCTATTCCTCAATCCAAGGACCTATGGTCGCGCACTCACCTTAGATCTGAAGAAAAAGAGGATGAACCACGAAGAACACAAGAAGAACACGAATCTCCAATCACTGATTTTCGCACCAAATCAACCACCCAAAGCCTCTCCCACGGAATCACACACTATAGGATTGAGAATCAAGGTCAAATCCACAAGAATTTCCTTCAAACTTCTCAAATCCTCTTAACTCTCTTTTCTCTCTAAAAACCCCTTATTCTCTTCTAATTTCGGCCACACAAGGTCTGGGACGCCCTTTTATACGGAACCCTAGTTTTCCCCAAACCGGCCCATTAACCAAACCGAACCAAAATCAAACCTAGATCTGATTTTTTCACGCGTGTCGATCGACAGACTCTCTCTGTGTCGATCGACAGGGCCCTCACTGCCCAAACTTTCGAGAGAACACAACCCCGTGTCGATCGATACACATACAAAGTGTCGATCGACACTCGCCAAAATCACATTTTTGGTCCGCGGGCGTTACATATGGGATCTACTAATATTAATTCATTTGAAAAATGTACGTCTAAGTTATAGGTCTCTGTTGTTGATCCAATTGTTGTTAACTTTAATAACACTCCCCCCCATTAGAGATCAGTATCACTATTGTCTCTTGCTTTACATATTTGTTTCCTCATTAAAAACTTTTCCAGGAAAACCCAATGGGAAAAACCATAGCAAGGTAAAAAGAGTACAACTACATAAGCTCCCCCATGAATGATCAGGCGTCATCTTGTAAATCTCGTTGATGACTCATTCCAATGTTATGGACATGTTTCCTTAACGTAGTGGTAGATAGGGACTTCGTGAAGAGATATGCGACATTATCACATGATCGGACATACTTGACTTCGATGACTTTAGCTTTCTCAAGTTCATGAGTGTATGAGAAGAACTTCGGAGGGATATGTTTTGTTCTATCACTTTTGATATATCCTTCCTTTGTTTGAGCGACACATGTGACACCCCGGTTTCAGGACATATATAGTATATGTTGTATATGCGGAGATGCTTAAAAGAATTGATTTGGCTACCTATATCACCAAAGTGCACTTATCTTTTTGGTCACAGGTCTTGAGAGAACTCCAGAGTTAAGCGTGCTTAAGCTGGAGTAGTTTCATGAAGGGTGACCTACTGGGAAGTGATTTTCAGTATCGTGTGAGTGAGGTCAAAACACGAGAAAAGATCGCGTGGTGATTTGCAGGGTCAATAAACATGACTTACGAGCCTCCCAGACTAACGCACCGACCGTCTCACATGGGTGGACGTGGGGCCCATTGGGAGATGAGGATTTTTCTCGAGGGGATGAGGATTTCCCCTATGACCATGGTCGGGCCGTTACAACACATGCAGCGTTGTCTTCATATAAGATAGTTGGCTTTGTGTTTATGTGGATCCCACTTCTTAATTTGATGTGTTGGCTTATTGATCTCAACCATACACATTCTCTACAAAATATCATGTGTTGGCTTATTGATCTCAGCCATACACATTCTCTATAAGATAGTTGGCTCGTGAAAACGTATCCAGTTTGTGATCGAGCTTTATGTGGATCTGATAAATATCATGCATCTGCAAAACGAACCATTATACCGTTTGAATTCTTAGGATATAAAAACCTAAATCAGTAGCCCCTTAAAGGTAACGGAAGATGTGTTTAATTCCATTTCAATGTCTCCGCGTAGGGGACGAACTGAATCTTGCTAAATGATTAACGCCAAATGATATATTGGGCTTTGTACAATTTGCAAGGTACATTAAAGCTCCACACTCAAATATGGTCATTTTCCTAATGTGGTCTTAATGGATCATTTTCAACTATGAGTGATCTAACGATCATAGGACTACTTAGAGGATTTCCTTTATCTATGTTGAATTGTTTAAGTACCCTTTTGGTATATGTGTATTGATGCACAAATATACCCTTATTAGAATGCACAATTTGAAGGTCAATGCAGTACTTTGTCTGTTCAAGATCTTTCATCTCAAATTCACCTTTTCAATAATTTGAGGCTTTTTGTATTTCCCCTTTAGTTCCTATTATGTTTAGATCGTCAACATATACCACGATAATCACAAATTCAGATGTTGTTTTCTTAATGAAAACACATGGGCATAAAGGATCGTTATGTATCCTTTTTTTGTTAAATGCTCACTAAGATGGTTATACCACATACGTTCAAATTGTTTTAACCCATATAATGATCTTAGCAAATTTATTGCACATAACTCTTTTGGTTTGGAACTTAATTCCTTAGGAATTGTAAACCCATATGGAATTCTCATGTAGATATCAGTATCTAATGATCCATATAGATTTTAATGCCAATGTGTTTTATCAAAAAAAGGATACATAAATGATTTTTGTTAGCTCCTAGACTCATTAAGAATATGAACGTGATTGCATCCATAACGGGGGAATATGTTTCCTCATAATCAATCCCGGGTCTTTGAGAAAAATCTTGATCCACAAGGCGAGCTTTATATCTCATAATCTCATTATTTTCGTTTCATTTTCGAACGAAGACCCATTTGTATCCGACCGGTTTCATATCTTTGGGTGTGAGTCTAATAGGTCTGAATACATTTCGTTTATTAAGCGAATCGAGTTTGACTTGTATTGCATCTTTCCATTTCATCCAGTCGTGTCTGTTTTGACATTCATATAGAGACTTTGGTTATGGATCTTCGTTTTCCTCATCTATTTCCATTGACACAAGATATGAGAAAACGTCATCAATACTACATCAATTTGAGTTCAATCCCATATCTTTCCATTATGGATGTAGTTTATAGAAATATCATGATTTCCTTCATGATGCTCTGTATTGTCGTTAGTCTCATGATTCGTTTCTTCCAAAATATTTTTAGTGATTTTGGGATCATTATGCTTTTAAGCTTCCTTTCATTATCAAGGAATTTTATCCTTAGAACCGACGTGTCTACCACGCTTCAAGTGTGTTGTAAACTCACGTGTATTATCTGCTCTATGGTGTTCATTTGGGATTTTAATACAAGCAGGATCATTTACAGCTGTAATATGTGATTTCGTTACCGTTTTGGTATCTGCAAATGCATCAGGTAACTGATTTGTTATACTCTGCAAATGAATAATTCGTCGAACTTCTTGTTCCAACTATTTGGTTGGGGGATCAAGATGTTATAGAGATGGTAAACGCCATTCTATATCCTTTCCTAGTTGTTTATTCTCTCGTCCTATAACCGAGAATACTTTCTCATCGAAATGACAATCGGCAAATCGTGTCGTAAAGACGTCACCAGTCTGTTGTTCTAGGTATCTTATGATTGATGGAGAATCACACCCAACATATATTCCCAACCTTCTTTGTGGTCCCATCTTTGTACGTTGTGGTGGTGTTATAGGCATATATATCGCACAACCAAAAATTCTTAGATGAGATATATTTGGTTCTCGATGGAAGGCTAACTGTAATGAGAAATATTTATGATATGCACTTGTTCTTATCCGAATAAGTGTTTCTGCATGTAAAATAGCATGTCCCCATACATACATTGGAAGTTTTGATCTCATTATCAATGGTCTTATAATTAGTTGCAGACGTTTAATTAATGATTTAGCAAAACCATTTTGTGTATGAACATAAGCTACTGGATATTCAACTTCTATACATGTTACCATACAATAATCATTGAAAGCTTGGGACGTGAATTCACCAGCATTGTCTAGTCTAACTTTCTTAATGGGTGTAACACCCGCATTTTTTTTAAAAATAAATAATTAATCCGGATTTAATGATCCCATAATCATTAAATCCTCAACGATTAGCTCAGGGTGAAAATGAACAAGCGGAACACAATCAATAAAATACAATAATTCATTGAACCAACAATTCCAAAACAATCTAAATTCCAAGGAAAATCAATAACCACAATTCCATAATAAACAACTAGCAACCTAACCAGGTCTACTCAGTTCAACACAACATAAATAAAATCATAATCATCCTTCGTCCTTGCCTTGATTCCACGATCACACTTTATCTTTACCTACAACTCAAAGGAAAAAGGGAGTTGCGTGAGTATTATCACAAATACTCAGTGGAGCGGTCATCCCGCCAACAAGTTAAACGCAGAATACAAATATCACATTAATAAACCGTTTAAACACAATATCAATTTCCAGTTACAAAGAAAAAAATACATAACTCATCAAATTACAAACAGGTGTCGATCGACACACCACCATGGTGTCGATCGACACTCACTATCATCAAACATGAACCTTTATCGAGGTGTCGATCGACACAACCTCTAGGTGTCGATCGACGCCTCGTGCAGAAACCAGAATCCGAGCCTATCCTCACGCGGCTCGATTCGGAATTTCAACGATTATCAATATCAATCACGACACGATCATTCATCATCTAAAACATCAATCATCACAATCATTGAACAAATAACCACGAATCACCGAAATGTAACAAAGAACACTCGAATCCTAACGAGAAACCTGCGATCACGCACTCACCTTCGCGAATGACAAGATTACGGATTGAAAAGGCGAAGAACACAGCCTCTATAAGGCTAGAAAGCCACATGCTAACTCTTCTCTATCACCTATAACTCCTCAACAAGATTTTTCCCAAATCGAATCAGAATTCTGAAATAAAACATAACGACATACTAACTTCGAATGACCATAAAACATGGTATTTACCTCGGAATCATGATATAAAACATGATTCGGAAAGTAGACTCAAAGAGCTTTCCAACGACATAAGGATTGTCGCCTAACTCGCTCTGACACTCTGGGAAAACTCCCTCGAAGTGGTCTGATCCCAGACCCAATTCTGCATAGACATCACTCACGAAAACACAAATATCTCTTAGCATACAGAACCAATTGACAAACCAATTTGCCTCACGGCTAACTAAGAGATAGAAGAACTTATCCATAAAATTTCCCGATGATAAGAAATGATTTGATCATTTGATCCTCTTATCCAACACAAGGCAACAAAACTGCCTGATTTCGCAAAACAATCCCTTCCTCAAGAACATGAGAATCATCACTTTCTCTCTCAATTTTCCATCTCTCTCACGTTTTCTGCCATAAAAACATGGCTACTCAACCAGCAGCGCTTAAAAACGAGCCTTTAGGATTTCCCTTAACCCAAACCGAACAAAACCACAATTAAAAATCAATTCAACCCGGTTCTGAAATGATGGTGTTGATCGACACTATCATTGTTGTCGATCGACACCCACAGAAAATCACTATTTCTGGGTTGCGGTCATTACAATGGGGTTAGTCAAAAAACTGAGCCCTAAGTTTGATTATGTGAGTTAGGAATCTCGCAAACGCCATATTTCGAGATGATAATAGACAAACATGTGACCATCTTCTAGATGCATCAATTAACACCATAAAATGGTGGGATGGTCCACATGATAGATGTATCGGTCCACATATATCGTCTTGAATTCGTTCAAGAAACTTTGGTGATTCTTTATCAATTTTGGTTGGCGATGGCCTTAAGATCAATTTTCGGAGAGAACAAGCAACATATGTCATTTTATTTTCCTGATATATCTCTTTGATTTTTAGTGAATGACCATGTGAGTTCTCAATTATATTTCGCATCATTGTTGTGTATGGGTGACCGAGGCGATTAGGCCATAGTATGAAATCATCTGGATTTATTTTAATTACTAGATGTGATTTGATTGCACTTATATGTGTATGATGCAATCCTGAAGGAAGTTTTGGAAATTTTTCCAGTACAAGCCTTTTTCGGGATTTATCGGAAGTTATGTACATATACTTCTTTCCATTCTCAGTTGCGGACTGAGTATCATATCCTTGAAGATATATATCATTGAAACTCAACAAATTCTTTTAGAATTCAGAGAATATAAAAGCATTATTTATGGAAAACTTGGTTCCATTTGGCAACATGAAGGTGGCTCAACCATTTCTGCTTCGGTGATAGCTTTACCACAAAATTTTAATTGTGATACAATCCTCAACATTGCGGTGTTATACTCCTCCACTTTCTTAAAATCCTGAAACCTTAGATTTTTCCACTCCTCCAACGCATGAGGGAGATTTATTTCCCTTTGATTATCAAACCTTTCTTTCAGAGCTTTCCAAAGCTCTAATGAGTCTTTAATGTGCGCATAATCATGCGTCACGTTTTCATCTAGATGTTTCCTCAGAAATATTATTGGCTTTGCCTTAGCTTGGGCAGATGATTCATTTTTCTACTTGATGGTGTCGGATAAATTTTTCGATTCCATATAGATTTTATCAGTTGTCCATGCTATATAGTTAACTCTAGTAATTTTGAGAGCTTAGAACTTAAGCTTCTCAACGTTGGCCATTTAGTTCTAAAAACAAGATTAAAAAATTAGTATTAGAAAAGTTATATTATTTTAGAAATCGTTTACATTAATGATAAAAACGACTATAGAAAGCATTATTGCAATAAAAAATAAACAAAAATTTATGTGATACTCTTTGGAGGTAAATTCTTCAACGAAGAGACAATAAATAGAAGTAAGAGTTACCCGATAATAAAAATCAAAAACCAGCAAAATATTTTTCTTAAAAAATGAAAACTAAACAATTTTTTTTCCGTAAAATTGTTTGGGAGAAGATAAAGTGTTGAAAGATTTGAAAAGTGAAAAATATGAGTGTATTTATAGATTGAAAATAATGTTTATAGCCGTTTAAAAAGTAGATAAATTTTGAAATTTTTCTTTGTGACCGTTGGTGGTAAAAGATTAAAACAAAAATTATTTTGAAAAACATTAAAGAATGTTCGGTAAAATTTACGAGATAAAATATTTAATTACAGGTGACTGAATCACCTTATATAGTAAACATAATATAAACAAATTTTAACAATAATATTATGGTGATAGAGTCAGCTATATCAACAATTAATAAATTATGGTGACGGAGTCATCCATATTGGAATAATAAATAAATTATGGAGATGGAATCATCCATATTATAATAATAAATAAATTATGGTGACAAAGTCATCCATATTATAATGATAAATAAATTATGGTGAATGATTCATCCATATAAGAACATTAAATAAATTATGGTGATGTAATCATCTATAATTGAACAATAAATAAATTATGCGGCGGGTTGGCCGCACGCATTTAACAATTATGGCATAATAACAATGAGGTGATTTACCGTCCATTATAATATTATACAGTATAATGTTATTTTTCTTTTATCATAAACGTAGAGTGATCGTGCTGATAACATGTTATAAAAAGAATGAGAATTTATCATGACGATAAATATAAATAAAAAAGAAAAATTTATACCCGGTGGTAATCGGGATACTGAGAGAATAAAGAGAGAAGAGCGAGAGAGAGAAAACTGTGTATTATAATCGAACGAATTCGTTCATTTATATAGAAGGCCAAAAGAAGAAACAACTATATCAAATAGTGATATGGGATCCACTAATATTAATTCAGTTGAAAAATATGTATGCCTAAGTTATAGGTCTTTGTTGTTGTTTCTATTGTTGTTGACTTTCATAACAATATCATTAATATAGCAAAAAAAAAGTTCACTAGGTGAGTTTAGAAAAGTATGGTTTTCCTACAACTATTACGGATCAACTCAGCCACTATTCATCGCCTAATGATGTTTCTCGTCGCATTGGATAGTGGGTGTGTTATCGGAGATGAGGAGGATGATCCCTAATCACCTCCTTATCACTTAGATTGTAGATTAGTTATGACCAATCACAAGATCGAGATATGAAAACTGTTGATTGTCATTCCATCAAGTTACCATAACTATGAGATCTTAGTCTGCGAAAGTGAATCAAAAGATTGACGGAGACTTATCATCATCAAAGGAGACCAAAATAGAGACTTGCCGGCGAGGAAAGGAGAAGGTAATGTGCTACCAACGAGGCTGGTCGCTGTTCATCTCTCACTAGACATATTGATAGGTCCCAATTATAGGACAATCAAAATTGTTAATCAAGAATAAAACAAAACACAAATTTACTTTAATTTTACCTTCATTCCCATTCCATAAGACAAACGTAACTTAAATACATAAGAAATATGTCCATAATATAACTACCAACTAAACAAATAAAGAAACGTGATAATGAATGTTTCTTTGACAAAGTTAATTCCAGTTTACTCCCGTTATGATCTCATAATTACTGCATCCCCGGAAAGAACATTGTCCTCAAGGTTCATCAATCTCGTAGTGCATGGCAGAGCCAATCTTGTGGTGGACGACGACCATAAAGAGCATCGTAAAGAATTATACAAGTTGACTTATCCCAATGTAGAAGTCCATTGCATTGCTTAGCCAACATGTCTTGATAATAAATATTTTTTTTTTCTGCACCATAATGACGAGTCAACATCATTGAAATACGGAAGGTCCGGTTTCACGGGCTGTGATGAGTGAAACAGATTTGTGTAAATTGTATCGGTTCCCACGTTCGCCGCCACCAACACTTCCTCCCCCACTGTCTACGGAGATTAGATTTACATCATCATGGACATCGAATATTGGCTCTTCGTCGTTCTCATAAACATCAAAGATTGGAGCTCAATAGATCTCATTGTAGATTTCCATGAATAAAAGATGGAAGGTGAGTGTTTTTGATACCACAAAGTGGTCTGGATCAAAAACAATAAATGGAGGATAGCTAAGATTTTGAGACCACAAATTGTGATCTGAATCAAAACCAAAACTGCTTTGATACCATGTTGATAGGTCCCAAATTATGAAATCCACCAATGTTGATCAAGAACAAAACAAAACACAAATTACTTCAATTTTCTCTTCCTTTGCATTGATATCGTAAAAAGTTTAAATAGGAAATACAACATGGAAGTTTGAAACCTATAATTTAGGAAATAGGTAGAGTGGAGAATATGCTCCTAGTTCGAAGAAATAGGCTATTTCTTGCCTCTATTAAGAAAATAAAACAAATATAAAAACAATAATTATAATTTAAATACAATTAAAATTTCTTCTCCATCAATTAATAGGTCCCAATTATAGGACAATTAATTGTTAATCAAAAACAATTTAATCAAAAACAAAACAAAGCACAAGTTTACTCCAATTTTTTCTTCCTTTACATTGATGTTGTGAGAAGTTTAAATAAGAAATACAACATGGAAGTTTGGAACCTATAATTTAGAAAATGGATAGAGTAGAGAATATGCTCCTAGTTCAGAGGAAGACTATTTCTTGTCTCTATTAAGAAAATAAAACAAAAGTAAAAGATTATAATTATAATTTAAATACAATTAACAATTTCTTCTCCATCAATACTCTCATCGCCAAAAGACCTGGTCCTCAAGGTTCAATGTCGAAAACTCAAATGATAGCTTACGACGGTCATGAACAAGACGTTCGAAAGGGAGTTATATAAAAATAAGCTATCTATATGAAACGGGTGGTCAACAAGACGCTCGAAAGGGAGTTATATTAAAATAAGCTATTTATATGAACACTTCCTTCCCCACTGTCTACGGAGATTAGATTTACATCATCGTAGACATCGAATATTGGCTCTTCGTCGTTCTCATAAACATCAACGATTGGAGCTCAATAGATCTCATTGTAGATTTCCATGAATAAAAGATGGAAGGTGAGTATTTTTGATACCACAAAGTGGTCTGGATCAAAAACAAAAAATGGAGGATAGCTAAGATTTTGAGACCACAAATTGTGATCTGAATCAAAACCAAAACTGCTTTGATAACATGTTGATAGGTCCCAAATTATGAGATCGACCAATGTTGATCAAGAACAAAACAAAACAAAAATTTACTTCAATTTTCTCTTCCTTTGCATTGATATCGTAAAAAGTTTAAATAGGAAATACAACATGGAAGTTTGAAACCTATAATTTAGGAAATGGGTAGAGTGGAGAATATGCTCCTAGTTCGGAGAAAGAGACTATTTCTTGCCTCTATTAAGAAAATAAAACAAATATTAAAGCTATAATTATAATTTAAATACAATTGAAATTTCTTCTCTATCAATTAATAGGTCCTAATTATAGGACAATTAATTGTTAATCAAAAACAATTTAATCTAAAACAAAACAAAGCACAAGTTTACTCCAATTTTTTCTTCCTTTACATTGATGTTGTGAGAAGTTTAAATAAGAAATACAACATGGAAGTTTGGAACCTATAATTTAGAAAATGGATAGAGTAGAGAATATGCTCCTAGTTCAGAGGAAGACTATTTCTTGTCTCTATTAAGAAAATAAAACAAAAGTAAAATATTATAATTATAATTTAAATACAATTAACAATTTTTTCTCCATCAATACTCCCATCGCCAAAAGAACCTTGTCCTCAAGGTTCAATGTCGGAAACACAAATGATAGCTTACCACGGTCATGAACAAGACGTTCGAAAGGGAATTATATTAAAATAAGCTATCTATATGAAACGGGTGGTCAACAAGACGTTCGAAAGGGAGTTATATTAAAATAAGCTATTTATATGAACACTTCCTTCCCCACTGTCTACGGAAATTAGATTTACATCATCGTAGACATCGAATATTGGCTCTTCGTCGTTCTCATAAACATCAAAGATTGGAGCTCAATAGATCTCATTGTAGATTTCCATGAATAAAAGATGGAAGGTGAGTATTTTTGATACCAAAAAGTGGTCTGGATCAAAAACAATAAATGGAGGATAGCTAAGATTTTGAGACCACAAATTGTGATCTGAATCAAAACCAAAACTGCTTTGATACCATGTTGATAGGTCCCAAATTATGAAATCCACCAATGTTGATCAAGAACAAAAAAAAAACACAAATTACTTCAATTTAATTTCTCTTCCTTTGCATTGATATCGTAAAAAGTTTAAATAGGAAATACAACATGGAAGTTTGAAACCTATAATTTAGGAAATAGGTAGAGTGGAGAATATGCTCCTAGTTCGAAGAATTAGGCTATTTCTTGCCTCTATTAAGAAAATAAAACAAATATAAAAACAATAATTATAATTTAAATACAATTAAAATTTCTTCTCCATCAATTAATAGGTCCCAATTATAGGACAATTAATTGTTAATCAAACACAATTTAATCAAAAACAATTTAATCTAAAACAAAACAAAGCACAAGTTTACTCCAATTTTTTCTTCCTTTACATTGATGTTGTGAGAAGTTTAAATAAGAAATACAACATGGAAGTTTGGAACCTATAATTTAGAAAATGGATAGAGTAGAGAATATGCTCCTAGTTCAGAGGAAGACTATTTCTTGTCTCTATTAAGAAAATAAAACAAAAGTAAAAGATTATAATTATAATTTAAATACAATTAACAATTTCTTCTCCATCAATACTCTCATCGCCGAAAGACCTGGTCCTCAAGGTTCAATGTCGGAAACTCAAATGATAGCTTACGACGGTCATGAACAAGACGTTCGAAAGGGAGTTATATAAAAATAAGCTATCTATATGAAACGGGTGGTCAACAAGACGCTCGAAAGGGAGTTATATTAAAATAAGCTATTTATATGAACACTTCCTTCCCCACTGTCTACGGAGATTAGATTTACATCATCGTAGACATCGAATATTGGCTCTTCATCGTTCTCATAAACATCAACGATTGGAGCTCAATAGATCTCATTGTAGATTTCCATGAATAAAAGATGGAAGGTGAGTATTTTTGATACCACAAAGTGGTCTTGATCAAAAACAAAAAATGGAGGATAGCTAAGATTTTGAGACCACAAATTGTGATCTGAATCAAAACCAAAACTGCTTTGATACCATGTTGATAGGTCCCAAATTATGAGATCGACCAATGTTGATCAAGAACAAAACAAAACAAAAATTTACTTCAATTTTCTCTTCTTTTTCATTGATATCGTAAAAAATTTAAATAGGAAATACAACATGGAAGTTTGAAACCTATAATTTAGGAAATAGGTAGAGTGGAGAATATGCTCCTAGTTCGGAGAAAGAGACTATTTCTTGCCTCTATTAAGAAAATAAAACAAATATTAAAGCTATAATTATAATTTAAATACAATTGAAATTTCTTCTCCATCAATTAATAGGTCCCAATTATAGGACAATTAATTGTTAATCAAAAAAAATTTAATCAAAAACAAAACAAAGCACAAGTTTACTCCAATTTTTTCTTCCTTTACATTGATGTTGTGAGAAGTTTAAATAAGAAATACAACATGGAAGTTTGGAACCTATAATTTAGAAAATGGATAGAGTAGAGAATATGCTCCTAGTTCAGAGGAAGACTATTTCTTGTCTCTAATAAGAAAATAAAACAAAAGTAAAAGATTATAACTATAATTTAAATACAATTAACAATTTCTTCTCCATCAATACCCTCATCGCCGAAAGAACCTGGTCCTCAAGGTTCAATGTCGGAAACTCAAATGATAGCTTACCACGGTCATGAACAAGACGTTCGAAAGGGAGTTATATAAAAATAAGCTATCTATATGAAACGGGTGGTCAACAAGACGTTCGAAAGGGAGTTATATTAAAATAAGCTATTTATATGAATACTTCCTCCCCCACTGTCTACGGAGATTAGATTTACATCATCGTAGACATCGAATATTGGCTCTTCGTCGTTCTCATAAACATCAAAGATTGGAGCTCAATAGATCTCATTGTAGATTTCCATGAATAAAATATGGAAGGTGAGTGTTTTTGATACCACAAAGTGGTCTGGATCAAAAACAAAAAATGGAGGATAGCTAAGATTTTGAGACCACAAATTGTGATCTGAATCAAAACCAAAACTGCTTTGATAACATGTTGATAGGTCCCAAATTATGAGATCGACCAATGTTGATCAAGAACAAAACAAAACAAAAATTTAATTCAATTTTCTCTTCCTTTGCATTGATATCGTAAAAAGTTTAAATAGGAAATACAACATGGAAGTTTGAAACCTATAATTTAGGAAATGGGTAGAGTTGAGAATATGCTCCTAGTTCGGAGAAAGAGGCTATTTCTTGCCTCTATTAAGAAAATAAAAGAAATATAAAAACTATAATTATAATTTAAATACAATTAAAATTTCTTCTCCATCAATTAATAGGTCCCAATTATAGGACAATTAATTGTTAATCAAAAACAAAACAAAGCACAAGTTTACTCCAATTTTTTCTTCCTTTACATTAATGTTGTGAGAAGTTTAAATAAGAAATACAACATGGAAGTTTGGAACTTATAATTTAGAAAATGGATAGAGTAGAGAATATGCTCCTAGTTCAGAGGAAGACTATTTCTTGTCTTTATTAAGAAAATAAAACAAAAGTAAAAGATTATAACTATAATTTATATGAACACTTCCTCCCCCACTGTCTACGGAGATTAGATTTACATCATCGTAGACATCGAATATTGGCTCTTTGTCGTTCTCATAAACATCAAAGATTGGAGCTCAATAGATCTCATTGTAGATTTCCATGAATAAAAGATTGAAGGTTAGTGTTTTTGATACCACAAAGTGGTCTGGATCAAAAAAAAAAAATGGAGGATAGCTAAGATTTTGAGACCACAAATTGTGATCTAAATCAAAACCAAAACTGCTTTGATAACATGTTGATAGGTCCCAAATTATGAGATCGACCAATGGTGATCAAGAACAAAACAAAACAAAAATTTACTTCAATTTTCTCTTCCTTTGCATTGATATCGTAAAAAGTTTAAATAGGAAATACAACATGGAAGTTTGAAACCTATAATTTAGGAAATGGGTAGAGTGGAGAATATGCTCCTAGTTCGGAGAAAGAGACTATTTCTTGCCTCTATTAAGAAAATAAAACAAATATTAAAGCTATAATTATAATTTAAATAGAATTGAAATTTCTTCTCCATCAATTAATAGGTCCCAATTATAGGACAATTAATTGTTAATCAAAAACAATTTATTCAAAAACAAAACAAAGCACAAGTTTACTCCAATTTTTTCTTCCTTTACATTGATTTTGTGAGAAGTTTAAATAAGAAATACAACATGGAAGTTTGGAACCTATAATTTAGAAAATGGATAGAGTAGAGAATATGCTCCTAGTTCAGAGGAAGACTATTTCTTGTCTCTATTAAGAAAATAAAACAAAAGTAAAAGATTATAATTATAATTTAAATACAATTAACAATTTCTTCTCCATCAATACTCTCATCGCCGAAAGAACCTGGTCCTCAAGGTTCAATGTCGGAAACTCAAATGATAGCTTACCACGGTCATGAACAAGACGTTCGAAAGGGAGTTATATAAAAATAAGCTATCTATATGAAACGGGTGGTCAACAAGACGTTCGAAAGAGAGTTATATTAAAATAAGCTATTTATATGAACACTTCCTCCCCCACTGTCTACAGAGATTAGATTTACATCATCGTAGACATCGAATATTGGCTCTTCGTCGTTCTCATAAACATCAAAGATTGGAGCTCAATAGATCTCATTGTAGATTTCCATGAATAAAAGATGGAAGGTGAGTGTTTTTGATACCACAAAGTGGTCTGGATCAAAAACAAAAAATGGAGGATAGCTAAGATTTTGAGACCACAAATTGTGATCTGAATCAAAACCAAAACTGCTTTGATACCATGTTGATAGGTCCCAAATTATGAGATCGACCAATGTTGATCAAGAACAAAACAAAACAAAAATTTACTTCAATTTTCTCTTCCTTTGCATTGATATCGTAAAAAGTTTAAATAGGAAATACAACATTGAAGTTTGAAACCTATAATTTAGGAAATGGGTAGAGTGGAGAATATGCTCCTAGTTCGGAGAAAGAGACTATTTCTTGCCTCTATTAAGAAAATAAAACAAATATTAAAGCTATAATTATAATTTAAATACAATTGAAATTTCTTCTCCATCAATTAATAGGTCCCAATTATAGGACAATTAATTGTTAATCAAAAACAATTTATTCAAAAACAAAACAAAGCACAAGTTTACTCCAATTTTTTCTTCCTTTACATTGATGTTGTGAGAAGTTTAAATAAGAAATACAACATGGAAGTTTGGAACCTATAATTTAGAAAATGGATAGAGTAGAGAATATGCTCCTAGTTCAGAGGAAGATTATTTCTTGTCTCTATTAAGAAAATAAAACAAAAGTAAAAGATTATAATTATAATTTAAATATAATTAACAATTTCTTCTCCATCAATACTCTCATCGCCGAAAGAACCTTGTCCTCAACGTTCAATGTTGGAAACTCAAATGATAGCTTACCACGGTCATGAACAAGATGTTCGAAAGGGAGTTATATAAAAATAAGCTATCTATATGAAATGGGTGGTCAACAAGACGTTCGAAAGGGAGTTATATTCAAATAAGCTATTTATATGAACACTTCCTCCCCCACTGTCTACGGAGATTAGATTTACATCATCGTAGACATCGAATATTGGCTCTTCGTCGTTCTCATAAACATCAAAGATTGGAGCTCAATAGATCTCATTGTAGATTTCCATGAATAAAAGATGGAAGGTGAGTATTTTTGATACCACAAAGTGGTCTGGATCAAAAACAAAAAATGGAGGATAGCTAAGATTTTGAGACCACAAATTATGATCTGAATCAAAACCAAAACTGCTTTGATACCATGCTAATAGGTCCCAAATTATGAGATCGACCAATGTTGATCAAGAACAAAACAAAACACAAATTACTTCAATTTTCTCTTCCTTTGCATTGATATCGTAAAAATTTTAAATAGGAAATACAACATGGAAGTTTGAAACCTATAATTTAGGAAATGGATAGAGTGTAGAATATGCTCCTAGTTCGGAGAAAGAGGCTATTTCTTGCCTCTATTAAGAAAATAAAACAAATATAAAAACTATAATTATAATTTAAATACAATTAAAATATCTTCTCCATCAATTAATAGGTCCCAATTATGGGACAATTAATTGTTAATCAAAAACAATTTAATCAAAAACAAAACAAAGCACAAGTTTACTCCATTTTTTTCTTCCTTTACATTGATGTTGTGAGAAGTTTAAATAAGAAATACAACATGGAAGTTTGGAACCTATAATTTAGAAAATGGATAGAGTAGAGAATATGCTCCTAGTTCAGAGGAAGACTATTTCTTGTCTTTATTAAGAAAATAAAACAAAAGTAAAAGATTATAACTATAATTTCTTGTCTCTCTGGAACACAACCGTATTCGCAGCCATCTTTGCTTACGCCTGAAACTCAAAACAAAACGAAAAACAAAAGAAAAAGTTAGTAAAATAAAAACAAAAATAAAAAGTACTTAGACAAAATCCTAATAATGTAAATCTAATGGCGTTGATTCCCCGACAACGGCGCCAAAATTTGATACGGTCAAATTTCCCTTTGTCCTACCTCTCAAATTAAGAGATCGATTGTAGTACTTAGGGTATCGAATCCACAGGGAATCAGATTGCACAATAGATTAAAACTTTCGGACTAACCTAAGTAAATAAGATTTTAAATAAATTGCAGAAAACAGTAAATCAGGGTGATGGTAAAGCTTTAAATCAATAAAAGAGAAACGCAAAGCTTTAGGGAATTCGCAGGAATAAATCCAAGTTGAATAATAAATTTACTAATGGGATTGATGAAGTGCAATTCTAGAACTCAAAACTAATGTAAAACAAACCAACTGTCGTTGCGAATATTATCTATGTTTAAACCCTAGAAAACCAACTGTCGTTGCGAAATCAGATTAATTTAAACAAGCATTAAAAACAAGTTTGATTGTTCACAAAGATCTAAAGCCAACTGTCGTTGCGAATCAGATCTTTGCTCACCTATGATTCAATTAAGGCAATTCAATAATGATGTCTCATCTATTAAACAACCTAGGATATCTAATTCAGGCCTAAATTAGAATTCAAAGCAATCAAGGTGAAGAATATAAATATGATGCAAAATCCCAAAAGTAATTAAATCAACAACTCTTCATTAACCTTTGAAAAATCCCTAAAACCTAACTAGGGAATTACTCAGACATAGTAATGAATAATAAATCCCTAGTATAAAAATATCTAAGTAAAATAAAGCATAGCCTAAACAATGGCTGAAAAATAAGTATTTATAGAATACAAAAACGTCATGGGCCCAATTGCAAACATCTGGGCTTTTTGGCGCGAAAAGGAAATCTTCTAAAACTTGGAATCTGGGCTGGTCCGATGGTCGTGTCGATCAACACGATTAAGTCTGTCGATCCACGCTTGCAAATCTTCGGTGTCGAGCGACACCAGTATCCACTTGCCACTTTGACTGTTCATTCTGTTAAGCTCCAAAATGCTCCAGTAAACACCAATTGAGTCCAATTCGTCCTTGTACATAATATAAAACATAAAAGACTCCAAAACACCAAAAGACTCTATAAAACGAACATATATCATGGTATAAAACTGGGTAAAAACCATGATATATCAGGGAACAGGATTCCCCAAAATCCCGTTTGAAATAGATATAAATATTAAATTATACTTTATATAGGATCGTACAATATGTTATGTCATATGTTATCAAAATAATTGATTTCGTTATTCTCCTAGGTTGATAAGGAGAAAACATATACTATCTACTTTTAAAAAAATTTAAATTACTGAATTTATAGTTTGATTTGATATATTTATGTGGTTTACTTTTAAGTCTGATTTATTTTGATTTGACTATAGATTTTTTATTTTAAAATTTTAAAACTTTTTTTGGGATACAATTGAGTGTTTTTTTTTCTTCAATTCAAACATGCTTTTGATGAATTGAATAAGCATGTTAAAAATATGTTTACAATTTGCAACATCACTTTTATCTAATATTTTGAAAGGCATTATTCTATGGGATTTACTGTACCGTTCTTATCCCATCATGTTCTATCCTGTTCCCGTCTCGAATTTTAAATGGGACATAAATGGGATGTATTTTTTTATTCCTGAAACAACCAACACTTTTTTAATTAATTAATAGCCCGGGTTAATATTCTATAAATACTAACCCTCTACAGCTATTCAGCAGTTGCAAAAATTCTCATAAAATAATCCAATAAAAATATTAAAACCAAATATTAAATCTAACCAATCAATTCCAATAACCGAAACAGAAAACGCTAGCAACCTGAACACCAGGTTCACTAGGACTAAACCAACAAACTAACAACAACCTAATCATCCTCATCATCTGGCCTTGATTCCGCGATCACACATTTCTTTTACCAGCAACACATGGAAATAAAAGTTGCGTAAGTATTTCATAAATAGTTATTGAGAGGGTCCTCCCGTATACAGGCTAATTACGCACATACCATAAATCAATAACAATTAAATTAAAAAGTTCAACGCAAGTATAACAGGATGTCGATCGACACATCGCACGGTGTTGATCGTCGCGACAATAACAAGGGTGTCGATCGACACTCAAACTGCAGTTCAATACTCAGAAAGATAAATCAAGCCGTATTCGCGAACAACAAAAATCCTCAACAATTTATCCAAATATCCACACAAAAACCACTATTTCAACACAATCAATCATAAAAATCACCACCATTCCCTAACGCAAAACCTTAAATCACTAGCTAATGATTCCTATCATATCCGAGCCTATGGTCGCACACTCACCTCGATTAACGAAATTGAGGAAGGTAAAGCGGATAGAAACAACGACAAAATCACCAAGGATTGGCTAACAATCGGACACGAACAACCTTTACACGATCCCACGAGATTTCTAGCGAAGAACGACGGAGAATGGCTCATGAAATCTCCTCGAATCACTAAAACTCTCTCAAAACCTTTAGAAAACTCTTTTTCTATCTCTGAAACGCGACAACTATCTGCTAAAACTTATATATACGAGCCCTAGGGCACCCCTTAAACTAACGCAATAAACCAGACAATTTATTTTAAACCAAAATTGATCCAAAACAATTGTGTTAATCGACACTCACACATGGTGTCGATCGACACCTCTTACCAAAATCCATACTTTAGTTTCAGGATGTTACAATTCTACCCCACTAATTTGGATTCGACCTCAAATCCCACAAAAACACGTCTACCTAGTGAACGAAACTTGACTCCACTTGGTCAAAACACTAGAAATGACCTCGCTTGGCCAATGCCACTAGATATCCTCACATGATCTCAAAACTCACATCTAATCCTATGTTTAAATGCACATTTCTAGACATTCACTACTCTTAACTCATTACCACTCTACTCCACTCTCAGGATGCATCCTTTAGCAACCAATGCACCATACCACTCATGGTATACGGGAAACTACTTTTCCCTCTAGACTTATACTGAGACCCACCCGTCTCAATAAGTCTCCGGAGATCCACTATCTCCAAAAGAAATGCAGGGAACCACTCTTCCCTCAAGACACCCACTGCCCCTTGATACTTATACTGAGACCCACTTGTCACAAATAAGTAAGCATTCCACCATACTACCCTGAGACCCACCCGTCACAGGTAAGTATACCCTCGAGAGAACCACTAGCCCTCGATACCTATACTAAAATCCACTTGTTCCAGATAAGTCTGCCGGAGAACCACTTTCTCCACAACTGTAATGAGTTATTCAGGAACTCTACTATCCCTAGAGTAATAAATTCTAAACATCTATAAACATTTATGATTAGATCTGCCTCACCTGGCTAAACTCGATACTCCCAATCCTGGAATATCATCACGAACACGACCCACACTGGTCAACCAACAACAACACTTATAAGAATCAGACATCTTATAATAAACTAGAAAATAATAAGGAATTCCATCTTATAAATTTCCCAAAAATGTATATCGTTACAACTCAAACGAAAAATACACGAAACAAAAACGACAATAGCCACATGCTAATACAAAATTCAGAACCACAAAGATAAAGGTAAGCTCAAGCTGGGGAAAAACCCTTAAAAATACCTCAACTATTTTACATTTGGCAGAAAATACATGAACTTTTAAGATTCCCTGGAAAATACACGACCTATTAAAAAGTGTTATATTAATACATAAACATTGAAAATCAAACAATTTTACACCTAATTTTTCCGAGCTTTCAAGTTATCAATGGCGGATTTTGATTCAAAGTACTATAAGTGGAGATCTATAGTTCTTTGAAAAGCTCTTAATATTTTGAATATAATGGTTCCGAGCTCACCGCATGATTCTAACTAAAACTAAATGAATTTATTAATGAAGTTTCGGTCTTCAAATTTTAAAATTAAAATTCTCTGAATTATTAAATGTATTTTGAAAAATTGAAACCATATATGAACTTATGGAACCAACATTAACAAAGCCAGTAGGTTTTATTTAATTCTGAAATGTTTGATTTTCGGATCTGAAAAATTAAACGGCGTTTCACTATTTACGTTTAGATTTTCAACGTATATGTATTAATATAACACTTTTTAATAGATCGTGTATTAACAAAACACTTTTTAATAGGTCGTGTATTTTTGAGGGAGTCTTAAAGGTTCATGTACTTTTCTGCCAAATGTAAAATAGTTGGGGTATTTTTAAGGGTTTTTCTCCTCAAGTTGCGACCTGCTTGTCGAACCACTTCATGAACTTAAACTTCATCTTTGCCCCAGGCTCCCACGTCTCATCCTCTCTACCGCTACAGTCCCACAAGACTCTCAGCAATGGTATCCTCTTCCGGCGCAGAATCTTTTCTCTCCTCTCGAGAATCCTCACAAGAACTGCCAGAATTATCAAATCAGGCTGAAAATCCTCCAGTATCTTAGCCACCAACTCTTCCGACTCATGTAGGCACTTCCTCAACATCGACACATGGAAAACTTTATAAAATCCCTTCATGATCGGAGGTAACTCTAACCGGAACGCCACCGGTCCAACTCGTACCACTACTGATATGCTCAACAAAACCTAAGAGCTACTCTCTCAAATTAAGAGATCAATGCAGTACTTAAGGTATCGAAATCCACAGGGAATCAATGAAACACAATAGATTAAATAGATTCGGATTATGCTAAGCAGAATAAAGAGAATGCAAGTAAATCAAAGTAAGCAATTAAAACGGTTGTGAAAATCAATTAAAAGAGAGTCAGGCACAGGGAAATCTCAGGTGAATCAGATATGCAGATGATCAATTAAAAATAGGATTTATGAAGCTCAGTTCCTAAACATGAACACGAAAGTAAAACAAACCAGCTTTCGCTGCGAATATTATCTATGAATAAATTCTAGAAAACCAAATTCATTTGCGAATCCTATGAATCTAAACAAGCATTAATTTCAGGTTCAATTGTTCACAAAACCCTAAACCAAATTTCTTTGCGAAAAGGAACTTTGCTCATCAAAGACTAGATCAGGTTATCAATCAAACTGTCGTTTCTATTAATTAACCCTAGATCATATTTCAGTTCGCGAGGCTAAAATCAGCAATAAAGACAAGTCAAGATGAAGAACTTCTAATGATATTAATCCTAAGATATTCAGATCAGATCTAGCAAATCATCAACAACCCTTGAAAATCCCTAAACCTAACAAGGAAACTACTCAGACATATCGAATGATGAAAACATGTTTTTATTAAAAGATATCTCTAAGAGTTAAGGAAAATAAAGCGTAAGCCTAAACAATGGCTTGGAAAACGTATATATAGAAGTACAAACCCGACTGGAAACCTAAAAGTAAACATCTGGAAATTTCGAGCTTCGAACGGACTTCTTCTTATTAAGTTTTGGGCTTGCCCGACATGGTTGTCGATCGACACCATCTTCAGATTTTAATTCTTCTCTTCGATCTTCGCCACTTCGTTCCGTAATGCTCCAAAAGCTCCAGTAAACATCTTTTCTGCTCCAATCGTCCATGTACCTATAAAGACTCTAGAACCAACACAAAACACCACAAAGACACTAGATATTGGACTTATATCATGGCTTAAACTGGGTAAAAACCATGATATATCAACTCCCCCAGACTTAGCTTTTTGCTTGTCCCTAAGCAAAACAGTGTAATCACTCCTTTAGGAACTACATACCTTTGCAAAGCTAATCCGGTGATACTTCGATGTTTCCCTAGAAGTATAGCGTTCCTCCAGATTGAATCCAAACTCCTTAGAGAATCTCAAAACGTAACCTGGAGGGGGGTGTCACTCGACATAAGCTCCTGAAGTTCATCCTTACGTTTTTATCTCCTAAAAATCAAAACCAAAAACACACCAAACATAATATTGTAAAAGAAAAATAAAATGAAAGCATAAATATAAAACTCACAAATGGGTTGCCTCCCATTAAGCGCTTGTTTTTAGTCCGTTAGCTTGACTGTTTTGAGGAACTAGATGTTTGGAGGAACTGCACTCTTCCATGGAATGATTCCACGAAAGAGTTTCTGCGTCTTCTAAACCATTGTCTGAACGACTGCGTCTCCTTTATCTTTCAGCTCTAAAGGAATGATAATTCGCATTTTTGCGAACGGCTTTGAAGTCCTTGGACGCTCCTTAGGAATCCCTGCAAAATCATGTAAAGAAAAACCAAGCTTTCGAGGAACTTGTTGCTTGCATGAGCGCGTACCCGCTTTTTCAACTTTAATGAAATTGGAAGAGATAGAATTGGGTACAGGGGGTTCACACCTTTGCTCAATGGGAGGATCGTGGGATGGGATAAGTGGAATGATGCTTTCGGCAACAGATGAAAGACTAGACTCCAGCTCCTTGATTGAGTCTTCATCTTCTAGAATTTCCATTGAAAAAGTTTGACCATCGATGGTGGATTTTCTCATGGTGTTCTCCATGTCAAAATCCATGACAATATCACCTAAGTCAAGCTTTATGTTTCCCTTCCTCACGTCTATTTGAGCGCCAGCAGTAGCCAAGAATGATCTTCCTAAGATCAGAGGATCTTCAGGCTCATCGTCGTATTCCAAAACCACAAAATCAGCAGGGATAATGCAATCCTCAATCCTGATTGGAACATCTTCCAAAATTCCTTTTGGGAATCTCCTGGACCGATCAGCTAGCAGAAGGGACATCCTAGTTGCCTTGAAATCAGTCATCCCCAAATCAATAGCAACAGAAAGTGGCATTAAGTTAATACCAGATCCTAAATCACAAAGAGAGAGGAAACT
Organism: Draba incana; assembly: GCA_963576765.1. Classification (NCBI taxonomy): domain Eukaryota; kingdom Viridiplantae; phylum Streptophyta; class Magnoliopsida; order Brassicales; family Brassicaceae; genus Draba; species Draba incana. The sequence goes on along the minus strand of OY755204.1, from coordinate 33,221,783 downwards.
GCCCTGTTGAAATTGAGCAATTAAGCACAAAGTTGCCTGGATCCGGAACCTTGATTGGAACCCTGCTCTGGATCATATCACTTACTTCCTCTGAAACCACTATGTCCTTCTTCTTCTTCTTAGGCACTGGAGTCGTGTTCAAGAGTATGGCTCTGATGTCTCTGGTCAGCAATGCTCCTTCCTCAGGACTAACTCCATTTGCTGCAAGTCGCTTCACGTATCTTCTAAGCGCAGGAGAAAGCTTAACTGCATGAACAAGAGGCATTTCCACCATGATCTTATCAATAATCCGCTTGTAAATCTCCTCCTCAACCTCCTGCTTAGACCTTCTAGCTATGGGAAAAGGGACTGGAGGCTTGTAGACGTTTTCCTCTGAAGAAATCGCGATCGACGAAAAATCTGGTTTTTTCTGGACGTGGTGTCGATCGACATTCTCCGCAGTGTCGATCAACACTAACTTTGTTTCCGCGATCTGAGTTGATGATTTGAGAGGTGTCGATCGATTCTCAGTATGAGTGTCGATCGACACTTGCTCGGCAGTCCCAAAAACTTCTTTCGTTTCAGTTTGAATGGCATTGCAGGCCCTCCTTGGGTTTGCGTCAGTCTTTGCCGAAAGGAAACCTTCTTCCCTCTGGATCGAACTAGCTGTTTGAGCCACTTGAACGTCCAGCTTCTTTACATGAGTGCTCAATGCTAAAATCTTTCCATCTAGATTAGAATACATTGCATCCATCTTTCCATTGAAACTCACAGTCATCTTCTGTTGGCCCTCTAGAAGTTGTTCCAACATATTCATCACCTCATTGTTCTGCTCAGGAGGCTTCTAGTAGGATGAGGAACCATAGTTCCTGTTGTAATTGTTGCTCTCGAAGGGCTTCTGATAAGACGACCCATATCCCTGCTGACTGTTGAACTTCTGAAATCCTGAATCATTGATGTAGTTCACATCCTCTGCAGTTTCAACTTCCTGAGCAAACTGTACTGACTTCTTTCCCACAAGGATGCTACGCATAGAATCCAGCTTAGCGTTTATCTCAGCCAAATGCTTCCCACCAGCCTTGTTCTCGCTCATCTGCTTCCTCTCAAAATCAGCGTTCTTCGTGTTGTTACTAGAAGCCAAGTTCTCGATGAGAGTAACAGCATCCTCTGGATAGTTGGTATTGAAGTTACCACTGCTCGCTGCATCCAATGTCATCTGATATCGCCAGTCCACTCCTCTGTAGAAGATGCCTAACAACTGAACACCGGTGAAGCCATGGTGAGGACAGTCTCTCTGATAGGACTTTAGACGCGTCCATGCAGCCCTGAAAGCTTCTGTCGGACCCTGCTTGAATGAACTAATCTTCGTCCTTAGCTCTTCTGATCTCGCATCATCGAAGAAGTTTTTCAGGAACGCGTTCTTGGTGTCCTCCCAAGTAGTCAGCGATCCCGGTTCAAGTTGCTTCAACCAGTAAGAAGCATCCCCACTAAGAGAGTATGGGAATAGCTTGCAGAAAAGGTAGTCGTTGGATACTCCATGACCCTTGATGCTAGAGGCTAAGTCCTCAAAGTTCTCGTTGTGGTCCATCGGATGTTCATGTGGAAGGCCATGGAAAGGGTTTTGAGCAACCAGTGATAAGTAAGAAGGCTTCAGCTCAAAATCATTCCTCTGGAAAGCAGGAGGATGAATCGCAGCTTGATTCGCATAGAATTGATTCGGTCGATTGAAATCAACAAGTGTTCTGGGTCTGTCTTGGAGCGGGTGTCGAGCGACACCAGCATGGTGTCGATCGACACCATCGACTTCATCGCGTCGAGCAATCTGTCCTCCATGTTGCGCGACATGTAAATCATCAGGGTGTCGATCGACGCCTCCAGCCTGTCAATCGACATCATCATCTGTATCTTTAATCGGCTCGACGATTTCTTCGACGATCACAATACCATCGCCGTTGATCCTCTGTCCTGTTGTATCTCAGACCTGTTGGATCATGCAGGAATCCATCTTCTCCTCGAATCAGAACAAGCATCTGTCTAGCAGCCATCACTGCTCTTCGATTCTGGCGTTCTAAGCGTGCAAGTTCTAGAAGATTGTATTCCATTAGCTCCTTATCTTTGTTGCTTCTGGTATTGCGGTTTCGCATGTACCTGAAAAGCAAAACAGAAAGACAAACGAAACAAGCAGAAAATGGCAAACAAAAATAAAGACAAGCGTAGACAAAATCCTAATAATATAAATCTAATGGTAATAGATTCCCCGGCAACGGCGCCAAAATTTGATATGCTCAAATAAACCTAAGATCTACTCTCTCAAATTAAGAGATCAATGCAGTACTTAAGGTATCGAAATCCACAGGGAATCAATGAAACACAATAGATTAAATAGATTCGGATTATGCTAAGCAGAATAAAGAGAATGCAAGTAAATCAAAGTAAGCAATTAAAACGGATGTGAAAATCAATTAAAAGAGAGTCAAGCACAGGGAAATCTCAGGTGAATCAGATATGCAAATGATCAATTAAAAATAGGATTTATGAAGCTCAGTTCCTAAACATGAACACAAAAGTATAACAAACCAGCTTTCGCAGCGAATATTAAATATGAATAAATTCTAGAAAACCAAATTCTTTTGCGAATCCTATGAATCTAAACAAACATTAATTTTAGGTTCAATTGTTCACAAAACCCTAAACCAAATTTCTTTGCGAAAAGGAATTTTGCTCATCAAAGACTAGATCAGGTTATCAATCAAACTGTCGTTTCTATTAATTAACCCTAGATCAGATTTCAGTTCGCGAGGCTAAAATCAGCAATAAAGACAAGTCAAGATGAAGAACTTCTAATGATATTAATCCTAAGCAATTCAGATCATATCTAGCAAATCATCAACAACCCTTGAAAATCCCTAAACCTAACAAGGAAACTACTGAGACATATCGAATGATGAAAACATGTTTTTATTAAAAGATATCTCTAAGAGTTAAGTAAAATAAAGCGTAAGCCTAAACAATGGCTTGGAAAACGTATATATAGAAGTACAAAACCGACTGGAAACCTAAAAGTAAACATCTGGAACTTTCGGGCTTCGAACGGACTTCTTCTGATTAAGTTTTGGGCTTGCCCGACATGGGTGTCGATCGACACTGATGGTGGTATCGATCGACACCATCTTCAGATTTCAATTCTTCTCTTCGATCTTCGCCACTTCGTTTCGCAATGCTCCAAAAGCTCCAGTAAACATCTTTTCTGCTCCAATCGTCCATGTACCTATAAAGACTCTAGAACCAACACAAAACACCACAAAGACTCTAGATATTGGACTTATATCATGGTTAAACTGGGTAAAAACCATGAAATATCAACTACCAGGAACGGACCCATAAACCTCAGACTCAGCTTATTCTTTAAAATCGAGCGGTTGGGACCTCGCAACATGGCCATCTTGAGATACACTATCTCCAACCATTAACTCCTACTCTCTCTGCCGCTTATCGGCATAACTTCTCTGCCGATCCTGAGCCTCCATCATGTTCCGCTTTAAAACACAGATCTTCTATGTCGTTTCCTGAATGAAACTCGCACCAAAAATGCTCCTCTCCCCCACTTGGGTCCAACATAAAGGTTTCCTACACGGCTTCCCATAAAGCACCTCATAAGGAGCCTTACCAATACTTCCCCCACTTGGGTCTTGCTCAACTTAGCATACAACTTCTGCTCACGAAGCTTCTCCAAAACCAACCTAAGATGAGCCTCGTTCTCCTCATGACTTCTTGAGTATATTAAAATGTCATCAATAAAGATGATAACGAACACGTCCAAATACTCTTTGAATATGTCATTCATCAATCACATGAAAGCTGCCAATGTATTCGTCAAACCAAAGGGTATAACCACGAACTCAAAATGCCCATACCTCCTTCTGAAAGCTATCTTCCGGACATCTGCCTCATCTATCGGGATCTAATGATAATCTGGCGCCAAGTCTATCTTGGAGAACCAAGTAGCACCACTCAGTTGATCCAATAACTCATCAATCATCGGGAGAGGGTACTTGTTCTTCACCGTAACTCAGTTCAGACCCCGATAATCGATACACAATCGAAAGCTACCATCCTTCTTTTTCACAAATAGCACCCGTGCTCCCCACGGTGAAACACTCGGTCGAACAAAACCCATACTCAACAAATCCTCTTGCTGTTTCTTCAGCTCTGCCAAATCTGCTGGAGCCATCCTGTTAGGAGCCTTAAAATTCGATGCTCCAGAATAAAAAAAACGTGGGACTCGAAACCTCCCACTAATAAGGACCCTACACAATTCACATGCGTTGAGAATCCTACTAAACTATCATGGGCAAAATGAAAGAACACAACAACAATTCAACAACAATAAAATTTACGAAGTTCGAGTCTAAGATTTTACCTGTGATCTACGCGCCGCTCTGCTGCCCCACGTCTGCCGGTGCATAAACTCGCGGTGTAGGCCTAAGCTGACCCAAAGGTTGAACTGCCGCCAACAGAGCCACATGCTGCACTGCCACTAGCTGAACCGCTGCCACAACCATTTGCTACAACTTGAGACACATCTGCATGATATGCCCCAGCTCTCTGCAATGAAAACACACCTTGGCATCCTGAGATGCCTCCATCTTGGGAAATTTGGCTACCTGATGCTTCGTGCCCCCGTACCTATAACAACTACGACCACTTAGACCGCCTCCAGAAACCTCATCAAACATCCTCTTCTAGCCTTGCGCAAGCTTGCCGCTTTTGCCAGAACCAGAACTCCAAGAATGCTGTTGCTCCTGTCTCCTCGCTTTCCACCACAAATGAGCGTCTCCGCTAAGATAGTGAATAGCCAACTCCACCTGGAACTCACCAGGACATCGATTCAAACGGAAGTTACGCTCTAGCCTTAAGCGCCAGTCCTCTGCCTCATCAGGCCTAACTCTGCCTATGAAAGAAGTTATACCAATCCTATGCATATGTCCCATCAACTCCATAAAGGAAGGCTGCTCAACCACTGCAGCCCTCGGCTGCTCAACCACTCCAGCCCTCAGATGCGCCTCAACCACAAGAAGCTTTGCTAGAGTCTATCCCGAAACTCCCGCCGGAAAACAACAGTGTCATCAAACCCTCTAGACAATCCAAATGATCCTGAACTGGAGCAACACTCCCACCTGGGCCCGCTCCACCACCAGCAAACTTGGCACCCCTCCTGGCACCCACACTAGCACTCACGGATCCCACATGATGCGTCGTAGTCTCTGACACCATCGTAGCACTTGCAGCCATGCTACTCGAAGACTCTAGCACTGGTCCTCTACCACGCCCACAACCTCTGACACGGCCCCTACCTCTGCCACAACCTCTCGCTCTGGTATCCATCTGTCTGCACTCGCACAGAATAGAAAAACTGAGTAACGAAGAAGTCACAATCAATAAAAATCAAACTTATGGCAAAATCTCTTTGAAGGCCGAGGAAGATGATGTAAGACTACTAATTATCTAACCAACAATAAACAATTAAGCAAATAGTCTCAATTCATCCAATCTATAGTCCTGAAACCGTAAAAGCTCTGATACCAAAATGAAACAACCAATACTTTTTTTTTAATTAATTAATAGCCCAGGTTAATATTCTATAAATACTAACCCTCTACAACTATTCAACAATTGCGGAAATTCTCATAAAATTATCCAATAAAAATATTAAAACCAAGTATTAAATCCAACAATCAATTCCAATAACCGAAACAGAAAACGCTAGCAACCTAAACACCAGGTTCACTAGGACTAAACCAACAAAGTAACAACAACCTACTCATCCTCTTCATCCGGCCTTGATTCCGCGATCACACATTTCTTTTTATCTGCAACACATAAGAATAAGATTTGCGTAAGTATTTAATAAATACTTAGTAAGATGGCCCTCCTGTCTACGGGCTAATTACGCACATACCAGAAATCAATAACATTTAATTTAAAAAGTTCAACAGGGTGTCAATTGACACGTCGCACAGTGTCGATCAACACGGCAATAACAAGGATGTCGATCGACACGTTGCACGGTGTCTATCGACACTCAAACCGCAGTTCAATACTCAGAACGATAAATCAAGCCGTATTCGCGAACAACGAAAATCCTCAACAATTTATCACGAATATCCACACAGAAACCACGATTTCAACACAATCTATCATACAAATCACCACCATTCCCTAACGCAAAACCTTAAACCACTCGCTAATGATTCCTATCATATCCGAGCTTACGGTCGTGCATTCACCTCGATTAACAAAATTGAGGAAGGGAAAGTGGATAAAAACAATGACGAAATCACCAAGGATTGGCTAACTATCGGACACGAAAGACCCTTACACGATCCCACAAGATTTGTAGCGAAGAACGATGATGAATGGCTCACGAAATCTCCTCGAATCACTAAAACTCTCTCAAAACCTTTTAGAAAACTCTTGTTCTATCTCTGAAACGCGGCCACTATCTGCCAAAACTTATATATACGAGCCCTAGGTCTCTCCCTTAAACCAACGCAATAAACCGGACAATTTATTTTAAACCAAAATTGATCCGAAACAATGGTGTCGATCGACACCCACACATGGTGTCGATCGACACCCCTTACCAAAATCCATATTTTGGTTTCGAAATGTTACAATTCCCATCAATCTCGTTCCCGTGAGATCCCGTCCCTTATTCTCGTTTGCCCACCCCTACTCTTAGATGTATTTGACAAAGAAACATGCGCCAAATACCTAAATTGTCACGACCATATTCTAAGAATTTGAATTCTTTGCGTGAGAATCTTTATTGGATCGATAATGCAAGAAGGTTCAAAAGAAAAGGCTTTGTTGATTTGAATTCTAAATTCCAAAGAAAAAGCACAAGAGAAAAACCTTAGGTTTTATCTTTCAAAGTTTGTAATGTGTGGCCCAAGTGTGAATAAAATCCTAAACCAACACTCTCCTTATTTCTATTGAGAGGCACAAAAGAGAGGAGAAAGATTAGAGATATTTTGCTAGTCGAAACTCTGCGAGTTTGATCCAGCCATTGGTCCCTTATGCACCATCCTGAGAAGATATCGAGTCATTTCAAGTTGATAAAGCCAAATTGCTGGCTACTTAGAAAAACTTTGATCGTAATCTTGTACCTAGGGAAAGATCTCAAATTCTAATTTATGTCGCAATTTTTGGTTTTGGATTAGAAGGTACATTATGCTTGCAATTCATATTTCTATATTGAGATAAATCATTGTCTTCTAAAATGGGAAATCCTATTCTCAGATCCTATCGTAGAATTCGTTCGATTTGTAAGGACCCAAAAGACCATCATGATATTGTTGGAAAGCCCTGATCTTATGTTTGCGAAGAGTATGTCTTGATATAAAATTATAAAGTACACGTAAAACGTTATTGTCATTTTTGTATTTGGCTGAACCGAATAGACATTGTAAGAATTTTAATAATGGAATGTTAAATATTGTTTCCTAAACGCTGTATTTTTTTTTAATGTATTAATTTTGTGGCCTTTTCTGTTTTGGGCTTATGACTTTCAAAATGTCATGGTCGACAATTAGCAATTCTTCTTTCATTTTAAGTCTAGGAATAGAATATTTAATGGTTGTTGTTCTTTCATGCTAAGTTTAGGAATAGAATGTTCGATATTTGAGGGTGGTTTTTTGTAGTTGGTAATGATTGTTTGATGTGTGGAAATTGTTTGATAAAATTGTATGATGCTTGGTAAGGAAATAATTTTAAAGATTAGAAATGATTGTTTAAGATTGTTAGTATATTATATTTTTGGGCGAACAATGGCGTACATAAGCTCGTTGCAGAAGTTTGATTGTTTAGACTATGAACAATCACGTATATAAGCTTGTTTACCTCTATTAGGCCTTAGGGGGCCAGTGACGCGGAGGACAGACGTAAAGCATTAGAAAGGGATTGGCCTTACCGTAAATGAATGAGTAAAGGGTATGAAAAGTTAAGTACATATTCTTAAAGTAAAGAATATGATAAGTTGAAGTACAATATAATAATTGAGCAAAAGATTATGTTGTAGATGTGTGTATGAATGACACAATGGCTAGTAATAAGTTTGATGATGTATGATTTGTTTCTCATTTGTTGTGTTTGACCGCTTTTTGTTTTCGAGTATTGAAGTTTTTGCGGGTAACATCTTCACTAAGTAATTTGATATCAAATTATAGGTTGCAAAACTGGTTCTGACCTAGGCTCAAAGTGATCAGAGATTGGTGTTACAATTTGGTATCCGAGTTTAGGTTGCTAAGCCGAATTGACCCGGAAGGTTTAAGTACATGTATCATAGAGTTTTGTGACCCCAATTCTTAGTAAAATATTTTTCTAATGTAAAACTATACAAAAAATAATTCTTAACATGTAAAATATACTTTAAAGGGTTGTTTGTTTGTCCATTGAAATGGACCATTTGAATGGAAATGGAAATTAATATTTATTTAGCGTCAAAATCAAACACCATTCAATTAGTCCATTTCAATGAGTTTTTTTTTAAATTAGGCATAAATTTTAAAATTATTTAGTTAAACCAAATTAGATCATTTTTATTCAAATGGTTCATCTAAAGGCTCTATTAGAATAAATCATTTGACATGAAAAACGAACGGCCTCTAAAGTGAAGTCAAGTCGTACATAAAAGAAATAATTACAGCTAAGGACACTTTAAGTGGAAATAATTTCTGTTAGAACACTTATGGAATTTGACACACTTTCCCCTTCTTTTTGTGACATGATAAGACAGAAATACCCTGGAAAGAAGCTAGCGGTAAAAGCGTTGTTGTGTCATCGGAATTCGGGAGTTTTGAAAGTAGTGCAGGCACTGACTCAAAGGACAGCAGCTGTAAAGCCAACGGGAATCCGTGGATACGTAATGTTTTTTGTTGCAACTGTAGACGAAGTGTTGAAACTGGATCCAAGGGCACCTCTTGTTTTCTTCCTCTCTTCTTAATGATTGGTTGCCTAGGACCAGGTATCATGCATTTTATCGTTCTGTATAACGACTCTCGACCCCATGGGAACTGCAGGAATGAATCAATGTCCTCCAACATTCCTACATACTTGGGTGTTGGTCTTATACGGTGAGGCTGGTCGCTGGCTATAAGGACACCGTCAAGTATGAGAATTAGCACTAGGCGGACTCTCTTCCATTCTGGCATTTCAGGGTCATCTTTGAGCATCTCCAACACATTTGCAAGTGTGATGTCCATGTCATCGCCAAACAATTGCTTCCAGTAGGGGACTTGATCTGCCTTAACATCATTGTGTGAATCAGGGTCGTAATTCTCTGGAAATTCCCCACACTCAAGACCAGTCTAGTTTCCAAACTCAATCTGATTGGGTGACCACCGAATACTGTCCACATTTCGTATTTCTTCGGAGTCACCAATTGCCTTGCAAGAAGTGCGTGGATGAGTTTGCAAGAGATTGGACATTTTGTAAAATGGAGATCCCAAAGCTTCCCAAATGCAGATCCCATAATCTGATCGAACTTTTTTGACCCTTTCAACAGATCTCTGGTTTGAAGTAAAATCTCTGGCTTCGAGTATATGTTTAGCCTACCATTAGTATATCTGTCGGTCGCAAATAGCCTAGGCGGAAGCATTCTATCCCAGTCGCCTTCTCCCTCTGCACCTGCGCAAAAGCAAATAGGTTAAGCGTCCACAAATCGATTTGGAAAACATAACAAAAACAAAACAGGGGTTGATAATACCCACAGATGTTTTATCTAGACCACGACATTGCAAATCGGATTGTTAAAACCAACAAATCCAAACAAATTAGCGATTTCAAAGAAGATAAGGAATGTTCGCTTCTTCATACCTGACATCGTGGTCTAGTGAAAAAGCGTCGACAAAAGAATCAGAGTGATGATGAACTTAGACCGAGAAGGATGATTTCAACAATGAACTCGAAATTGTCGCCGTTAACTTCGGAGGTTAGATCGGAGATTTTTTTTTTTAGTCGTTGGTTCGATCTGAGAGTTGCGGCGGCTAGGGTTGGAGACAAAAGTAATAATGATTTCTCTTGTATAATAATAAAACTATGAAAATTAGAATAATAAGTTTACAAAACCGGGTAAAAGTTATTTTGCTTTTAGTAGTAATTATCGAGTTCAGAGTTAAGTTTTGAGTCTCAGATTTAAGGGCATAGAAGTAATTGTATTGTCATCCCAAAAGTGTGCCAAATGTTAACTTTCCAAGATAAAGTGTATGTAGGTGTAATCTTCTCTACATAAAATAAATCCACGGCGATTTGGCCTGCGTTCCTGGCCATACATCTGTTGAGTGTTTCAAAACGAAAACAACCTTGTCCTCTTGTTTCTTACTTCTAGCCTGTTCGTTTGGCAGACGCGGGCGTCAGCGGCAGCGGCATGCGTTTATTCCATGTTCGTTTACCTCCCGCAGGTACCTGCGTCCAAACGCTGCGGTTGACCGCAGTGTCCTGCGTCTTAAAATTCTGGACGCTGAATAAATGTAGCGGCGCGACCAAATTTTTTGCGTCTAAATGTTTAAAAGACAAAATTAACCCTGTACTTATTTGTAAATTACAAAAAAATGCCATTAACCCTAATTTATTTTCTTCTCTCTTCTCTTCTTTCTCCGGCCAAAACAAAGTCTCGATACTTTTCTTCTCCACCTAAAATTCTGATTCCATCTTCTTTAACTCTTAGATTCGTAAGGTAATGGGGTTTCTCTTCATTTCTATTTCGAATTTTGGGTTTGGGTTGAATCTCGATTTTGATTTCGATTTGAGCTTCGATTGTGATTTTGATTTTGTCTGCAAGTCACGATCTCGATTTTGATTTTTCTGGGTGATTTTTACATGTGGGTTTTGAATCAAAATGAGTTTTTAATATTGACAATTGTGATATCAAAGAATGAACAAAGAAAAAAATTGCAGCTGTACGAACGTAAAAAAGAGAAGGATACATATAAGAATGGTAATTTTTTTGTTGGAAGGTGTTTTTATTTGGAAAGCAAGTGACGTGCTCGTTGATTAGCTCCTTGAACACGAGAGTTAAGCTCTTCAATATCTTCAATTGACTAATTGGGATTGCAAAATGTCTAATTGGAGTTTCTCTTTCTTATATTTTTAGCTAATGACTTTGTTGTGAAGCCTTGAATATATCAATGAGTAAATGAGTGTTACTGTTATGGTTTTGTGTCTGATTGATGGACTCATGCTTAAGATCAAACTTCTCTTTGTTTGCTATCTTGGGTTATTGTGAGGTTTCATTTTGATATCTTGATGATTCTCTGGAATCATGTATTTTTTTCTTAAGCAAAATGAACATAGTGATATGCACTCATAACTTTTTTCCACTATTCATTTAATTTACTTTCTCCTTTCTTCATGAAGGATTGTCAATTGTTCGTCAAGATTTTGAGCAAAGATCAAAGATAAAAGAAGAAACATGGCTAGTGATGTAAGTAACCTTCTTACCTTTTTGAATAAGCTTTTAGATGGAGTGTAGATAGAATGTAGATGGATTGGAGTAATCTCTTGGTTATTTAGATGATTTTAGAATTGTTAGACATACATAAAAAACATGTCTTGTGACTGATTTTAGATGAACTATTATTTAGAATTGGACCGATGAGGAATGTCGGTATTTTTTTGAACTCTTTGCGGAAGAGAAACTCAAAGGAAATAAAACGAAGGTTGGAATGAATCAAACCGGGAAAGAAACCATCATAAAGAAGTTCGAGGACAGATTTAAGAGAGGTTACCTCACATGGGATAAATTCAAAAACAAGTATGATACTAGTAGAAAATCATACAACAAATACAAGAGATTAATTGAGAATAGGAGTGGCATTGGATATGATGATATGGGAAGAGTGGATATGGTTGATGATTGGTGGGAAGAGCGTAAAAAGGTGTTAACATTTCTTTTCTCAATACAACTTAGCTATTGTTCTGATTTAGCTAGTGTTATACAAGTTAGCTACTGTTCTAATTTAGCTAGTGTTATACTTGTTGGATAATTTTAGCTAGTTCTGATTTAGCTACGGTTAGCAAGTTTTATATTACTTGTTGGGTAATTATTAAACGGTTCTTAGTACAAGAATTTTTAGAAATGTACAAGAATTTGTGTAAAACTGTGGTTAATGGATTTATAATTACTTGTATTTGATTTAGCTAATACTTGTCTGATTTAGCTAATACTTGTGTCTGATTTATAATTACTTGTGTCTGATTTAGTTATACTTGCTGAAACTAATACTTGTCCATTCTTGCTATGTAGGAGTGGCCAAATTCGGTGAAATACAGAAATAAGCCACTGGCTAATATGGATTTGTTTCGTGATGAATTTAGTGGTATTACTGTGACTGGAGAAGAAGGTTGGAGTGCTCAGCAAGGAGAAACTAGTTTAGATTCTAGAGTAGATTCTAGATTAGATGGAATTTATAATGAGGATGAAGTTGAATCTGTAGATAAAGATACGCCACCGCCAGAGACTGAAACTCAGGCTGTAGAGACACAAACACAAAGTGGATCTACTCGGAAAAGAAAGCGTAGAGAGAAAGATTTAGTTGTAGAGACTTCTGTTGCACGAAACAAAATTCTTGCGGAGAAGAATCAAATAGCAACACAGTTATTGGAACGAGAATATGCTTCTAGTGTTCAGCGTGTATTAGAGATACTTAATGGATTGCCTGGAGTGATAAAGTGGTCTCCATTTCACCAAGCTTCGGTTAATCATCTTTTAGCTGATCCTGTGAATCGTGAAGGTTTTATAGCGTTTCCAAGTGACGAAGATAAGATTAGTTACTTGGAGTTTAGGACAGGAAAAAAGCTCGATGATTTGGTTTAGAGGGCTTTTCTATCTTATCTTCTTGATTTCTGAATCTGTTGTATTATGTTCTTGATTTGAAAAAATACTCTTCTTGTTGAATCATTTGCAATACATTTTGCTTCATGAATGTTTGGTCGATTGTGATATCGGATTGTTAATGGTTTCTATTTTTGGAGATTTCGATGTTGTTGATTTGTAAAGACTCTTCTTTTTGTCTTACTTGACTTGTTCGTCATGATTAGTGTTTTGGTATGTTCACATTAAAATTAAGAAGGCTAAAAAACTCTACAGTAGATTAGTTACTTAATTAAAATTAAGAAGGCTTTATATCTCCTATATAACTATTTCTCTTGCTCTTATTTTGTAGATGGTTAGAAGATGGATTTTGGATGATGATGACGATGATGATGATGATGGACCTCGTTTGTTTGAGTTGCTCACTGCTGAGAGATTGAGTCACAGAACACATCGAGGAGCAGGATGGGCTCATGTACAACAACTTGTGCACGGATCAGACCGACAATGTTATGATATTCTTCGGATGAACCAAAGAACATTTGAAGGTTTATGCAGGATGTTAACTAGGCGATATGGGTTAAAAGAGTCTGAAAATGTTTACGTTGAGGAATCTGTTGCCATGTTTCTTGAGGTAGTTGGTCAAGATTTGACTAATCGGGTTATAGCTGAAAGATATCAACGGTCATTGGATACAGTGAAAAGAAAACTTGATGATGTTCTGAGTGCTCTCTTAAGGTTTGCGGCAGATACACTAAAACCAGAAGAAGGTGAGTTCACAAGAGATGTTTTGAGGAATGATGATCAATATTGGCCATTTAAAGATTGTATTGGCGCACTTGATGGAACTCATATCTCAGTTCGCCCTCCTCGTGGAAATGCAGCAGAAAAATATAGAGGTAGAAAAAGGGAGCCTACAATAAATGTTCTTGCTATATGCAACTTTGATATGAAGTTCATATATGCATATGTTGGTGTACCAGGTAGAGCACATGATACAAAGGTTTTGACTCATTGTGCGAGGAATGAGCCTTCTTTTCCACATCCGCCTAATGGAAAGTACTATCTTGTTGACTCCGGATATCCTACTAGGACAGGGTATCTTGGTCCATACCGTATGATGCGATATCATCTTGAGCAATTTGCTAGAGGAGGACCACCAACAAACACACGGGAGTTGTTTAACCGAAAGCATTCAGGTTTACGATCAGTAATTGAGCGAACATTTGGAGTCTGGAAAGCGAAATGGAGGATATTGGGTCGTAACCATCCTAAATATGGATTGACTAAGTGGATCAAACTTGTAACATCGACGATGGCACTACACAACTTTATACGCGATTCAAACCGGGAAGATTCGGATTTTGTACGTTGGCAAAGCAGAGAAAATTATCATGCTCATGGTGATGAAGAAGAAGATGGAGAAGGAGAAGAGGATGAAGTTGTTGGAGTTCATGGTGGACATATTCCATATGAACCGACCGGTGATAGAGCAATGGAAGCTTTGCGAGACACCATTAGAGTTGAATATGCGAAAAGACGCGGATTACCTTATTAGATATTTTAAGTTAAGAGTTAAATTATTATTTTTATAAATTGGGTGTAATACTTTTTATTTTAGTGTATAACATATGGAAACAATATCTTTTGCATAATAAACAATTGTGTTAAACTAATATTTTTTTATAAATTAACAAAAAAAAGTTAAAATTTGAATTTTTTTTGTTAAAAACAATTTGTACATGAATTTATAAGTTAACAAAAAAAAAGTTAAAATTTGAATCAAAATTTGAATCTACCGCAGCGTCTGTGTAACGAACAGATCCGCGACCAAACGCTGCGGTCAATCGCGCGTCTATGTAACGAACGAACTCGCGATCAAACGCAGCGACCAGACGCGCGGCAGACGAACGAACAACAAACACGGCGTCTGATCGCAGCGTTTGGCCGCTGGACGCAGCCGCAGACGCCAGCGGCTGACAAACGAACAGGGCTTTCCTCCATCCTTAATCATTTTTTATACCCAAAATGATTAAAATTTAAACAAGTGACATTAAAGTATTTGGTTAATAATACATAATTTACATTTAAGATAAAAATATTTGTAAAGACTACTCTCTTCGTTGTGTGTGAGGTTTACAAAAAAAACAATTTGCTTGTTTATTGGTGCAAATTAAACCATGGCGATGCTTCTGCAATCCCCTCCTTCCTCCTTGTGGAACACCAGAAACCCTAAAATCCGATGCTTCTCCTCTTCGATTCCACCTTCAAAATTCAGATGCAGAGCCGTCCGAGAGAAGACCGAAGATATCGACACCAACACTTCTCCGTCTCCTCCACCTACTTCCCCCGAAGAAGTTACTAAGAAATATGGACTCGAATTCGGTCTATGGAAGGTACTTTCATTCTTCTCTTCGATTTCGATTTCGGAATTAGTAAAAGCTAATCGGAATTGGTGAAATTTTTTGATGGAGGATAGATATTGAGCTCGAAGGATGATGGAATTGATGGAGAGAAGAATAAGAAGAAGAAATCAAAGACAGATGAAGCTAAAGAGTTACTTGCTAAGTATGGTGGTGCTTATCTTGCAACTTCCATTACTCTTTCTCTTATTTCTTTCTCCCTTTGCTACGCTTTAGTCACTTCTGGTGTTGATGTTCAAGCTCTTCTTCTAAAGGTTTCCCTTTCACTTCTTCTTATATTTTTTTTGAAAAAACTGATTTTAATATGTTAATTTGAAAAAAAAAAAAGAGCTGATTTTGGTATGTGTGGGTTTTGTTATAAGGTGGGGATTTCGACGAATGAGACGGGAGAGAAAGTAGGGGCGTTTGCTCTGGCTTACGCAGCGCATAAAGCTGCTTCACCGATAAGGTTTCCGCCTACGGTTGCTTTGACTCCGATTGTAGCCAATTGGATTGGGAAGAAAGTGGACAAGGAGAAGGATGATGATGACTAGTGTTTGGTATTGTAATCTAGAGATGTTATTAATATTTGGGAATTACTTGATAATCATTATACACACTGGAACATTTCTCACTTATCTACCTTTCTATATGTACAAAGTTTGAAGCTTCTAAGTTAGAAAGATGTCTGATAATACACAGAATCTAAGTTGTTTGATAGCTTTAGACTTGTCCATCTGTGATCTGGTTGGTCGTAAAATAGGCTTGTCTGTTTACTTCAACGGAAACCATTCATTAATACTAAGCTTAAGAGAGGAGGATCCATTGTTATTCAGTTCTTACAGGTGATTATAGGATCTAAGATCGCAATCGTCCTGTTTTCAAGGAACTATGGTTCTTCGTCATGGTGTGTTAATGAATTGGTGGAGATTATCAAGTGTAAAGGAGAGTTGGGTTTTGCATATATCCAAGGGTCATTAAGTTTATTTAGATTTGGTCTTCATCTCACAATTCTTACCTAAGAATGATCTAGGACTCACTAACGGTCGAAGAACGGTGAATGTCAGAAGTTGAAAAGAGGAAAAACCACATCCTTGGAATCGTTTGGGAAAATACATTTTGTTGATTATTTCTCTTCCATTGCCATACATATAAGGAAACTTAGACCTAGTTTACTAAAATGAAATGATTGAATGAAAAAAAAAAAAAAAAAATCAATAACAAAGCTTCCTATCATCACATTCTTCGATTCAGCCAAGGTTTATAAACCGGACCAGGCAGGTCCAACCATGATTCACTATTCTAGCCGATTCCAGATTGATTTAAAAACCAAATTCGAGTTAGATGGATATAGACTAGTCAATGTTAGTCCTAACTAAAAGCATGTGTTAACACTAGTAAACGCTTTACTTCATCTTAGAAAAAAAAAAATCATCTGCTCTGTTCGTTAGAATGTGCAGTAAGGTGTTTCAGCCTGCTGATGAAATATTTGGTTCTAGTACTTGTATTTTTCCTTAGACCACCTCCATCGCGGATCAAAACCTCAGCTAACCCCAAAGTTTGACCCCAATTTTCAAATGATCCGAGAAAAAAACATTTGTTTTTCTTTTTTTTTTAAACCGAAAACTGGGTGAAAACCCAAAAAAAACATGGAACTTTCGCTTAATTACGAACCCAACCAGGCCTACCCGACCCGAATCCGACCCATTCTGTGACAATTCCGGATCCGATCAATAAAACTTGAAATCGCGACTTCTGGGTTGTCTTCTTCGTTTCAAAAGTTGAAATTCCGTCTAAAAATGGGTTTCCTTCTTCGCACACCCGAGTAAAACTAAGCATCCGCTTGCAATTCGGAGGATATATCCTTGCAACTCAACACAATTCCTCTTCTCTAAGGTATGAATCAATCCCAATTCGAAACCTATTTCTTTTCGATTTCGATTAAAGATAATCCGACCAAACCTAATTCTTCTCTTTGTCGATTTGTTAGGTCATGCCGGCCCGTACAAAAAGAGCCTCTATTGCGGAAGATGGAACTCCCATAAACCGAAGAGTTCCAGTTGAAGTGGATCCTCCGTCGAGTTCAGAGGAAGCGGCGGAAACCGGGTCCGAAACTGAGTCCGAACCTGGAGCTCAGGAAGACACTACAAGGATGAATCGGAACCCAAACAGAAAGGGGAAGGTATGTAAAGGAATCGAGAGTCAAAATTTGTTGTTAAAAAGAAACGTAACACTAGGTAACATTGGAGAACTACTGTGTTATAAGAATTGGTACAATTAGAGAACTACTGGATATAATGCGTGGTACAACTGGAGAACTACTGTGATTTAAATTTGTTTTTGAATGCAGGGAGTAGCTGAGGAGGAAACTGAAGCATTGAAGCCGACCAATTTTTTCTTTACAACAACTCAGTATAATAAGTCAATGAAGATTGAGACAAGGTGTTCTCTGTTGAAGACAATCCAGACGTTGAAAAGGGTTCTTACGGAGAAGGAGCTAGGATGGTTTCATGACCATCCTCAGTTCAAACATTTTTTCCACATGTCGGAGCTTAAAAACCACAAGTCCATGGGCATGTGGATGCTTCTTCTTCGGACTGTGTGCACATCGAAGATCCAGGAGGCTTGGTTTTTGGTCAATGGAACTCCCATCCGTTATTCCATCAGAGAACATGGAATCATCAGTGGATTGTTCTGTCACAACTATCCACTGAATTGGGAGATGATGGGAGGATCCGCGTTTATTGAGAGGCACTTCCAAATGGGATCAACAATTAGGTTGGCGGATGTAGAGAGGAAGTTTAAGGGGATGAGAAATTGCAAAGATAGGTTGAATATGGCGGTCCTCTACTTCTTATCGAGTGTTATAGTTGGAAAGAAGAAGACCGGAGCAGAAGTACCGTCCGTTGAGAGTTTCTTTTTAAGAGTTGTTAACGATTTGGAGTTGTGCAAGACATTTCCCTGGGGAAGATTGTCTTTTTATGACAATTTGTGGCACATCAATGAGATACGAGGGAAATTCGGTGGCGTCGTCGACAAAGAACAATGGTGCTTTCCCTCTTTCCTTATTCCTCTAGAGGTAATTGATTCATATTTTAAATCAAACTTTCGTTATTACTTTACTAAATTTTAGTTTTAATATCTATTCAAATTGTTCATGTCTTTCTCTTCTCTTATTGTGTAGCTTCTTGCGTTTGAGACAATTCTGGCTCTGAAGGCGGCGTTCCTCAACGATCCTAAGGAACCAGCAAACCCTTCTTGTCCTAGGATGTGCAAGTCGCAATTCAAATATAGTCCGATGAAAGGGATTCTGCTTGACGAAATTTATGAAAAACTAGGTAAAACTGAGGTTAGTGTTACTTTTCTGTTATTAGGTAGCAAAAACTTTTTTTAGATGTAATCTTCCACTAATTGTATTGTTTTTTAACATCCTCAGGACATAGATAGTATCTTGGTACCGACTCATCGTGAACGTCGTCTTTTGGCTGCAATCTTCGATGACGAGGAGGATCGTCGTGATACTGATTGTCCCATGGTTGATAGTTGGATAAAACGACTTTTGAAAGACAAAAAGCCTGTTTTCTGGAAAGAACTGTTGGAACTTGATTGTGCAGGTCGATCCCAACCTTTAAAATCAAAAAAGGCTGAAGTTGAGGGTGTAGGTCAAGATGAAATCAAGAAAGTGTTGCTTTCCATACAAGAAGGAATGGTCAAGATGAATCAAACCATGGAAAAGGGTTTTGAAATGGTGCAAAGTACGTTTTCTGGGTTTGAAACAAGGTTGAAGGTTGTGGAAGCATTTGTGGAAGTGCAAGGCTTTGATTTTGCTGGTGATGATTATAACGATTATAATCCTCCATCTAGGTTTTTTGATGTGGGTGGTAGCTCTTGTGGTGGTGGAAAGGCGATGGAGACACAGGTCGAAGGTGAGAAGACAACAGAGGCAAAGGAGACAGAGAAGGAGCCAGAGGAGACAGAGAAGGGACAGAGAAGGAGGCAGAGAAGGAGGTTCAGAAGGAGGTAGAGATGACAGAGAATGAGGCAGAGAAAGAGGCAGAGGAGAAGGAGGCAGGGGAGAAGGAGAAGGAGGCAGGGGAGAAGGAGACAGATGGAGAGGAGAAGGAGAAGGAGACAGAGATGGAGATGGAGACAGAGAAGGAGAAGGAGGCAGAGGAGAAGGAGGCAGATGGAGGGGAGAAGGAGACAGAGATGGAGATGGAGACAGAGAAGGAGAAGGAGGCAGAGGAGAAGGAGACAGAGGGAGGGGAGAAGGAGACAGAGAAGGAGGCAGAGGAGAAGGAGAAGAAGAAGGAGAAGGGGAAGGAGACAGAGATGGAGATGGAGACAGAGAAGGAGAAGGAGGCAGATGGAGGGGAGAAGGAGACAAAGATGGAAATGGAGACAGAGAAGGAGAAGGAGACAGAGGGAGGGGAGAAGGAGAAGGAGACAGAGGGAGGGGAAAAGGAGAAGGAGACAGAGGTTGAAGAGGGAAAGGAGACAGAGGCAGAGGAGAAGGTTCTAGAAGCTGCAGAGGATCCGGCTGCAGAAGAGAATGAAGTTGCTAAAAAGAGGATTAAGAGGCCAGCAGCAACAGTAAGAACTCCCTACCAGGCCGGGAACCGAAGAAAGAGGAGGAAGAAGAACCCAACACCAAGCAATTAGGATTATCCATCTTTTTATCTTTTTATGGCAAACTAGTACTTTTATTTAAAACTGGATTTGTTTGTTTGTTTCCAAACTGGATTTAGTATTTAATCTACTAGTACTTTTATTTAAAACTGTGAACCGGTGTTTGTACTACTAGTACAACTAGAGTAAAACTATGAAAGTATAAAAACAAACAAGTTTAAGAAAACAATCCAAACACCAAACGAAACAAGTACTCTATTAGCTCTTCAAATCCGTTTCCAATTTCGTCAGCTTTGCTTGAAGTTGCAAAGCCATCTCCCTTAGGTCATTGACTTCTTTGTCACTTCTTAAAACTTTGGTTTCCATCTCCTTAAGCTTCTTCTTGTCTTCTTCAACAGTGGTGAGCAATTCAAATAGGTGACCTTCAATTTCTCCTAATTTTGATTTGAATCTGATGAGTTGCTATTGTTGGACCCAGTATCGAACTCACCGTATATGAGGCTCTCATGATTCCAACGACCCATGTTTCTAGAATCGAAGAAGATCTAAATCATAAAACTAAAACCCTAATCAAACGCGAAATGGATTGAAATTGAGAAATGGGAGATTACCGTAATCAAAATTGCCTTCGCCTTAATCGGAATCGGAATTGTCGTCACCGGAATCGGAATTGTCACCACCGGAATCGGAATTGTCGTCACACCCTAGAATTTGGGGAAAATGAGTTTCCGACAAAAATTGTCTTCTATTTAAAAAAAACAATTAAAACTCGACAAAAATTGTATTCTATTTTTAAAAAAAAAACAATTAAAACGCCGCCGCCATTTTTAACCTCACGTGCGACATGTGCGCCGCCATTTTCTCATAGTTTTACCCTAGTTTTTTAGTTGTGCAGTTTTTTTAATAGTTGTACTTTTGGTGATTTAGCTATTTTTAGTTTTACTATACTTTGGAGAACAAATTTTCAGTTGTACAACAGTTTTTTGGAAATAAAAACACATTTCTTTAGTCACCATCAAAAAATATGTTGAATTTCACATTTCATGTCAGTTTTTGCATCGTAAGGTGAACAACACTATCAAACTATACTTAAAAGTGTAATGTGATACATGGAAGATTGTGAATATTTCACAATTCGTTTAATTTACTTATATTTGGGACTAAATTATAATTTTTCTTATATTTGGGAAGATTATAATTGTTCTTAAGTTTGAAACTAAATTTAATTATTTGTCTTTTAATTTTATTTTTACATTATTTAATTATTCTTAGATAAATTATTTTGTTCTAAAATATATATATATATTTTTATCATTCAATGAAAATTTGAAGACAATTTCAAACCCACATAAAATTGTTCTGAAACTAAATTTAATTATATGTCTTTTTATTTTATTTTTACATTACTTAAATTTTGTTCGATAAATTATTTTTTTAATTAATATTTTTTTAATTTGACAACAATTTAAAAACACTTTCAAACCAACATATAATTCACACCAAATACACTAGAATAACCATAACACAATTCAAACGAATCGCATTTGAAACACAATTCAAACAAATACCATTTGAAAAACAATAGCCTTAGTTGTACTTAGTTTTACAAACACAAATACCAGTAGTATGCAGTTTTACAAACACAAATACCAGTAGTACGCAGTTTTACATACACAAATACCAGTAGTACGCTCACTCGCCACCACTTGGGTTCTCAAGCTCAGTAATCTGAATTGCCTTCTTCTTTGGTTGATGTTCTCCTGTTGATGGAATCCTTCTTACTCGACGGCTTCCGTTTTTGGTATTTTTCTTCTTCGGAGGTAACATACTTTTTGCTTCTACATTTGCAGGAATATTCCACTCAGACTGATGCGGCACTAGATAAATGGTCTTGGAATATGCGAAAACCCACTGCTCAACGTAATACTTTGGTGAACACAACTCAAATATCTCGAAGCTCCTCATTCTCGATTCTTCCTTCATGAGGCTATAGAGTGCGGCTATTGCATGGACACAAGGAAACTGGTCAATATCAAAACGTTTGCAACTACATGTTTTGATTCGCAAATCCACCCCATAATGAATCCCATCCCATCCAACCACACTATATTCAAGCATGTACATGTTTAGCTCCGTCGCAATCAAATGAGTCGCTTCTGCACATCTCTCGTGCACTATGTCATTCACCTTCGGCACAAGTCGCTTCCCGTAGTTTCCGTAGTTAATGCTCTCTTTCCTATGCTTGTTAAACCATTCGTAAATTTTGTCGACAATCGCATCCATCATGGGTAATAAATTGTAGTGTCTTGCCACCTCAATCACTTTGTTTAGAGACTCTACACAATTACTTGTGTCTATGTTGTACCTTGCTCCGGGAAAATAGCATCTCGCCCATTTTGACACCTCAACGCTTTTATCTAGATATTCCGCTGCTTTAGGATATTGTATTCTAAAATCATCATACCTTTTTAGAAACTCATGCTCTGTATAAATCTGAGCAATTTCCCTGAATGTTTCTGCAACTACTTCTTTGTTGACGTGCGAAACTTTTAGCCTTACATTTTGGGACAAGTGGAAGATACAATACCCATGTGTAGACTCGGGGTACACCTCACGCACTGCATTAATGAGGCTTGTGTTTCTGTCACTCACAAATACCAGCTCCTTCTCCTTCTCATCCTTAATAGCGGTTTTCAGAGTCGTGAAAAACCAATTCCAACTCAAATCATTTTCACCATCCGTTACAGCAAATGCAATCGGATAAGTGTGACGATTAGGATCCTGAGCTGTAGCAATCATTAGCACACCACCGTAACAAGTCTTCATAAAAGTGGAATCCACAATGATAACTTTCCTCATCGATTTAAACCCTTCAATACAAGCTCCTAGTGCGATGAATACATACTTGAACCTTCTTTCCTTATCCAACTCAACATTTGTGATTGTTCAACACATATATATCTCTCTCACTCTTGATTGTTGTGAAGGCAAAACAACTTTTATGCGCACCTCTCTCAACAAAAGCTTTCACTTCCTTCCTATTATTGAATTCTTCACCTTCTTTCAAATCCAAACCATCTTCCCATCTCTGACCAAACTGATCCATTCCTTCCTCATCACCTGGAATATATTCATGCTCCGTAATGTTATCCATACTCCTATCCGAAGAGTAATCCATTCTGTTATCTTCATCATCACTTGAAGATATATTTTCAGTCTCGTCACGGCCATCATTATACACTGCCTCATACTGTTCTTCCAATGGTGTTTCGTAAAGAGTAAGAGCACCATGATTGCCACAACCTCTAGGAACCCCTTCCTCGTAATTGAAACCAACTGAACTACCTTCCTCTCTACCTGAACCTAGACTCTTCCCCTTCTCCAACTGATTCCTTCTTGAAACTAGACCTTTCTCCACATGCAATACACTTTTACATTTATTTGCATCCATCGACGTTAGATAAACATAAACGTCATCATCATCCACGATATATGATTTCCTCAAAGGTCTCGTATCCAATGGTATGAAACTCAATTTCAGCTCTGCCGTAGATGAATTTATCCCACCTTTCTTGCATACACCTTTCAATAACATCGAATAACTAATCTCCTCCGCAGATAAACTCTTGAACAATAGTGGGTACATGCGATCTTCTGCTGAAATCCATTCATCCCAATCTCTGTGCTTTACATAATGTCCTCCGTAATCAAAATATATGCTTGTGCTCATTGTCTCCTGAGAAAAACAAAAAAATAACTAAATCAGTCATAACAATTGTACCTAGTTGTACCCAGTTGTACTAAATGTCAGTACTACCCAGTTCTACTCAGTTGTACCCAGTTGTACGCAGCGTTGCCTTTCTCAGTAGTACCCAGTGTTACCCACTTTTACCCAGGTGTTCTAAGTCGAATTTTTCAATCCCCATATCCTACTCACTAATCCTCAACGATTTTCAACAAATGTGAGTCTACATTACTTGATCTAATGAACCCATGTATAGCTAACGAATAAGCTAATGAATCCAAGATGATGGGAGACCCAATCCCAAATCCAATTGAATTTAAAGATAAATTTCAAGAAAACTCACTCGGTTTTTATAAGAATTTGATCCCTCCATCGCTCGGTGGTAGGGTATTGAGAGAAAGGGTTATATAAGAATTTGATCCCTCCATCGCTCGGTTTTTAAAAAGTTTCTTATAATTAAAAAAAGTAAAAAGAAGAGGAGAGGAGAAGAGAAGAGATTGAGAAGAGTATTAGTATTAAAGTATTGTTTTCTGAGTAAAATTCTCTCTCTCTCTAAAAAGTTGGCTCCTTCTCTCTAAAAGTAAAATCAGAAAGTTGTTTGATTTGCTCTGTGGCCGGCCTTAAGCTAGTGCCGTGGCTATAAATAATTTATTTTCCTAGTTTTTTAATCTTTCTAGTCTACCGGATCATCATCCGGTGAATCTTTTGTATATCATATTCCGCTTTGTCGGACTTCCTTTGTGCTTAGTCGGATTTTGTTTTCGCTTGATGGATCCTTTCTCCGATTCGTTCGGATTATCATCCGGTTGAATTTATTTCTTCCGGATTGGGTTGGGTTAATCGTTCCTTCCTCGTTTAGAAATAAATTTTAATTGATTTGAGTTTATCTCTTTCTTTTGTTATGATTTTCTTTGTAGGGCATAAATCTTTACATAGCCTTATGGTTAATTAGATGTAAAGTGTTCTGATCAAGGTCAGTTTTATCTAGCTGCTATTTCGGAATTTCTCTTATTATTTAAAGAAGGGTGAGAAGTTGATTCAATGATTAGATCTGAGGAAGGTGCTTTCAAGATACACGGGAAAGATCTTGTGATGTTAAACTGATAGTCTGCATGTGAAGTTACGGCGGTCAATAAGTCTCTACGGCGGTGTGTGGCTGGAAAAGCAGATCGGCGGTGGAGATGCTGGGCATGATGGACACGTGCAACAAGAATTTCAGATGATTTATTTGGTTAACACGTGGGTTTTATTTTACTTGTTTAATTTATTTGTGTTTTCCAAATGGACTTATATTCCTAAACCGTGTATTTGAACTTAGCCTATTGGGCTTTTAATGGATCTACATTTGTCGGAAAAAAAGAGAGAGAAGAGTTTATTAGTACAGTATTTTCTTTTGGGTATGAAACGGGGCCGAAACCTCTTTTATTACTGAATCAGATTACAAATGATTTGTCGAGGGAAAGACACTCCCTCAACATATTCGAAAAGAAGAGGACTAACAATGTCCGGGCTGGAATGAAATAAATGAAAACCTAACGGAAGAGAAAACGCATAGTTCGCTAATCCATCTGCAAGACGGTTAGCCTCTCTATACACATGACAAAAACGGACTATCCAGTCCCTCGATATAAAGCCATGGCACAAATGTACCAGGAAAGACAACGGATGTGAATTGCTAATCCATGTCCTCAAAAACCCTACCACCAACTCTGAATCCACTTCCACCTCAAGACGTCGACAGCCACGGTCCCAGGAAATAAGAAGCCCATAATAGACTCCCCATAACTCTGCCAGTGGCGCTGAACAAATCCCTATATTCAAACCAAAACATCTGCACCAATCCCCCGCCGCATCTCTAAGGACACCTCCTGCCGTTGTTAACCCAGGATTACCTCTCGATGCTCCATCCGTAATTAACTTAATCAAACCTTCCTGTGGCCGTTGCCATGCCATCATCCGACTAACTGTAGCCTGTCCGACCCGATGATCCCTATGCGCACAATGAGCCTCCGTCACTTCCCTCGCCAACTCTCTGAGAAAACGGACTTTATCTCGGCACTTTTTGTTTGTGTCAAACACATTCCCACACCGCCATTTCAAACTCCACCATACCACCATCGCAAATAAAGTAGACCAACTGTACCCTCCTCTCTCACTCCGGCTTCCTAGATTTCCATACATCTATTCTAGGAGGGGTTGGGAAAAGAAAACATGCCTCCTTCTTTGGTCTATCAACCTCCGCCAAATACCTTCTATAAAAGGGCAATCTCTCAAAATATGCAAAATTGTTTCATCCCCACATTTACATACTTGACAAAGGCTTGAACCACATAAGTGTCTCCGATTTCTTTCCACATTCGTCATTATAACTTGTTGAGCTACGAGCCATAAGAATACTCGTACTCGTTCCGGGGCAACCACCTTCCAAATCCTCTCATAAAACATACTCATATGTTATCCCGATCTATCTTCTCTTAATAATATTTGATAAACCGAAGCCACCGTAAAGTTACCATCTGAAGTTTGACTCCACGAAACTCGATCCCCAGCTCCGTTAAAATCATCCAAAACCACCGACGCAAGCTGCAATG
This sequence comes from Draba incana, assembly GCA_963576765.1. Taxonomy (NCBI): domain Eukaryota; kingdom Viridiplantae; phylum Streptophyta; class Magnoliopsida; order Brassicales; family Brassicaceae; genus Draba; species Draba incana. The sequence goes on along the minus strand of OY755204.1, from coordinate 33,195,566 downwards.
TTACATAGTTGGACACATACGGCTCGATCCGATCCAATGCCTAACCAACACTGCCTCGCCACAAATCTTTGGCCCGTACATTAACATCTCCAGCCGGGACCTCTCCTACGCACACTAACAAGGGCTTATCAAGCAGCCACTTATCACGCCAAAAACACGTCATTTTCCCATCCCCTAACACCCAGCTAAAACCTGGAATAACCACCTCCCTGAAACCCATCTCAATACTTTTCCATGTAGAAGAAAAGTTCTTCTTTGCTCCCAGCCATGAGCGCTTATAAATCTCACCAACTCCATATTTATGCCTTAACACCTTTGTCCATAGGCACTCTTTATCATTAAGAAGTCGCCATCCCACTTTTCCTAACATCGCTTGGTTCATTAGCTTAGCTTTTCGAATTCCTAGACCACCTTCCGCCTTAGGAATACATACTCGATCCCAAGGAATCAAGTGTTGACTCTGTTGCTCATTAGTGCTTCCCCAAAGAAACGATCGCGAAATCTTATCAAACCCATCCCAAATGCTCCCCGGGAGCGCTATGCTCGTCATTGAGTGAATCGGGATCGAAGAAATAACCGATTTTGTCAAAGTAATTCTGCCCGCTAGACTCAAAAACTTCCTCGCTATCCTTACAATCTAGACGCAACCCGTTCAAGAACACCTCCAAAAGTATCTTTGTTAATCCGTTTCTGTAAAACTGGCATCCCCAAATACTTTCCTAGATCACATGTTGATTGTATTCCGCTCTCATCACTAATCAACTTCGCTAGGTCACTATGGACATTCTTTGAGAAAAAAACTTTCAACTTCTCCAAACTTACTTTATGTTCGGACACTAAGCATAATTTTTTCAAAACCTTACGAATAATCTGAACTTGTTGAACCGAAGCTTCCGCAAAGAGGATGAGGTCATCAGCAAAACACATGTGAGATAATTTCGGTCCACCACAAGACAAACTCATCGGCTTCTATTCTTTGGACGCAATAGAGAGTTCAATCAGATGGCAAAGCCGCTCGATACATAAAACAAATAAGTAAGGAGATAAAGGATCTCCTTGTCCAAGTCCCCTCGACGGTTTAAATGACTCCGTTTTTTCGCCATTCCAAAAAATATTCATCGAAGAACCTGTGACACATTGTATAATCCAATGCGTCCATGAATCTGGTAACCCTGCCGATTTCAATGTGTCCTCCAATCATAAGCCTTCTCCAGATCTAGTTTCAAGAGCATCCAACCTTTCCTCTCTTTTTTTCTCCGCATTGAATGCACCGCCTCTTGCACTACAATTATATTAGTACAGTATCAGAAACTCTATTAACACTTGTTTTGCTTTGATTAGTTTACTCTTTTTAATTTAATTAATATATTAATTAGTTAGAAATTCTTTGAAGACCATTAAATTATTTAATGGGCCAAAATATAAGAAAAAGGGTAAATCTCGGCCCATTAAAATAATCAGCCTGGCCATAATTTATTCTCCACCGACCTGGAAATTTGTTCCTTCCTCTTTCACTTCCTTGTTCCTAATCAAACAGATATCCAATCACACCGATTTATTGTTTGAATTGGAACCCAAATCCAATCTCCACCTCCAGTGAATCGATCAATTCCGCCTCGGATCTCTGTAATTAGGGTTCGAATCTCAATCAGAATCAATAATTAGGGTTTGTCGTCGGAAGATGAAAAAGTACGGATTGCAAATCAGGGCTCCGTCTAAGAAAAACCAGTCATCATCTCGACCTCCACTTCCCACCGCTTCAATTTTCGCTCAAGACGAAGACGAAGACGTAGAGAAGGAGATTTCTCGACAAGCTTCAAAAACCAAATCTCTTAAAGAAGTAAAGTTTCCTGATTCTACTCTCCTTCAATTCTATTTCTTAATCTGCTTAGGTTCGTGATTTTAGTTTTTTTTTTCTTTTTAATAGATCGAAGAGCAGCATAAGAAAGCCCTAGAGGAAGACCCTTCAGCTTTTTCTTACGATGATGTTTATGATGACATGAAACAAAAAGCAGTTCTTCCTCGTATGCAAGACCGCGAAGAACGCAAGGTATAATAACGCTTCTTTCGGAATCATTAGAAACCCTAGGATTGATTTTGCACTTGTGTTAGGGTTTTAAGGATTCTCTAATTGGTCTTTTATACTGTAGCCGAGATATATCCAGCATTTGATGAAGCAGGCAGACCGTAGACAGAAAGAACACGAAATTGTTTACGAGAGGAAGCTTGCGAAAGAGAGGGCCACAGACGAACATCTTTTTTCCGATAAAGAAAAGTTTATAACTGCTGCTTACAAAAGGAAACTCGAAGAACAAAAGAAATGGCTCGCGGAAGAACGATTACGCGAACTTCGCGAGGAAAAAGATGATGTAAGTTTCTACGCTTTCCTTGTTCATTGTGAGCAATAATGAGAACTGAATTGTTGTTTTTCGTTTCATCTTCTGTTAGGTTACGAAGAAGAAAGATTTGAGTGATTTCTACTTCAACATTGGCAAAAATGTGGCATTTGGAGCTCGGGATATTGAAGCTAAAGAGGCAGAGAGGCTTGAGGAACAAAGAAAGGCAGAGAGCCTCGAAGAGCTGAGGAAAGAAGAGACAAGGGAAGAGAAGAAAGTAGATACACCGGAGAAGGAAGTGTCGCCCGGATCTGGGTCAAAGCGTAAGAGAAGTATGGAACCGCAAGAAGAAGAGGAAGTAGAATTCGAGAAGAAGATGTGTTCAGATGCTACAGAAGAAATAGGCTCGTCAATCAAAGAGGTACCTAAAGAAGTGCCGAAAGCCACAAACCACCACAAGAAGAGTGAAGATGCGATTGCTGCTGCTAAAGAACGGTTTTTGGCCCGCAAGAAGGCAAAGATAGAAGAATAGTTGTGCAGATTGGCAGATTTCAGTCTGAGGTTACTTTTGGTGAAGTTTTCTTTTGACTATTGATCACCTCTGTTTAAAGACTTATCGCTTATTGAAGACAGGGTCATATTTTAACAAAGGTTATTTAGATGATGGGTGGATTGGTGTCAAACGAAATAGGTTTCCTCCCATAATATTTTCCCTCTGCCCAATTATACAAGATGATTTAGAAACTTACTAGGGGTTATATAAAATCATGTTATGTTTGACAAAAAGAATTGATTTAGTCATGTATGCGCAATTAGAAAAAAAATCTAATACATTAGTTTTTAAATAGACATTGAAATATCAGAGGCAAAATATAAAGTTGAGAGTACCAGATGATGAAATAATGCACAAGATCATATCACTAGAAAGTGGTTACAAATCAAACACATCAACGAATCCAGCATATATTGCAATACAAGAAAACTAAGATCCAAGAATCATCCCAGAGGAACTCGAATCAAGAAACTTGAATAAACATTCCACTATGAATCACTAGTTAATAATAGTTACCCAATGAAACCCACCAATTCTCCAACAAAAGTAAGCATGCCTTATGGCTATAACCTAAACCCAACATTTCAACCATGATACACATTCTAAACAGTGACACAATCATGGTACAAACAAGTTCCCATAATCAAAAGAAACAATTTATAAGAATTTGACAGACCTAAAAATCATTCCAATCTGGAAAAAAAAAACTCTCTCTCCTGCCGACAGAGAAAAGGGAGAAAAAAAGAATTTCATGGTGGTTCCTCCTCTCCGGTGAAGGCGCGTCGTAGCCGGATCTGTGAGAGGAGTTTGTAATAAAGTGTAGATATCATCCTCAGGTTTCATTTGATTTTGTCTTTGTTAAGTTCTGATTCGAAAGCTTTTTGGGTTCTTCTTCGGCATCGGTTTCTCAGTTCTATAAGAGAAGGCTTCCATGGTGGTGGAGTTGGCTATGATGGATGCTCGCAGTGTTTGTCCGTTCCTGCTTCTCTCTCAACCGCTACGCAGATCTGTTTTGGCAAAAATTGGCTCTCTTGTGGTCGGGTTCCTTTCAGCCGTACTAGACTCTCTCGGTTGTGATGCGAGGCTCTGTTTTTATGTTCTGCGGATTCGATTGGTTTTGTTTGTCTCTATTTCATATTCTCACCTGCTTTATTCCCGTTATTCGTGGTGGCCTAAATTCTCGCTCCGTTTCGATCTCTTGTCGTTCTCGTGAGTTTGGCAAGATTCGGTGTGTTTCGGTTACGCTCCTTGTCTCTACAAGTTTAGGTCTGATCGAGACCTGATTATATCTATTGATGTCAGAAGAGGTGTGTTCATGTCAAGTCTGTGGTACTTTGACTTCACCGTTTTTCGGGAGATTATGATGATCTTGGACTTGTTATGGTCATGATCTTATCTTGCCGAAGTCTGATTTCTTGGTCTCAAAAAAGAAAGGTAGTTTTATTTGCTATAGGAGGTTCTATGTTCGTTGCCTCAACTCCCTTGATCTCTTTGGTAAGTTGTTGGCTCTGGTTTCATGAAGCAAAGGATTTAGTTGGTGATATGTGAGTTTTTAGTTGTGGATTTAAGCTGGTTTGGTCTTGTAGTTTTAATCTCGTTTTGGCCTCGAATTTTTATGTTTGTATTTGGTGTTTGGTTATGTTTCTCCTAGATGTTATAATATAAATAAGATGACCAAAAAAAAAAAAATCATTCCAAAGACTGTTCATTTTCATTATCTCCAATCACGCCACACAATTGCAAGGTAAGAGCAGAAACAGAATTACCAAAAGTAACAACACAATACTAGTAAATTAGTAATCCATCATTAGCTAAAGCTGATTCTCTATCTTTCAGAGCATGGATGTTTTTGGTCATCCACATTGAAAACATAGTCGATTTACAAAGATCATAAGAAACCACAAGGAATTGGTTAATTTGTAAAAATCCCTCCCTAAATAAGCATAAAACTCACTTTCTTCTTCTTTCAATAGGAACGACATCTCTTTGACGAAGCAACCATCTTCCCGGAACTACTACTCGCCGGAACCGCAACCGCCACGTCATCGCAGTAAACGGTGAGATACCTCCTCCTCCGGAAAGCTCCATATCGGAAAGTGACATAAGAGACCATCCTTAGATCAAACTCAACGTTCCCATTAGAACCTCTCTGTTTCGCAATCGAATCAACCAATTTCCCGTCGACGTAAGTTCCGGACACCGAAAGCGTGGCGTTAAACGGCGTATCGTCTTTCTTCCCTTGATCGAACGGCTGCAAACGAGTATCGGAGAGAGACTCGCGGCCGTAAAACACAGAGCAGAGAACAGTATCGTAGTGAAGCGACATCTTCGAATTAGGGTTTCGAAAAAGAAGATTCAGATCCCATTTACCGGAGACCTGATTGTTGGAGACGTTGAAATTGGACACGGAGAGAGAAGTGACGGTGACGAGAGGTAATTGGGGACGAACCACGAGGTAGAAGATGAAGAGGAGGAGACCTAAAATGATGAGGAAAGTCATGAACACGATGAACAGACGGCGGAGCAAGACGGCGCGTGGATTGGGATGCGGCGCGTAGTAAGGGTTATGGTTCTGGTATGGGTAACCGGTCGTGGAAGCGGCGGGTGGTTGTTGTTGCGGCGGATTTGGGTAAGGGTACGGGTATGGATACCCAGTCGCGGGTCTCGGATTCGGGTCTTGCTGCATAGCTAAGGATCTGATTTTTTTTCTCTGCCAAGTTGAACAAGAGAAACTGCTGAGGAAAGGCAAGAAAATAAAATAAAAATATTTAACCAAAGAGGCAAATTTCTTAGGGTTAATTTGCTAGATAACCAAAAATAAAAATTATAATATAAAATCTAAACTAAAAATTTTAAATTTAATGGTTAGAAATTTGCCACATAGTTATGTTTTGGTTATATTTTAAATTATAATTTTTTTGAGTTATACAACTAATTATCATTTTTTTAAGCGGTTTATTATTAGGGAAATTAGCATAGATAACACACAAAAAAAACTATAACTAAAATTCTAACAAATTAACATAGATCTAAAGACTCATGTTTTGCCACACATACTAATTTTCTTTACTTTTTCATTATAATTTTTTCTTTGGTTAGTTAGCAAATTGTCCCTTATTATTATTATTATTTTATTTTAGTTAACATTTATTTCTACGCAGTTTATTATTTTCTTTTCGTGATACGATTTTGGGTAATATTTATTTTTACAATAATTATTTTTAGAGAAATTTGCTTAGTTTGGCACTAATATATTTATATATTACTAGACTACTCATTCAAAAACAATTAATAAAAAAACATGTAAAAGGTTATTTAAACCATCACACTTTCATTTAATCACAAACATGTCATTCTATTCTTTTAATTAAAAACTAAAACAAAATTATTAAATTAACAATTAAAAATTAAACTAAAGCTCATCATAATCATGTCATCAACCACCATCATCAGCAAAAAAAATATTCCAACACCAGTGGTGGAATCCGACAACCTCCGCTATCTCTAATTACCGCTTCTGTTTCGACAAGCCTTCGCCGTCTTTCTTCTGATTTACCGATTCTACTTATCGATTCCTTTGACGAGTCTCCGCCATCTTCTCTCTGGTTTGTATTTAATTCAAGAGAGTTTTCACGATCACGACCAGATTCATGAATTCTGGATTTTGAGTGATAAATCTGAATTTTGAATTATGGACTTTGAGTGACAAATCACGTGTACTTGAATCTCGCGATTTTTTAATGTTTCCTCTTCTTATATGTTGACAATTCGCGAAGATGGATCCTTCAATTTTGAATGTGATGGTGTCTACTTGTGTTTGGAAAAAGAGTGACAAACAATTCACCAAACGAAGACTGAGAAACGTCTCCCAGAATGATAACCTCGGAGAATGTGGTGTGTATGCAATCGAACTTTTGCAGGATTGAACGATAGCAACACTCTACAACTACGACGAAAGCTAGCGGCTGAGATTTATGAAGAGGTAGGATTGCCGCGCATGAAACAGTACTAAGCAATACGAGTGTATAATGATTAAGTAGTACCCTTTTCCCAACCTAAGATTTGTTGTCTACATCTTAGAATACGAGTGTATAATGATTAAGTAGTACATTAAGATAACTAGTTCCATTCCAACCTCTTAGTAGACTTTCTTTGAAACCATCTCTGTTTACTAGCTTGTGATCATATCTGAAAAAATGCATTCATTCCTCTTCTTCATTAGAGATATAAGTAACCATTGGCCGATGGCCAGATTCTCCAAATTTCAAATACTCTGTTTCTTATGCTAGAAAAAGATTTATCTATTCTTTATTAGCCATGGTACGATCCAGACATTCGAAGATAAAATAATCACCTCTTAACCATACCATGAAAATCTATCCCCAATAGATTTCAAATCAGAGAAATTACAAGTTCTAACCATTCTTCGCATATTTTGGAGAGAAAGTTCAGTTCTTATTCTAGCTCCTCTTTTTTCCTCTTTCTCTAGTAGATCATTAAAATCACCCATAATCATCCAAGGTTGATTAGTTCTAGTAGTTGTTATTCTCTCAAATCTGTCCCATAGATGATTTCTAAAACTTGGATTAGGGTGACCATAGACGAAGGACAAATAGAAACTGAAACCATTCATTTTAACTCACCAATCTACAAGATTAGGGGATTGATAAAAGATAGATATATCTACATCTTGCTTCCAGAAAATAACTAAACCACCACTAAGTCCTAAAGGTGGGACTATTACATAGTTAATAAACCCTAGCTCACAACCCTTATTTGTAATGTAATCATCTTTTTGCTTGGTTTCTGATAGGCAAATGATGTATGGAAGATACTTCATGTTGATCTCCTTAAGGCGTCGAACTGTCAAGTCAATGCAAAGTCTTTGACAGTTCCAGCAGATTTTCCTCATGGTGGAAGAGGTGGTTCAGGACCCACAGCGCATCCATTTGATGTCAGCGTATCAGATTCATTAGCAGTCCCACTGCATTCAGAAGGATTGCTCGGATATCTCTGGTAAGCAGTGCTCCTTCCTCAGGACTAACTCCATTAGTAACCATTCGCTTAACATATCTCCTTATTGCAGGCACAAGCTTGACTGCATCGACCAGAGGCATTTCAATCATGATTTTATCAATCATTCGCTTGCCAATAGCGTCTTCAACCTCCTGTTTGGATTTCCTAGCTCTGGGGAATGGAAGGGGAAGCTTATGGACTTGTTCCACTGTACGAATCGATGAATCTGCGACTTCAGGGCTTGTCTGGATATCGTGTCGATCGACACAATCATGTCGTCGATCGATACATGAGTTTTCAGTCGCACGATCTTGATTTCCAGGGGTGTCGATCGACACTCTCCATCAGTGTCGATCGACACTTCAATTTTATTCGCGTCGAGCGACACGATCTCCTTGTTGCTCGATAGGTGCTCTGCAGTCCCGAAAATCGCTTGAAATTCATCGAAATACCCCTCTTGTTCAGTCAGAACAACATTGCAAGATCGCTTGGGGTTGTTATCAGTCTTTGCAGGAGGAAACCCCTCTTGTCTCTTGATTGATTCAGCTATTTGAGCGAACTGAACGTCCAGCTTCTTCACATGAGAGCTTAATGCTTTGAATTTACCATTCAAGTCCTGATAAACGGCATCAATCTTCTGGTTGAACTTCACCATCATCATTTGCTGACCCTCTAGAGTCTGCACAAATATATCTTCCATCTTGCTCTTCTGCTAAGGAGGCTTATAAGACGAAGAACCATAGTTCCTTTGATAGTTGCTACCGCTCTGAGATGGCTTCTGATAAGACGATCCATAGCCCTGCTGACCGTTGAATTTCGGAAATCCATTCTGGTTGATGTAATTAATACCCTCGTCTGCAGTCTCAACCTCTTGCGCAAAACTAACCGTCTTCTTTCTAGTTAGAAGACTATGCATTGAATCAAGCTTCTTGGTGACTTCAGCGAACTGGTTACCACCGATGTCTTGCTTCTGTTGGCTCCTCTGGTAGTCCATATCCTTAGCACTGTTGCTATTAGCAAGATTCTCGATCAATCTCAAAGCAGAATCTGACGAGTTTGTATTGAAGTTCCCGTTGCTTGCAGCATCCAAAGTCGCAGAATATTGCAGCGCAATCCCTCTGTAGAAGATGTTAAGGAGTTGAACCTTATTGAAACCGTGATATGGGAAGTCTCTCTGATAACCCTTGAATCTTTACCACGCAGCCTTGAATGCTTCAACATCTCCTTGCTTGAAAGTCGAAATCCGTGCTCTAAGGTCCTCAGATTTTGCATCATCAAAGACATTACTTAAGAAAGCATTCTTTGTGTCCATCTAGTTTGTAAGCGATCCCGGTGGGAGTGTCCTTAGCCAATACTTAGCTACCCCTTGAAGAGAATAAGGGAAAAACTTGCAGAAAAGGTAGTCCTCAGAAACTCCATTCGCCTTGATAGCAGAGGCTAAATCCTCAAACCTCTCGATGTGATCCATCGGGTTCTCATGAGATAGACCGCAGAATGGGTCTTGAGCAATTAGTGAGAAGAACGCCGATTTGAGCTCAAAATCGTTCCTTTGGAACAGAGGTGGACGAATGGTAGACCTATTAGCGTAGAACTACTCTGGGCGGTTGTAATCTGCAAGTGTCCATCTTGGCGCAGTGTTCTGATTATTCCCCAACAAAATCGGCTGATTATGGCCTTGGTGTCGATCGACACCAGCAGCGTGTCGATCGACACCCACAATTTAGTCACGTTGAGCAACAGGTTCATCGCGTCGCTGGACAGGCTGCTCCAGATTCGCCTGATTCTCTTTGATGATCATATTGCCATCGTCATCGATTTTTTGTCCTTGCGCATTATACTTCAGTCCTGCCGGATCACACAGAACTCCATCATCTCCCGGAGTCAAATTGATGGGGTGGTATAGCAGCCATCCTTTCTTCTCTGGCCGCTTTCCTATTCTCACTTTCCAAACGTGCTAACTCCTCGAGATTAAAGTTAAATAGCTCCTTGTCTTGGTTGCTTCTAGTATCAGGCATGTACCTGAAACACAAGAAACTAGCAAGTAAAACAAAAATAAAAACACTTAGACAAAATCCAAATAATAAAAATCTAATGGCGTTGATTCCCCGGCAACGGCGCCAAAATTTGATATACTCAAATTAACCTTAAGCTACTCTTTCAAATTAAGAGATCAATTGCAGTATTTTAAGGATCGAATCCACAGGGAATCATATTGCACAATAGATTTAAAACTTTTAGATTATGCTAAGCAGAATAATAAGAATGCAAAAACAAGTAAACAAAGCAGTTCAAACGGTGATGAAATCAATAAAGAAAAATGCTAGGCACAGGGAAATCTTCAGTGAATCAGAATTGCAGATAAATCAATTGATAAGAATATTAAAGCACAATTCCTGAACATGAACACGAATGTAAAACCAATCAGCTGTCGCTGCAAAGATTATCTATGCCTAAACCCTAGAAAGCCAACTGTCGTTGCGAATCCTATGAATCTAAAAAAGCAATAAATTCAGGCTCAATTGTTCACAAAACCCTAAACCAAATGTCTTTGCAAAAAGAAATTTTGCTCATCAAAAACTAGTTCAAGCAATTAATAAAACTGTCGTTTCTATTAATTAACCCTAGATTAGATTTCAGTTCGCGAGACCAAAATCAGCAATAAGAACAGGTTAAGATAAAGAACTTATAAGGATATTAATCCTATACAATTCAGATCAGATCTAGCGAATCATTAACCTTTGAATAACCCTAAACCTAACAAAAGAACTACTCAGACATGATCATAGAAGAAAACATGGTTTTATTAAGAGGTATGTCTAAGAAATAAATAAAGTAAAACATCAGCCTTAACTATGGCTGAAAACACATATATATAGGTTACAAAAACGTCATGGGCCTTATTGCAAACATCTGGGCTTTATGACGCAAAACAGAAATCTTCCAAATTTGGGAATTGGGCTTGACCGACCAAGGTGTCGATCGACACTGGCTATGGTGTCGATCGACACCAGCTTGAAATCCTTCGTGTCGAGCGACCCGAACTCCTCGTCGCTCGACATGGTCCTGAAATCTTCAAATCCGAATTTATGACTTTGATTCCTCGTTCCATTTTGCTCCATAATGCTCCAGTGAACACCAATAAGTTCCAATAATTCTTCTACCTAATAACAACATAGAAAGACTCGAAAACACCAAAAGACATGAAGAAATCATACTTATATCATGGTCTTTAACGGGTAAAAACCATGATATATCAGTTCCATTCCAACCTCTTTGTAGACTTTCTTTGAAACCATCTCTGTTTACTAGCTTGTGATCATATATCTGAAAAAATGCCATATTTCCTCTTCTTCATAAGAGATATAAGTAACCATTGGCCGATGGTCAGATTCTCCAAATTCCAAATACTCAGTTTCTGATGCTAGAAAAAGATCTATCTATTCTTTATTAGCCATGGTACGATCCAGACATTCGAAGATAAAATAATCACCTCTTAACCATACCATGAAAATCTATCCCCAATAGATTTCAAATCAGAGAAATTGCAAATTCTAACCATTCTTCGCATATTTTGGAGAGAAAGTTCAGTTCTTATCCTAGCTCCTCTTTTTCCTCTTTCTCTAGTAGATCATTAAAATCAGCCATAATCATCCAAGGTTGATTAGTTCTAGTAGTTGTTATTCTCTCAAATCTTTCCCATAGATGATTTCTAAAACTTGGATTAGGGTGACCATAGACGAAGGACAAATAGAAACTGAAAACATTCATTTTAACTAAGCAATCTACAAGATTAGGGGATTGATAAAAGATAGATATATCTACATCTTGCTTCCAGAAAATAACTAAACCACCACTAAGTCCTAAAGGTGGGACTATTACATAGTTAATAAACCCCAGCTCGCAACCCTTATTTGTAATGTAATCGTCATTTTCCTTGTTTTCTGATAGGCAAATTATGTATTGAAGATACTTCATGTTGATCTCCTTAAGGCATCGAATTGTGAAGTCAATGCAAAGTCTTTGACAATTCCAACAGATTTTCCTCATGGTGGAAGAGGTGGTTTAGGACCCACCGCGCATCCATTTGATGTCAGCGTATCAGATTTATTAGCAGTCCCACTGCAATCACCAATTTCTCTGACTTTGGTCTGGTTTGGTTCCTTGTCCGTAATCTCCTCTTTAAGCTTCTTCTTTCTTGTCCAAACATTCTCAGTCATGCCATAGACAAGATGGAAAGGAAATAGGTTGTACATTTGCTCCATCTTCAGGTCTTTAGCAAACATGTTTGTATATTGGTAGTTATCAAGATGTCGATCTCCTTCATTTTGCTCCTCCACTTGATCATCTACTGTATCCGGATTGACATCCTCTGCTTCAGCCTGAGTATCTTCATTAATTTCTTCAATTACCAAACTTGTTTTAGGAACTGTTTCCATAGGCTCCATTGGATCAACATTGTTGTCTTCCCCATCTGATGGTTGTTCTGGACCGAATTGATCTGGACCCCCATTTTGAACTGAATAGGCACCTGATTCATGAGTGAGCATGCCACAAACTTCGCAAGAACCTCGTAGATGCTCATAAGTGAACCGCAGAAGAGTGTTGATTCCCTTTTAAAATTGAAAATTTCTATGAAATTTCAATGGATTGTCAACATTCCAATTGATTTTAACGCTGACAAACTCGACCCTTGCTGCTGCTTCAGGAGTGTAGTCTGTGTCAATGAATTGACCCATTCTTCTTCCAGTAGTGGTGACTAATCGTAAATTTATATACTGCACCAGAATTTCTCGTATCTGAATCTAGAAAGGAATAAAATTCAGCATGAGAGGATTCATGGTTGGACTCTAGTGTTCCAAAATTAACATCCGATATGCAAAAGCCCATGGTCCCGTTGAAGCACCAACAACATTGATTCTACACTGGGGAACACAAATTAAAATCTTAGACCTTCAACTATACGCCCAAAAGTACGACTCGATTAACCCCAATAACGAGGGATGAGAGCAACAATAGAAAGCACATTTTGTTTCCTAGGCATCGTTGGTCTACCAACAATAAACCGATTTTCCTCAACCGCTTGAGTCACCACATCCGTCGAAAATTGGATTGGTTCATCTTTGGCACGAAAATTGGATTGGATTGGATTGCTCTGCGAAGATTATCAGCCATTTTGTAAAGAACTTCGTAAAATCGGAAAGAAAATTTGAGAATTGAAGCAAATTGATAAAGGACTTGAGGGGAATGATGATAAAAATTAGGGATTGAGGAAATCCTTTTAAATAAGGATTGATCTCGGGGAAAGCCCATAAAACTGTCATCACGATCAAATGATACATCGATCGTGGGAATAGCTGTCCGAGAGTGGCCGAAATCTGTGGGATCTTCAAAACCACCACCGTCGTGCTTGAAAACCGTCACCAAAATAGTAACAAACTGTCAGAAAAGTAATTGTAAAATAATCGCCTTTCTTCTTAACTAATTACTTTCCTCTCAATTCTTCTCATTTCTTCTCATCTCACCATTCACACTCAATATACTAAACAAAGACAATCATTATATTCCGTACTAAAACTAAATGTTTATAAAACTAAATTATTTATTGCTTAAAATCTAGTACAATTTTATATGGAAGAACAAAACTAAATAATTCACCTGAACGAATCAACTAAAGAAACATGATCGATTTGGCAGTTGAAAGAAGTCAAAAGATGGTTATCAAGTAAAAAAAATAAAAAAAGTCAAAAGATTTGGGTTTGCATTGCAATTTTTTTTTTCTTACAGGCAATAATTACCAAATCAATTAGTTAATGCTGTAGAATCGTGCCCTTAGACAGAGAGCCTATGAAAGTAAAAAGATTAAAAACACAAAATTGACCTTTAAGACTTCTATAATCAGCCTCTTGTCGTTTATCACAGTATCGGTAACGAATCGACAACATGTAGACAGCGACATCAAATATATTGATGACTAAAAAGACAAAACTTTCTAATAATTAAATGTTTAGAATATTTCTGGTCTCGGCTATGTGAGATGTATGATGTGTCGCAGGATAGCTTGCTATATTTTCTCAATATTAACACAATTGTCCTCCAAGTTGGGCAACCGGTTCTAGAGGTTTTTTCTGATTAATGTTTGGAATACAAAAGAAAAAAAATAGCATGTTAATTTTCTTTTATATAAAGGTTAATCTTTTATATTGTAGAAATATTACATGTTTTTATATAATTTTTGTTAAGAATTACAGGTTTGCAAGTTGCAAAAGCGAGCCAACTTGTTTCTTATTTTTTTTTTGCACATGATATCCTCTTTTCTGTAAGGCTGATATCCTGCAATGTGCATAGATCTTTAAAACCATAAAAATTTATGAAGATGCTTCATGACAACTATTGAACCCACTTAAAACAATTCTCCTCCAAGTTGGGCAACCGGTTCTAGAGGCTTTTTCTGAATAATGTTTGGAATACAAAAGAAAAAAAAAATAACATGTTAATTTTCTTTTATATAAAGGTTAATCTTTTATATTGTAGAAATATTAAATGTTTTAATATAATTTTTGTTAAGAATTACAGGTTTTCAAGTTGCGAAAGCGAGCCAACTTGTTTTTTTTTTTTTTTTTCCAAATGATATCCTCTTTTCTGTAAGGCTGATATCATGCAATGTGCATATATCTTTAAACCCATAAAAATTTATGAAGATGCTTCATGACAACTATTGAACCCTCCTAAGTCATCTAAAAATGCATTATATAGGCGTGGGCATAAAACACGAACCCGAAAACCGTACCCGAACCCAAACCGAAAAACTCGGGTTCAGTTCGGTTTCGGGTATTGCCTATTACTCGAATGGTTTCTATTCTCGTCGGGTTTCGGGTTCGGGTAAACCCGCGTTACCCGCGGTTACCCGAATTACCCGAAATCTTTTTTTTTTAATTTTTTTATTTATGAAATGCATGTTTTTAAAAAAAAATAGATTTCCCGAATCATGTTTTTTAAAACAAAAATGCATGCTTAAAATGAATGTTAAATTTTATTCACACAAAAAACCATTTTTTTACATAAACATGCAATTTCAAAAAAAAAAAAAAATTGGTATGTAATTTCGGATTTTTCAATTTTTTTCTTATAGTTCGGTTTATTCGGGTTTTAAAACCGAAAAACCCGATAACCAAACGGTTTTACCCGAAATCCGATCGGTATTCAGGTTTTTCGGTAACACGAATACCGAACCGAACCCGAGTATACCCGAACCGAAACCGAACCGATAATTGTAACAACCCGAATGGATTTCATATTCATCAAACCGAAAACCCGAATACCGAATAACCCGACCCGAAACCCGAACGGAAAACCGAATGCCCAGGCCTAAGTTTAAGAGTGATATTTCCACATTCTAGTGGAGGAAAAAACAAGATAGTAGAAGACTCCACTGGATTACACATATAATATCATTATTTAAGAACTAGAATAAATTTAGTTGATAAATAAAACAAATTAAGTAAATTGTAATTAGTCAACGTTGAATCAAGTAACAATAATAAAAGAAAGTAAATATTTTACTTTTAGTCTATAATTAAATAAATTGTAGAAAATATATTTTCTGTTATTATAAACATTTTTATTTTCTTTTATTCGCACAGGGTGTTCCACTAGAGTCTCTCAGAAACAGAAAGTTTTAATCACCACGTAAAACTTCCATTTTTAGACCCTCCACAAACTCAACACCAAAACACCAAACGCCAAAGATATAAGAAAACTCATCTTATAATTTAAAATTTGTGATAATCGTTTCAACACCAAACGAATATACAGAATCCAAAAACATCCTAGCAAAAGCTCAAAACTCTGAAACTGGAAACGTAAGAGAAACACAGCTCAATTCTCGATATGCTCTCTCAGATCCTCCTCGATCGAGACCGCAACCTCAACCAACTCTGCCCCCGAGGCGAACTTGGACGTTCTGCACGTCATTCTCAAGCCTAACCAAAGTCCTCTCAATAACTTCTTCACGTGTGCCTGCTCATTCTCCATGCATCTACCCGTGTAGACTACGAGCCTACTAAACTCAGCATCATACTCGCGTACCGACCGGTCTTCCTGAACCAGCTCTAAGAACTGCGTCTCCAACCGATCCACTACCTTTTGAGGAAAATATTTGGCATTAAACTCAACCAAGAATTCTCCCCAAGTCCACAATGTCCACCTCCTCTTAGTCCCAACACCTCTCCACCAGAGATGTTCATCACCATCCAAAAAATGTACCGCCAGATCCACCCGGTACTCATCAGGACACTTGATAAAGCGAAATCTAAGCTCCACCCTCATCCTCCACTCATCAGCTCCCTGCATTCTCCCTCCGCCTGAGAAGGACAAGGTGCCGATGCTAACCATTTGGTTCAACATCACCAGATAAGCCGGATGCTCCTCTGCCACTGGAGACACTACTAGAAGCTGCACTGGTAACCACTCCAAAATCAAGGCTAACATCTTTGGCAAACGATAATTTGGACTCTGGGCTTCACCTGCAACCCCCCCACCTGGGCCTCCTGCAGCACCCGCTGCTCCGGTACCACCACTGTCAACGACAGCACTAATAGTCACACTGACATTGCCTACTGATCCCTCTTGGTACATCTGCGAATCAGCCCCCTGCTCATGCGCCACACTCTATGCCACCCACACGAAGGACTAACTTACACGTCCTCGACCACGTCCTCGACCACGTCCTCGGCCACCACGGCCATGACCTCTATCTCGACCTCGACCTCGACCTCTTGGAACTCTAGCCATCACACACTAGACTTCCCAAAAGTACAACTAAGATACTAGAATTCATAAACAAAAGTTAAACAACACTTACCGTGGAACCTCATTGAAGGCTCGAAGAGGATGATCTAAGACTCCAAGTTATAAAATTGACTAACTACTCATAATCAATTTTAATTCAACAATCTAAAATCATCATTTAACCTACTACCCTAAAACCGTAAGGGCCCTGATACCATAATGAAACACCCAAGTTTTTTTTTTTTTAAATTAACACTTAATCGCAATTAACCAACAATCAACAATAAACCATCGGAACATAACAACAAAACCATTCTAGAATACCACTAATCCTAACCTACAATTCTAACACAATAAGCAAGCAAATGAGTCCCTAGATCATCCTTCTCTTTATAGCCATGATTCCACGATCACAATCTTTACCAGCAATACATGGGAAAATGAGTTGCGTGAGTGTTATCACAAATAATCAGTGAGACGGTAGAGCTGTCAGATGGGCCAACCCAACCCATTTGACGCAATCCACCATGGGTTCATGACGCAACCCAGCCCATGAGACCCGCTGGTCAATGCCTATAGACTCAAACCCAACCCACTAAATACCATGGGTTTTTGGGCGGCCCATGGGTATTAATATTTACTGTAAAATAAAAATAAAAATTGGTTTTTTTAAAAGAAAACATCAACAAATTCCAATAAATTCGAAGAAACGTAGAAAAATTAAAATCGGACATTATAAATTCATAATGTATAACTGAAGACCAAAAAAACAAATGAAAAACTGAAATAAGAAATAATACTAAAAATGATAGAAGTCCATAATTTGAAAAAATATCTAGCTTCCTTCATACGAATCAATGTCATTTTCGCATACGTTCTTCGGGAGGTGTGGTAGGTTCTTTTTCAGGTTCACCATTATCCTCTATTACTATATATAGATTAGGTTTAGTCAATTAGCTAAGGGTTTTCGTCGTTTATTTAAGTTTAATTTTATTATATATAATCACTACAAGAAAACAGGCGTTATTCCGACGGCCTAAACCGTCTGGCGGAATTCCGACGGGATTGGTCCGTCGTTTCTATCTCGTCGGAAATTACAATCCGTCGACAATCCATCGACCACCTGCGACGGTTCTCAGACGGAAAATGGATAGCCGGATTCTGTCGACCTTTCGTCGTTATAACGTCGGAAGTCGGAAGGAGACGGAATTCCGACGGTTTCGGACTTCCGGCGATTACCGACAGAATTCCGACGGTGTCGGACTTCCGGCGATTACCGACGGAGTTCTGACGGTTTCAGACTTCCGGCGATTACCGACGGAAGTCGTTATTTTTTACCAAAAATTAATAATATTTAAACAATTTAAAATAAATAAATAAAATATAATAAAACATTTAAAAATATATTAAAAATTAAAAATAAAAACATATTAAATTAAAATTGTTTTAAAAGTATTGTAAAGTTTTACATTAAATTTTAAAACTACAAAAGGCCTATTCCGGCCTACGGTTACTGAAAAACTCTTTCATCTTCGGTTCCAACGCTCGAAATCGTTCGTCGGCCTCCTTCTTATCTGTCTCTCTCGCTTGCTCCACTGCCCTAAGCCGCTCGGTCAGTTCTCGGTTTTCTGCCTCCAATCTGCTATCACCTCCATGTCGAACCAACGAAACGGACGAGCAACTATCTTCAGGGAGGCCGAGTACACGGCCTCTGGTCTTGGGAGTCGCCTACGATAAAAAAGAAATTAAATCTTAGAACTTAGTTGTATTAAAAGTTATTTTGAAATTTGTTTAAAAGTGACACGGTTACTAACCTTGTAGGTGAACTCGTTGATCTTCTCGTATAGAACTTTGGTGGGAACCGGTCTCCTGAAACTGTTAACATATAAAATTTTCTTAGCGAATTTTTAAAAATTATGAATTATTTAAATATTTACCATTTTGTCTGCAAGTGAAGCCTTGCTCGTTGCTCCGAGGTTGTAGGTCGCTTTTCCCTTCCCCTTCCAGTCGCTATTGCGGTTAGTTGAGTTTCTCTCTGAGGTCGCCCGAGTTGCCTCATGTTCCCAATGTGCAACTAGTCCATCCCAACATGTGTCTTTATGTTTCATAACCCGAGGCACCTTCCCGGTTTTGTACTACGCATCTTTCGACTCGTTCATCTTCAACGAGTACTTCCTCGTACCCTTTTCGTCGAATCTCTTTTGGACCAACGAAGTGAGCGGTGGGTCCCACGTAAAATCTTGCTGCAAAAACACCACATTCTCGCATTAGTAATTAAAATGTGAGTCATATAGGAAATATATTTGAAACTTATAAAATAAAATCATACCGCAAATTGTCGGAACCAAGTGTCCCGGTCCTCCACTGGCATATCGTGGTATATGGGATACGGTTTAGTTATCAAGCAATTCATCATTTCGTTGATAGAACCCGTAATCCCGTTTCCCGAGTATTGAAACCTATTACAATATTTAGTTTAATATTTTACTAAAATAATTTAATCCAATACATATTTAAATAAGACTTACCAGGTCGTGTTAGGTGGCGTGTCTGGATCTAGACGAGACAACCTATCACGTCCGGGTTGCGACACAAACTGCTCGATGGTCATGATGTGGGAGCTGAGAAGGATGTACCCGGGGGCTGAGACATGTGTGGGGTCTTTAAGTCGGGAGTACTGTCGGGGGATATGCGTCTCACTCCCACTCCGACCTCCCCTACCGGAAGTCCCACCTCCTCTAGAATGATGATATCGCGGATAGTCCCTACGATTTCCAAAATTTTAAGAGTTTTAGATTTCGGGATTTATGGAATATGGAATTTATAGGAATTTGGAATTTATAGGAATTTCGGATTTAGGGATATAAAGATATTGGGAATTAGGGTTTTTTGCAATATAGAGATTAAAGGAATTTAGTTTTCGGACATTTTGTTATTTAGGGACATAGGGATTGATGGAAATTTAAGATTTTTTTTGTAATAAATGAATTTATTGAATTTGGGATTATGTGGTTTTGTGATTTATGGACATAGCGATTTAGGGAAATTGGAATTTTGAAATTTAAGTAATCAGGGCTTGTTTGTATATTGTATATTCAGAAACCAAAGTTCATGGATTTAGGTTTCGTTGGGAAATTGACATTTATAATTTGACAAATTTTATTAATGATAATAATTTTTAAAATTTGAAGGATTTAAAGGTAAAAATTGTTAAAGTTATAAATTTTTAATTTTTAAATTTTTAAATTTTTAAATTTTTAAATTTTTAAATTTAAAGGATTTAAAATTTAAAATTTTATTATTTATAATTAGGTTTAAAATTTAAAAGGTTTAAATTGTTTTATTAATGTTATAAAAATTTTAAATTTGAAGGATTTAAAGGTTTAAATTGTTAAAGTAATAAATTTTTAAAATTTTAAATTTAGAGGATTTAAAGTTTTAAATTTTATTATTTTTAAATAGGTTTAAAATTTTAAAGGTTTAAATTGTTTTAGTAATGTTATAAATTTTTTAAATTTTAACGATTATAAATGATTATCTTAAAATATTCTATATAGGATATTGAGAAATTTAAAATTTTACATATTAATCATACATTAAATTATAAAATAATCCCTAAAAATCACAAAAACATATGAAAATCAATTCCTAAATTCGAAAATCCTCATGAACCTTAACTTCCTTAATTCATAAATTCGTTAATTCCTAATTTAGTAAAATTCTCTAAATCGAAAACGAAACCATGTTCAACAATTTTTGCAATTCCACATTTAACAAATCCCAATTTACTAACCTACAAATTGAAGAACAAATTCGCAAAAACTCTATTAAATTATGTAAAACTTACATTGGGTTTTGATTTGGTGAAAGATTGTGAGGATTGACTAACAAACGGCGATTCTGGCTTCAAATCGGCGGTAAAACGGCAAGGATTCGGCGGAGAAACTGAGAGAAGTTTTGGAGAAGAAAAAAAATTTCAGATCTGTCTTCGGGGAAGACGAAGACTGTGGATTTAATAGAGGACCCGACGGATTTCAGACGGAATTTCGACGGACTCCTAAAACTCCGACGGTAATTCCGACGGTTTTCCCGCTTTGACGATGATCACGAAGTTGTTTGGCGGCAAGTCAAATTAGGGTTTCCGTCGGTAATTCCGACGGAAATTATAATTTATTTTAAATTATTTCCCATTAATATATTTCCGTAGGGGTGGGATCTAACGGGAATATGGGACGGGATCTAACGGAAACGGGATTTATGGGACTAGAAAAATACGTCCCATTTATGTCCCATTTCAATTCGGGACGGGAACGGGATAAAACGGGATGGGATGGAAACGTTACGGGAAATCCAATAAAATAATCTCATATCCCATATTAAACCACATTAAACCATATTTTATATTATCATTAAAATTTCATATTATCCCATTAAAATATATATATATATATATACATATATATATATATATATATATATATTAATATTTATAGTTATATTAAACGGGACTTTGGGATATCCCGTTCCCGTCCCGTCCCGTCCCGGTCCCAATTGGGAATTGAAAACTTGTCCCATATGGGAATACGGGAAATATATGGGACGGGAATTCGGGAACGGGTACGGTACGGACCGGGACGGGACGGAACGGGACGGGAATTATGCCCACCCTTATATTTCCGCCTAAAGAACTTGTTTATTTCATAAATTTTAAAATAAAAATCAACATCAGTCTGATATCCGTCTTAATTTCAGACGGATGTTGATTTTTATTACATATTTTTAAGGTTTTACGCCGAAATAAATTGTTTATTTAATAAAACTCCCGTCGGAACACCGTCGGAAATTAAGACGGAATTCCGACGGGTTTTTATTTTTATTACATATATGTAATTTTTCCGGCGGTAACAAATACGTGAAATAAAATTCCGTCGACAATGTGAACGAGTTAGAGATTTATTAAAAGCAAGACAACATAGATAGAACTTGTGAGCTTCACGGGCTTGGCTCTTCAATTGGCAGAACGATTGAAGGCAATTTTGATTTGGTGACTTTTCACTATATAGAAAGAATAAGTAGGGTACCTGACAGAAACCGAGTGAGACAGAGAGTAAGTAGGGTTTGGATTGGTGTCCATATCAAGAATTATGACGAAGCAATGTTGGTTCCTTGAAAAGAAATTTACTAGATCCGCCATTACGTTCAATATCAAGTTATCTCAAAAAGATTTGTTTGTATTGTGTTTTTGTTTTGAAAATTCGGTCTTTCTAAATTCTTCTTCTAATTAAATGCATTATAATTAACTGCAATGGCGTGCAAGTTTTACCCTCGAAACCAAGAAAAATTTATTTAATAAATTTGGTAATAAAATAAAACTCCCGTCGGAACACCGTCGGAAATTAAGACGGAATTCCGACGGGTTTTTATTTTTATTACATATATTTAATTTTTCCGGCGGTAACAAATACGTGAAATAAAATTCTGTCGACAATGTGAACGAGTTAGAGATTTATTAAAAGCAAGACAACATAGATAGAACTTGTGAGCTTCACTGGCTTGGCTCTTCGATTGGCAGAACGATTGAAGGCAATTTCTATTTGGTGACTTTTCACTATATAGAAAAAATAACCATATCAAAATTGGCTTTAATCGTTCTGCCAATCGAAGTGCCAAACCCGTGAATTCCACAAGTTCTATCTATGTTGCCTTGATTTTCATAAATCTTACATTACACATACAATTTATATTGCAATATAAATTTAAATACCAAAATAGTAAATATTACACCTACCAACATTATTCAGATAAACGCGTACAATAGATAGTAGGAAATTATTTAGCATAAAAGCAACATAAAGCCGTAACCATAAAATAATTCTTAATCATGGACAATTTAGATATTTATTCTTCATCGGAGTCAAGAACTGTTTCATATTCGTACCCAGTAGTTCCTTCATCTTCCTCCTCGATGGTGCATACTTTCGTTGGCTGGTATTCAACAATCATCGTATTAGCACCGATTATCTGTTTGAAAACTGAATTTACTTAACCATTCCCAAAAATATTTATAAACGTATGGTGTATGTACCTTAACAATGTTCCGCTCTGTGATGTTTAGGTACTTTGGTTTCCTATCAAAACGGCAAACGGTAACATTCTTCAGGATGACCACCGCACCTACAGCAGTCGTGAGTCTGTACTCGTCATTCTTGAAGATGTTATAGTGCATGGTTCCCTCGATTATTCCCGATGGATCTTTTAAGGTTACAAGCAGATCTCCCTGGTAGTACATATATAGTAATATTATGGTAGTAAGAAACTAATGGGAGTAAGAAATATACCTCCAATTGCTTGGTGGATAGATTCTGGAAGAAGATATGCAAATACAAATGGAAGAAAACGCTGCATCACGGCATGACAATCATGACTCTTCATTCCTATAAACTTGCCTTCCGTCGAATCCACGCAATTACGTAGATTAGATGCGTAGCCGTCTGGAAATTTGACAAATTTTTTGAACCATTCAAAAAATACTTCTTTCTGCCCAGCGTCTAACCGGTAAGCAGGCATCAGCAATCTACCGTTTGAAACATGAAGAGATGGCCTCGAACAAATCAATGGCAAGTCGAATCTAGACTTTCAGTTGTCTTTGGTTTTTCCTGGGACGTTTAATATGGTGTTCATGATGTTGTCAAAGAAATTATTTTCAACATGCATGACATCTAGATTATGCCGCAATAGATGGTCTTTCCAGTAAGGCAAATCCCAGAAAATACTCTTCTTGTGCCAATTGTGATATTCCCCACAACCGTCCACGGGGTGATGGCCATTACCCCCACATTCAGGAGTTCGCTCTGCACCAAAATCTCGTAACTGTTCCAATATGCTGCGACCATCTATCTGAGGCGGTGGGCCATGTAACACTTGTACATTCTTCCTGAAATGTCTTCTAGATCGACGATATTGATGATTTGCTGGTAAAAAACACCTACGACAATCAAACCATGAAGTTTTCCTTCCGTGCTGCAGTTGGAATGTTGTAGTATTGTCTTGGCAATAAGGACATGCCAATCTTCCATGCGTTGTCCATTTAGCTAACATACCGTATGCCGGAAAATCGCTTATGGTCCACATAAGAACCGCACGCATGTTGAAATTCTGCTGGATTGAAACATCATATGCCTCAACACCATGCTCCCACAACATCTGCAACTCAGAGATCAATGGTTGGAGGAATATATCGAGCGACCTTCTTGGATGATCTGGCCCGGGAACTAGAATTGAGAGAAAGAGGAACTCTCGCCGCATGCACACAGATGGAGGCAAATTGTACGGTGTTACGATGACCGGCCACAATGAATATTTTCTTCCATGCTTGCCAAACGGGTTGAAACCATCAGTGGATAAGCCTATGTATACATTCCGTTGTTCATATGCAAAATCTGGATATACGGATTGGAAGTGTTTCCACGCTTCCGCGTCAGAAGGATGCGTGATATCTCTATCTTGACTATGCTCTGCATGCCATCTCATAGCCTTAGCTGTGCGGTTTGATTCGTACAGCCTCTTTAACCTCTCCGTTAAGGGTAAATACCACATCCGTTTGAATGGAATCTTCACCCTGCCACTTGTGTCCTGGAACCGGGGTTTCTGGCAAAATTTACATTTGTTCCGGTTCTCGTCTTCTCTCCAGTATATCATACAGTTGTCGATGCACACGTCTATAACCTGGTAGGGAGATCGGCGACAAGTTTTTGGACCTCGTAGTATGATCCTGGGGCCAGATTATCTTCTGGCAAAACATCTTTCACGAACTCGGCGAATGCATCAACACATTTTTTGGACAAATTATAATCAGTCTTCAGGTTCATCATCCTAATAGCAGAAGATAGCGGTGAATGACCATCCCTACAACCGCTATATAGTGGTTGCTTTGATGCGTCTAACATATGGAAAAACTTTCGAGATTCTAAATTAGGCTCTTCAACCCTATCACCCTCATGCCCACCCGACTACAAATTCTCTCTAAACGCATCGTTAAACATCGCAACCGTACTTACCCCAACATCGACTCCCGCTGTAGGTTCCCCTGCGTTATCCGGAAAATAAGGTGCATTGCTACTAGTTCTACCATATTCATAATTGGTTTCTCCATGTAAATACCAAACCTTATATCCCGGCCTAAAACCATATCTATATAAGTGAGTCCAAACATTATGAACGACAACACTAATTCTATCACAGCAAATGGAACAAGGACATTTAATATCCTGGCCTTTTTTGGTTGCTTCTAGATTACTGGGTAAATTCATGAACTCGCATATTCCTTGAGCGTACTCGTTCATTAATAAGTCCGAGCCCACATCCATCATTGGCTCGTCCATCCATGACCAAAAATATGAACTCATCTTTATAATTTTGTTTGGTACTCGAAATTTTGTTATGATGGAATGACGAATTCTGCAAACTTATGTAGAACGGATTTCCGTCGAAAATCCATCGGAATTCCGTCAATACCTCCGACATAATACCCCACCAATCCCATCATCCACCGTAGACGATATGGGAACCACTCAAACTTTGCCGACATCGAAAACCGTCGGAATGCCGTCGAAAATCCGTCACTAATTCTGATATTGTCCGTACACGCTGACGAATCAAACTTTGCCGATATCGGAAAGTCTGAATTCCGTCGGTAGTCCATAGGAATACCGTCAGAATATAACGACAAATCGTAGCCGTCTGTCTTCCGTCGGTGGTTTCCGACGGTATTCCAACGGAACGCTGACAGAGTGGGTTTCCGTCGGTATACCGTCGGAATAATTTGACGGAATTCCGATGGAAACCCACTTTGTCAGCATTCCGTTGGAATGCTGTCAGAACAGTCCGACGGATTTTCGACGGGAAAAATTTTCCGTCGGAAATCAGCATGTTTTCTTGTAGTGAATACTTTTGTTAAACTATTATTATTTTTTAAATATATATATATATATATATAAACTTAAAACTATATATAAATATATAATGTATATAAAAATTGGTGGGTAAACCCATTAACCCGTGGTCTTTTATGGGTTCTACCCACGAAACCCGTTACCCGTCATGGGTCAACCCATGAGACCCATTTTTTTGGGTTTACATTATTGAACCCATACCCATCCCATTGTGGGATGGGTTGGGTCGGACCCATGGGTTTTGACCCATTCTGACAGCTCTATGAGACGGTCATACCATCTACGGCCTATCACTCAGGCTCAATAAGAATAATATGATACCAAATAGCACACAATAACCAATCAACACAAACATAAAAAATCCACTTGTGTCGATCGACACGACCAACAAAACTCGGTGTTGATCGACACAAAACGTGTATCGATCAACACTCGGCTGGAGAACATCAGACTCAAACTTTTTCATCTCTAGTCCGAATCCGATTAGCCTCATTCCACAAATCCTGCATAAAACACGTCAACATATACATTCTAATTCTCAATAATTCAGCAAACAACAATTTCCAATAAATCAAACCACAAGTTACGTATCAATACAACAACATCAAGCCTTGGTCGCACACTCCCCTTAGCCTTAGGGATTAGGAGATTGAATCAAACAACACGAGACACGCACACACAGACTCTCTCCAGCCTAGAAGCTATTGATTCTCTTTCTCTATCATCTAGAATGCAACCACTAGGGTTTCTCCTTAACCAAATTAGGATTTTCTGAGAAAAACAGAACCGATATGCTGACTTCGAATCAACACAGTGGACGAAAATTACCTCAAATCCAAATCAGAAATATGATCCAAAAACTACACAAGAAGAGCTTTCCAACGACATATAAATCGTCACCTAACTCCCTCTGGTTCTCCGACAAAACACCCTTGAAATGGTCTAATCACAGACCTGATTCTGCACAAACATCTCTCGGAAAAACAATGATATCTCTTAGCATACACATCCGATTGACAACCCGATTTCACTCATGGCTAGCTAAGAAAGTGGAAAACTTACCCTTAAAATTTCACTTTGATCTGATATGTTCTTCAGGTCCGTTTCTCTTCTCTACCAAAGCGGAACATAATTGCCTCCTTCTCACAAATCAATTCTCTCTCCTAAAATCACATTTTCTCTGAAAACGAGGCACAAATGTGGTTGGTTCTTTAAATAAGAAGACCTAGGGTTTCTAATCCTAAATCGCACCAAAACCGGCCAATTAAAACGAACTGACCAAAAATTGTGTCGATCGACACCCACCCCTGGCTTTGATCGACACCACCTGAATATCACCTATTCAGGTTCACAAAACCCTTTGTCGATCGATACACCCTCATGGTGTCGATCGGCACCACGAAAAATCCACAATTCCGGTTCGCGGTCGTTACATAATGCCCCGATCACCCTTACCATGAGCCCTCCATCCAATCTCGACCCGTGGGCCCACTTTGTCAGTCAGTCGGTGCGTTAGTCCGGGAGACTTGAAAATCTTGTTTACTGACCGTGCAAATCACCACGCGAAATTTCCCCATGCTTTGACCTTAGTCACACGGTTTTGGAAATGACTTCCCAGTAGATCAACCATCCTTAAATTGCTTCATTCCAAACACGCATAATTCTGGGAGGGGGGGAGAGAGAGAGAGATTCTTCATCACATAAACAGTAAAAATTCAATGAATTTTGTCTTTTTGTGAAAAAATTGGCATGTTTATAACACCTTTTTTAAGGGTGGCAATTTTGAAAAAAAACTTTTCAAGAGTGGTATATATTTAATTCTCCCATAATTAAAAAACTTGATTTCTTAAAAATATTTTTAGAGCAATGCAAAGAGAGCATATCCACCAATCCTATATATCCCGAGACATATCTGCTTGGGTAAAATATAAGTGATCGCCATTACTAGGGTGTATGTCCGTGTTATTTTCAAATTTTATCCTTTAATCTAGTTTGGTTACGAAGACGTAGTTTTTAAGGCTCACTAATGTTGTAGCTTGTACATTTCACTTGTTTAAAAACTTGAATATTAGTTGAAGAATATATAGATTTTGTGATAACAAACAAAAAAAGCTTAAAACTCAAGAGCGTATACCTTCTAATAAAATAGAACGTCCGCATAAAAAATTATAATATTATAATGAAATGAATAATTTAATTTGTCTCGTCATAGAAAATATAATATTTGATATATATATTTGGGATCATTGCGTCCTTTTAAGCACCACGTATAACTAGTTGTGGCAAATCCCTTAATAATTTTTGCTTAACTTGTTTATTAAACTGATTGTAGAGGTGTTTTGGTATGCACTATAACAACCCGAATAACTTAACAAATAAGTCCACATGTCCATGTAGGGTAATAACTTAGCAAATAAGTGGTCTAACGAGGGAAGGAGATATATTCTTTATTATTTTATCCTTCAGCATTTCTTACAAATACTTTTTAGTTTTTTTCCCTTCTTGAAACCTATCACACTATCTTTCCGATCATCTTCGGAAACACTCTTCTTTTTCTAACCACTTTCGTTCATTACATTCTTAGATCATTTTTTAACCACTTTCGTTCGCTTTTAGCCTAAAACACTCGTCTTTTTCTTTATTTTACCCGTTCGCCTAAAGTACCACATACCTCTTGGATCAACACTTTTCAATGTATTATTAGATACAATTATTCAAAAACTTATGTCCACCAGTATATTGGTAAATCAGGACGTTAAGTTTAAAGATGTATTTGGCCCAAAAAGTACGTAAACTGGATTGTTAAAACAGTAACGAGAGGATTAAAAACAAAAAGAATAGAAAGAGAAATACAATGATTATACGGCTGAGAAGTGAGATCTAGGAGACATCAGAAAGTCCAGGTATCATTCTCTACGTCATGACATCAGCCGATGGTACCCTCCATACGGCGCCGTCAATGCACATTTATTCCCTCCATTTTTCATTATTTTTTTTATTTTGTTTGCCCGTAAACAGATTGGCAATGTAATACTACTCAAAATTAGAAGGTACACAGACATATAGGCTCTGAATGGTAACAGCAGAATGATTAAATTTCTGGTAAAATGATTAAATTTCTGGTAGAATGATTAAATTTCTGGTAAAATGATTAAATTTTTAGCTGAATCTGGCAGAATAAAAGAAAGTTAAATGGTGTCAGTAGAACCATTATACCAATGGTAAAATCATTCTAGAGACAAAAACTGACAGTATAACCATTAAACTGATAGTAGAACCATTAATTGGTGTCAGTAAAACCATTATACCAAGGGTAGAATCATTCTAGAGACAAAAACTGACAGTATAACCATTAAACTGATAGTAGAACCATTAAACGAATGATGTCAGTATAACCATTAAACCAATGGTGGAACCATTAAACTGGTACCATTTAGAGCCATAGTTAAATTTAATTAATGCATGTACTTATTATTTTTTATGGAATATCATTTGAGCAACCTATCTAAAACTTGATGTGTATGTAGTTAAATGTACTTTTCTTTTTAAATTTGTTTTGTAAATGTAATTTTCTTTTATTAGAGAAAACTATTAACTATTTTACTTAACATAAAAACTATTGACTGTAATAACATTTTGACTTTTTTTTTTGGTGGGAAATATGTGATTTTTAAATTACAAATGAAATTTAAAAAATATTTAGATATTCAAACAGTCAATCTTAAAATCCATAATAAAAATTTGTAGTGAAAGTTTGCCGTACGTAGAAAAAAGAGAGAATATAAAATTGTCAATTTAAGACTTAGCGAGTTTTATTTACTGAAAGGGTAATAAAAAATAATCTCATTAAACCATTTCAATAGGCTTCCCGAATTATCAACTCCTTTAGTGAACAACTGAATATTGTGGAACCGCTTTCTCGAAACAAATACCAATTCAAGAGTGGACAAATTAAGTGAACCGAACCATATATGTCTCTGATAACCTTAAAATTTGTTATTTTCTTATATGAGATTAATTTCTTTAACACCATTATTTATTATGTTATTTTGCTGAAAACGTGATGCAGCGTGGTGTTCGTTTCCTTTTTCTTTTTGGGTTTTAAGTTTCTATTTTTTTTCATCTTTCCCTTTTACTTACAGTCGGTGTTTTTATTTTCCTTATCTCATGAGAAGATGGTTTTTATGACGGTTTAATAAGACTTATAAATACAATTGATCCCTTGGCTTGTAAGAGTACAATTTATTCTACTTAATCAATGCAGCTTTTGCATTCTTATTCTCTTGCTATCGGTTAGAACTAGGTTCTCAACGATATCAAGTTCGCATAATCGTTTGCGAATTCTCAGACTAAACAATCGATTCACAACCCCTATCGGTTACTACATCAATTGGTATCAGATTCCAGAAGTTTTGATTTCTTAATTAAAACACGATCATGGCACCAAGAAAACAACCTTCAACCGATTAACACGAGGCGACCAGTCCAACGATCTCTGCTCAAGAGCTTCGTCAAACATTGGAGGACTTTACCATCGGACTACTTGAGGCGTTAAAAGCGGCGGTGGAGAACGCGTTGACGACTGTCTTGACGGATCAACATGAGCATCAGTTTGGACGCACGAACATCAAACAAACCGTGACTTTGAGCAACAACAAGCACGAGAGGATGCGTCTGATAACGAAGAAAGGTTTGACAATGTGTTTGCAACTCCAGCCCATGAGCGCCAAGTTCGACGTGGTGGTTATCGGGAGGACACACACACTACTCAACATGGCAATCAACTAGATCTTCTTCGGGTCAATTCAGCTCCTAGGTGGGAATCTAGATTTCGTTCCAATATTCCAGAATTTCTCGGCCCTTTAAACCCGGAGGATTTTATTAACTAGTTGAATATGGTAGAGGAGATTATGGAATTTCGCCAAGTTCCAGACGAGAGTCGCGTTACTTTGGTCGCTCATCGCTTTAAAGGTCGTGTCATGGCATGGTGGCAATAACTGAAGGAGTCTCGCCGACAAGATAATAAGTCTCGTATTACCTCATGGGAGAGCATGAAAAAGCATATGAGTCGCAACTTCTTACCCTTCAATTACGAACGAAATTTATACAATAAGTTGCAGAATTTGAGGCAAGGGAACAGAGCCGTGAAAGAATATGCGATCGAGTTCTTTTAAATGACGGCATGAATGACATCTGCTGAATCCAAACAACAATTGATTTCACGTTTTATTGGAGGGTTACGATCGCAACTGCAAGTGGCATTATCGCAGTTCAACCAAAACTCTGTTTTGGAAGCTCATCAACGGGCCGTAGCAATGGAGACTTAGCTCCGGTCTTCCTAGAAGTCGACTTCATGGACCAGATTTCCGACTCCTACAGTTAGCGACGAAAACATATCTCCATCGACGAAAGGAGTTGTTTCTCATTTGGAGATACCAAAATCAGGGGTCATTGGTGATTCTATTGTATCTTCTCGGCCTACGAGACCAAACGTATTACGATGTTTTACTTGTGGTGAAAGGGGACATTCAAACCGTATGTCCGAAACATACTCGTAGGGGATTAATGGCACATGAAACTAATGAATCTAAAGATGTGGAGCCACGTTTTGATGAGTATGATTCTGATTCTCCACATGATCAATGTAACGATGTGATTCGGGGTGATATAGGTTGTAACTTAGTGCTTCGCCGCAATTGTTTACTCCCACAAGCTCCTTAAGAATCTTAGGTTCGTTCTAATTTTTTTTGGTCGACTTGTATAATCGACTCGGGGAGTTGTTCAAATGTCATCGCAGAAGTGGTGGTTCACAAAATTAGGCTGAACGTAGTATCACATCATGCACCATACAAGCTCGCTTGGTTAAATGTGGCTACAGAGATCTCTGTTACGAAACAAGCCAATGTTGCTTTCTCTATAAGCACTTACAAAGATTCAGTGTGTTGTGATGTTGTTCTGATGGATGTTTATCATCTTTTATTAGGGTGACTGTGGCAATTTGATAGAGATGCAACACACAAGGGACGCACTAACACATACATTGTCGTCATAGGTGATCGCACTATCACTTTACTCCCGTCTAAGGAGCAATCAAATACTTGTGTTCCACAGCCAAATCCATGTGTTACACAGTCGCTCTTACCAATGCCAAAGTCGGCATTTGAAGCAGAACTAGGTGATTTGGACTGCGTTTGGGCATTGGTAGTAACACCATCAATACCACAGATCCGTGACGTTGTACCAGAGGCATTTCACGAATTGCTAAAACAGTTTTCTAATGTTTTTCCTCTCTAATTACCGACAGGTTTACCGCCTCTAAGAGACATTCAACACCACATTGACTAAGTTCCTAATGCCGTTCTTACTAATCATCCTCATTGTCGCATGAGTCCACAAGAACATGATGAGTTGCATCGACAAGTAGAAGCACTTCTTCAAAAGGGTCACATTAGAGAAAGCTTAAACCCTACGTTTGTTCTGGCTTTGCTTATACCGGCGTAGGTGTGTTGATAGTCGTGCTATCAATAAAATCACCACAAGGTACCATTTTCCTATTCCCCGTCTTGATGATATTCTTGACCAAATCGGTCGTGCCTCAATTTTTACAAAGTTGGATTTAAAGAGTGGATATCATCAAATTCGAATTCGTCCCCGTGATGAGTGGTTAGTTATGCCTTTTCGAGTGGTTAGTTATGCCTTTTGGTTTATCTAACGCACCTAGTACGTTTATGCGAGTGATGAATCAAGCTCTTCGTCCATTTATCGGCAAGTTCGTGGTGGTATATTTTGATGACATCCTTATTTTTAGTATGGACTTGGATAGTCATCTCATGTATATTTCCGACGTGCTCTCACTGTTACAGCGTGAACAACTTTTTTCAGCTCGACAAAAGTGTATTTTTGGAGCTTCTCAGGTTCTGTTTTTGGGTTATGTGGTTTCCGAAAAAGGTCTTCAAGTCGATCCCAGCAAAATTGATGCAATCAAAACATAGCCTATTCCTCGATCAATTTCAGATGTCCGTTCTTTCCATGGTCTAACATTATTTTATCGGAGATTCGTAAGTCATTTTTGTAACATAACAGCTCCTTTGACTGACTGCATCAAAGGAACGTCTTTTGTTTGGACTCCAGAAGCGAATAAGGCATTTGAGACGATAAAGGAAAATTTAGTATCTGTGGAAATTCTTGCCCTTCCTGATTTCACAATTGTTTTTGAGCTCCATTGTGATGCATGTAAAAACGGTATTGGCATAGTTTTAAGTCAACCAGGGAGGCCTGTAGCATTTTTCAGCGCAAAGATAGCGGGTTCTCGTTCTCGTTATAGTACGTATGACGTGGATTTTTACGCCATAGTCCAAGCTATAAAACATTGGCGACATTATCTTTTTCACCAGGAATTCATTCTTTATACGGATCATGACACTTTGAAACATTTGGGAAGCCAGGATAAAATATCAGCACGACACGCTTCTTGGATTGCATTTT
Source organism: Draba incana (assembly GCA_963576765.1). NCBI lineage: Eukaryota > Viridiplantae > Streptophyta > Magnoliopsida > Brassicales > Brassicaceae > Draba > Draba incana. The sequence goes on along the minus strand of OY755204.1, from coordinate 33,162,438 downwards.
TGCTACAATTTAATTTTGTCATTCGTCACCAGTCTGGCTGTTCAAATAAAGTTGCAGATGCGTTGAGTAGGCGACATTCTCTTCTCGCCACTCTACATGTTTCGGTACCTGGTTTTGTAGCCTTTGCCAAAATATACCATCGTGATCCTTTCTTTAGGTCTATATGGTCCATGTTGAAGCAGGGTAATCATTCTGAATACATCTTGCAAGAGGAATTTATTTTCTGGAATAATTGCCTATGTGTTCCAGAGTGTAGTCTACGTTTGCAAATTATTAAGGAGCTTCATGGTGAGGGGCACGTAGGACGAGATCAGACTCTTAAATTAGTTGCTGCCTCATACTTTTGGCCTACTTTGTGTCGTGATGTCGTACGATTTATGGAGCGGTGTGTTGTTTGTCAACTATCAAAGGGGCATGCTTCGAACAATGGCTTGTATATGTCGTTACCAATTCCGACTCAAGCATAGACAGATGTGAGTATGGATTTTGTTCTTGGATTACCATGTACACAACGAGGTAATGACTCTATCTTTGTCGTCGTTGATCGTTTCTCTAAAATTGCTTACTTTATTCTGTGTAAAAAGACAACTGATGCCTTATAAGTAGCACAATTATTTTTCCGTGAGATTTATCGGCTTCATGGACTTCCTTTGTCTATTATTTCTGATCGAGACTCACGGTTCTTAAGCCACTTTTGGCGTTCGTTGTGGAAGTTGCTTCGTACAAGTCTTGACATGAGCTCTGCGTATCATCCCCAGTCAGATGGCCAAACTGAAGTTACCAATCGTTCTCTTGGTGATATGTTTTGCTGCTTGGTTGGAGACAACATCGAATCTTGGGATACGATTTTGTGCAAAGCAGAATTTGCTCATAATCATGCCGTTAATCGGAGTACGAGTTTCTGTTCTTTTCGCGTCGTGTATGGTTTAGTTCCTCGCGGTCCTATTGACTTAGGAGTTGCACCAGATTTGACTCGCGATCATGGTCAAGCTGTTGATTTTGTGGGTTCGATGTCTTTTATCCACAATCAAGTTCATGATAATCTACAATGCGCTCCAGCTAAGTATAAAGTCGCAGCAGACAGGCATCGTCGTGATATTCAGTTTAAGGTTGGCGATTTGGTGTGGGCAGTGTTAACAAAGGATCGTTTCCCTTCAGGTGCTTACAATAAGCTCAAAGCTCGCAAGATAGGACCGTTGGAAGTTCTTGAAAAGATAAATGTTAATGCATATCGTGTGCATCTTCCTTCTCATATTTGGTGCTCCGACGTCTTTAACGTTAAACATTTATCATCGTATATTGCACATGATGAGAGTGCAGATTCGAGGACGAATCATTTTCTACCCCCGGGTGACCTGATGCAGCGTGGTGTTTGTTTTCTTTTTCTTTTTGGGTTTTAAGTTTCCATTTTTTTTCTTCTTTCCCTTTTACTTACAGTCGGTGTTTTTATTTTCCTTATCTCATGAGGAGATGGTTTTTATGACGGTTTAGTAAGACTTATAAATACAATTGATCTCCTGGCTTGTAAGGGTACAATTTATTCTACTTAACCAAAGAAGCTTTTGCATTCTTATTCTCTTGCTATCGGTTAGAACTAGGTTCTCAACGATATCAAGTTCGCGTAATCGTTTGGAAATTCTCAGACTAAACAATCGATTCGCAATCCCTATCGGTTACTACATCAAAACGCCTACGTGTCCGCTTTATAATTACTCTCACCCAAATAATTAATTATGTTATGGCTTAAAAAAGTGATGTTATGTCAAATTTTATAAATAATTTTAGATTTAGAAATCAAAATCTCTTATGAAAGCTTCCATGGCTAAATTTTATTTTTTTAAAAAATTGAACAAATGAAAACCATATATTCCATATATAAATATTTACCACTTTTTATTTTACTTTCCAAATTAATAAAATTTTAATTATTACTTTTTCATTCATATTAAAATTTGACAAGAAAAGAAATATGTAAAGATATGAAGTTTATTTTAACCAACCAATGAGTGGTTTTTTTATCAGGCATTAAAGTATTACTCGTTTGCATTACGATGACCTATTCTAATATATTTTTGAGAATTTTCATGATATGTCACTTTACAGTTATGCCACCGTTTAAAAATCTTTGCAAGAATACCATTTTTAACTTAATTTTTAGATTTTTTGGGTTTGGATTAACTATTTTATATTTATTGTATATTTTTGGGGTAGAGTTTAGGGTTTGGGTTTTCAGAAAAAGAAAAAATTAATAATTTTTTTTTTCTATATTTGATAAGAATATTTGCAATAAATTTTCAAACGTGGCATATGTGAGAAAAAATATTTTAAAATATGTCATGTTTGTAATTCTCCATTTTTCATTACTCATTTCTAATATATATTTACTCATAGCAAGTACAAGTTTTATTGGTAATACGTCATTAATTGTGTTCTTAAAATTCAATTAAAAATTGTGAACTATTCCCATCAATCTAAAATGTGCAGCAATTTAAAATTGTAAAATTATTTAAACCATTATGTACACTTGGAGCAAACGTCATCACATTAGCAATCAAAAATATTTTAATGTACGAATGTATGAATTAAGCTGATAGACAGGCTTATTGTGATCGAGTATTGGTCACAAAATATTGTGAAATTTTATTTATATATTTACTAGGATTAAGATTAATTAGGGATTATCGTCTGGAACTAATAAATAAATAAAATATTCCTCCCACCTCCGTGTATGCCAACGCTATAAATTGGATTGTACCCTTTTCATTTCATTACCACAGCGAAGAACACTTCTTGTCTATCATCTTTCTCTCTCACTCTCAACAAAATGGATTCAAGAAGGCTCGTGTCACTGCTACTGTTTTGCCTCATAGTCTTCCTGCATAATGCTTCTGGTCTCTCTCTCTCCCTCAGAGTTTCACTCATGTTCATCCGTTCTTACGACTCCGATGTTTTCTACTTAATTTGTTTCTAATTTAAATACTTTACTATGTAACCAGATATCACTAGCGCTCATGCTCATGCACTTCCTACCCGCAAGGTATGTAGAAATTTTTCTAATGCCTCTCCATATATCATCTTCATATTTAGATCTCCAGCCCAAAATCCTACCACTTTTCTGTTTCATTGCTATATTTTTCGTATCCTGCATATATAAATACAGACGCACACATAGCTATATATATACATGCATTTGCATATATGAAGGTGTGCATGGTTGCATAATAAAGTTTTATTTATTTTGGCAGATGATGATGATGAAGGAGTATAGATGGGGAGGAAATGGAGAGGAAGAAAAGAAAAAGAATCGTTTAGGGTCAATTGAAGAGCTAAGGACTGTGCCTTCAGGACCTGACCCATTGCACCATCATGTTAACCCACCAAGACAGCCAAGGAACCACTCTCATCTACCTTAATCTCACCTGACCTACCTATATTCTCATTTATTGCTTTTATATTGTAAATTAATCTCCTCTTTTTCGGCTTCTCATCTTGGGATATTTTGTATTTAGTTTCGTTTGCTAGGCCTTTTTCATGACAGTGAATGTAAGATAAGCACTACTTTTGTTTCCCATGAATCTCCCATGATATTTTAAGAAAACCCATCTAAATGAAACCATTACGTTTCCATTTTTACTCCATGTTTATCTGTCAAAATTGTGGTTTCTGCGTATTTACTGGAAAATAAGAAACTTCTCCGAAGGCAATGTGACGTTGGGCAATGTATTAATTAGTACTCCATTCGCGATTGTCAATGCAGCTAATTAATAGAAGTGATGGCAAAAACTAATAAGTAATTCATAACGTATAATAATGATGATGATGTGGTGGAGAAGTTTAACGGAATCGGCTTAGATGTAGTGACAGACTGTCAGTGTCAGAGATGACCATTTGTATTCAAATTTTTTTACGGAGCACACATTACTTGAAAAGGTATTTGATAATATAAAAGTATTGGTGATGGCGTAATAACAAACCTAGAGCTAATTATTATTCTTAATAATACCAAATCTACATGATATGATTTTATCGTTATAAAGAGTAAAACTGAGACATGAGATGTGACACTGGCGCTCACGTCACCACTATCCCACCTCAAAGAACGTTCTTTATTTACTTTTGGTATTTCTTCAGATATACGTTTACGTATTTTATTCTGTCTTGGCGAAATTTTTTTTTTTAAAATTAAATTGTTTACTAAATCTAAGTAATAATATACAGAGTAATTCATGTTCTTATAATTGTTGAAAATTACAACAGATGGTCTGATCACGTTCTTTTCCTCGAATGTATTCAGGAAACTTTTCAAATACCGAAATTTTTTGTTTAAAGGGATGTTTACTCAAACAACTTTCGAAAATTTGATTTTTGTTACCAAGTGACTTTTGATCTAGTGGTTTTCTCTTTATCAAAAGTGAGGAGATGTCCTTAATTTAAATCAATTTTCAAAAAAAACGCTAGGTGCTAAGCAGACGATAACCCATAACCTATCGCCCAGAACTCTTAATCGAGATCTAGACGATTTTAGGAGTTTTTAACATAAGAACGTTTATAAGTATGTTAAAAACGATAAAAATATATATATAATTGTAAACAAAAATTAGATTAAATATTTAACTAATTCATGTAAAACAATATATGAACGTTTATAACTATATCTACGGAGTTAAAATCTATAAATTTAAATTTATGTAGTTGGAAACTAAAATAAATAAATTAAAACGAGTCATATACAATTTTAGGCGGTTGGAGCGATTTTTTAGGCGTTGTATGAGCGCCTATTGCCTATTGCCTAAGCGGGGCTTAGGCGACTGCCTAGACTGATTTTTAGAACTCTTGTTTCAAGTCTATTTGGGAGGATAGAGATTTCTAAAGGAAATTGACTAAAATCTGACTCCAGACTCACATAGATTAAAGTTTGGGTCCGAACATCAAGACTTTCAACAACAAAAGTTGATTTTAGCTAAAATGATGCTCATGTTTGATAATTATTCAAACAACGTTTAAACCCACTTTACCCTTATTTGTTTTGAAGACAAAATTCGTGTTTACGAAACTCCCATTAATGAAACAAAGAAAAGTTTCCGCCAAAAAACGAAAAGTCTATCGTTCTCATGATAGTAGATTTATTTAATGATCGGTAGATTTAATACAAGACTGTTGATATGCTCAAATTTAACCTTTGAACTATTATCTCAAATTAAGAGATCAGTAGCAGTACTTAAGGTATCGAAATCCACTTGGAATCAGGAACAAAATAGATTTATATGCTCGAATTATGCTAAGCAGGATGATATGAATGAAAAAGCAAGTAAATAGAAGCAAGCAGTGCAAGAATTGTAAATCAATAAAAACAAACGCTAGGTGCAGGAAAATCTCAGGTGAATCCGAATTGCACATATAAATAAATGATAGGAATTATTAAGCACAATTCATGAACTTGAAACACGAGTATAAAATCAATCAGTTGTCGCTGCAGAGATTATTTATGTCTAAATCCTAGAAAGCCAATTGTCGTTGCGAATCCTATAAATCTAAACAAGCATTAATTTCAAGTTCAATTGTTAACAAAACCTTAAACCCAATTTCTTTGCGAAAATAAATTTTGCTTATCAAAGACTAGTTCAAGCAATTAATAACCTTGTCGTGTCTATCAATTAACCTAATATCAGATTCTAGGTCACAAATCTAGAATAAGCAATAAACACAAGTCAAGATGAAGAAGTTCTAATGATTTTATCCTAACAATTCAACTCAATCTAGCAATTCATCAAACACCCTTGAATAACCCTAACCAAACAAGGAAACTACTCAGACATGTTGAATGAAGCAAACATCATATTATAAAAAGATATCTCTTAGAATTCAATAAAATAAAGCGTGAGGCTAAACAATGGTTGCGAATACGTATTTATAAGGTTCCTAAACCGTCATAAAACATAATTGTTAACATCTGGAACTTCTAGGGAAAAACAACAATCTTTCAAAACTCGATTTTGGCTTCTGCGAACAGGGTGTCGATCGACACCAGAGGTTTTGGAGCATTACGGAAGAGGTGGTGTCGATCAACCCCAACACTGAAAAACAATTCTTCACTTCGATGCTTTGACGTCTTCTTCCGTAACATGTCAAACGTCTAAGTACCTCTAAAGACTCTAAAACAAACATAAAACAACGAATAAACACAAATAAAAGGACTTATATCATGGTTAAAAATGGGTAAAAAAAATGATATATCAACTCCCCCAGACTTACCTTTTTGCTTGTCCCTAAGCAAAACAGATATACTCACTCCTTTATAAACCACATACCTGCAAAGTCAATCCGGTAATACTTCGATGTGTCCATAGAAGCTTAGCAGTTCTCCATATTGATTCCAAAACCTTTAGAGAAACTCAGACTTTCAGTTGCAAACTCCTTTCATTTATTTTGGTGTGGTCTCATCGAGGGAATATCGATCGCTGACCTTCTAGATGCTTTCTCTTCCTTTAACACTTTCATGCGTTTCACCCTCTCTCTTCCCTCCGTAAATGTTTATCCAATTAAGGATATCATAGAGATGCATGCCATTTTGAGATTTTCTTCAGGATTTTTTTTTTTAATTTTGGTACTTGCACTTTTCTGCTTGAACTACATTTTTCTGTAGACTTTTTTATTTCCTCAACATCTCTATAACTTCTCTAGATCAGCGCTCAGTACTGTTGTTTCTTGTCAGAAGACAGGGTCATGAGGCTTTTTTCTTTCAATCTAGGAAAGTTGCATCATCATCAGGAAGAAGTTTCAAGAGCGGTCCTTCCTCGCTTTTTAGCGTCGAAGAAATTAGAATTCATTAGGGGCGGGGTCTGCAACATCATTTCTGGCGTTTTCCAGAAATTTGAACTCGCTCCGTTAAACCGATCCACTTGCAGTTACCCACCTCAGTAAAACCAACCAACTTGCATTGGTAATGGTCCTTGAGTGTTGTTCAAAGCAAGTAGAAGGGGAGTTTCGACCCAAAAATTTTAAAGTTGACTCTTAAAACTCAAAAACAAACACAATAGTTAGTAATTTCCTCTCCTAAACTTAAACCACACTGTCCCCAATGTTATTTAGCACGAAGTTGGCAAAAGAAAGTAAAACAAAACAAAACAAATTGAAATTTAAGGACAAAAACGTAACCTGCTCGTGGTTTCGATCGATACATATAGTGGTGTTGATCGACACCTATGTATATTTTGCATGTGTCGAGCGATCTGATCACCCGTCTCGCTCGACATAGTCTCATGAAGTTTGTCCTCATGTTTTAGTCTCCTAAAAATCAAAACCAAAAACAAAACCAAACTTAAAATTGTAAAAGAAAACAAAAATAAAATAAATAATTAGACTCACAAGTAGGTTGCCTCCCATTAAGTGCTCATTTTCAGTCTTTAGCTTAACTGTGTTGAGAAACTCAGATGTCTAGTGGATCAGCACTCTTCCATGAAATAATTCCAGGAAATAACTTCATCGTTTTCTGCACCATTTCTCGAACAAATTCTTCTCCTTTCTCTTTTAGCTTTAAAGGGGAGACAATTCTAGTTTCCGCGAAAGGTTTTGAGTTCTTTTTAGTCTTCACCTTGCTACGATTCACCTCTTCTTTACACTCATTAGGTATTCCTGCAAGATCATCAGAAGAAAAACCAAGCATTCTATGAGAAACTTGTTCCTTGCATAAGCGCGTAACAGCTTTTTCAACCTTTAAATCAGTAATTATGAAATAAAGAGATTTAAGTTCAGAAAGTGTGTACCTTTTCTCTATGGGAGGTTCGTGGGTTGAGAGATGTGGAATTGTGTCTCAAGACCTGTGACCGAAAAGATAATTACACTTTGGTGATATAGGTAGCCAAATCAGTTCTTTTAAGCCTCTCCGCATATATCAAATATGCCCTGAAACCGGGGTGTCACAATCACACCCACTAACAGATCGCAATGTCCTCGTTGCGCATACCAAGATCGTTACTCCCATAAACTGACTTACAAAGTTGTCAGAGCTCGCTCTGATACCACTTGTAACGCTCTGACCGCCCTTCATATGGGCCCCAGTCCACTCCCTGGCTCGTGGGCCTACACTTTCCGATAGACGGTGCGTTAGTCCGGGAGGCTCGATAGTCTCGTTTACTAACCCTACAAATGACCACGTGATCTTTTCTCATATTTTGACCTCACTCACACGGTAATGGAATTGACTTCCCAGTAGGTCACCCATCTTGAAAATACTCCAGCTTAAGCACGCTTAACTCTGATCTTCTCTCAAGACTTGTGACCGAAAAGATAAGTGCACTTTAGGGATATAGTTAGCCAAATCAATTCTTTTAAGCCTCTCTGCATAAACTGCATATACCATATATGCCTTGAAACCGGGGTATCACAGTCACTATGATCAGAACTGATTTGATCATATGATCCTCTTCTCTAACACATGGCGACATAACTGCCTCTTTCCCCCAATTCACAAAAAGCAAATTCTCTCTTCGCATATTTTCTCAATTACAATTTTCTGGCCTCTCTCCATAGAAAATGAGGCCTCACGTGATCCTAGGGTTTCATAACCCAACTCAAACCAAAATGGATAATTAAAACTAAACCGGACCTATGATTTTAGTTCACGGGCGTTACAATTCTCCCCCACTACTCTCGATTCGACCTCGAATCCCGCATATAACATCTATTAAAGACCAAAAATCCTGGCCCAACTGGCCAGTAGCACGTGAGATCATCACACTTGAATTACAAATACCACGAAACCGCCTATCATAGGCCACTGTCTCCTGGTTCACCGGCCAGCACCATTTGAGACCAACACCCTGATCCCAGAGCCTCAAATCCAATCTCATGCATATAACCATGTCTCCAGACATTTATTACTCTTAACTCATTTTACACCCCTCTCACTCGCATGAACACAATCCTTTGAGCAACCGGTAACACATGGACCACTGTCTTAACACTCATACTGGGAAAACCATCCCGAAAAGTATGCAGGAGAACATAGTCTCTAAAATGAGTTACTCGGGAACAAACGCCCTTAGAGTAATAAATTCTAAAACATTTATAAACAGCTCTCGACTAGGACTACCAATTGTGGCCTAAACACGATATTCCCATCCCGGAATATCATCATAAACGACCAATCACTGTCCATGCTAACCTCAAAAGAAACACCCATCCTAACACGCAGAAATATATGGAACCGCATCTTATAAATCTCAAAAATGTATAGTCGTTACAACAGAAAGAGAATACACAATCCACAGACAACAACGTACCACGCTAAGACAACCGAACATGAACCACAAAGAAAATGTAGCTCAAACTGGGACCTGCTTGTCGAACCCTTTCGTGAATTTTAACTTCACTCTTGTCTCAGGTTATAAAATTTCCTTCTCCAAAGCAACATAAACCCGCAAAGCTCTCATCAATGCAAACTTCTTCCGACGCAGCACCTTAACTCTCCTCTCAAGAATCCTCAAAGGCCTCGTCGACACAAACAAAACTGGCTGAAGATCCCGGAAATCTTACCACTACTCCTCTGATGTACGAGTGCACTTCCTCAACATTGACACCTTGAGATACACGCGATCTCCTACCTTAAAGTCTAACTATGATTACCTCTTATCAGCATAACACATTTGCCGATCTTGAGCCTCCTTCTTACGCAGCTTTAAAACATGAATCCTTTCTGTCGTTTCCTGAACAAACCCGCACCAACAATGCTTCTCTCCCCCCACTTAAGTCCAACAATTAGATGACCCACACTATCTCCAATACAAAGCCTCGTATAGAGCCATTCCGATACTCGCCTGAATAATTACTATTTAAAATAACTCGGCTAAAATCACATCCTCAGCAGAAACTCCAATAAAAGAATTGCCCTCTCAGCTTTCGACGCAAATTAAAATCCTTGGTTGAACCATGCGGCTGACACTCCATGCAGTGTCATCATCTTCTCTACATGCCTCCTAGCCTAAACCGCTGCTCCATCGGTCTCCTTAATGGCTAAAAAAGTGTGACTTAATCGGACGACCCATCATAACCTAGATAATATCCAACATCAGCGGTTAGGTAATTATACATCGAAATCCATCAAAAGCATAATCCGCTTCCACTCTGGGATGGGCAACTCTGCCTGAATCCACTCAAAACTAGTAGTTTGTTTCCACTAGCTGTCACTTATCATATGTTGCGGTCTACTAGCCGATATTACCAGGTTTACACACCCGAAACCTGAGGTCTATATTTTGCCTCATACTTTTGCCACGGTCATGCTTTGATTACTCATACTTTTACTGACATCATCACACCCTCAGTGGTCTCCCTCGAGGTAACGATGCTGATGCCACTCCACTCTTAGGACGTCTCCCTCAAGCTCTGGTTATATATAGGAAAAACACTTCCTACAGATAAATCAACTCTCACGTGTACAAGCACTTGAAGACTAGAATTACTTCTCGATAATACCTCGCTAATCAAACTCTAGCATATCATCGTTGCTTCAACTGCACACTTGATAATACAACGACCTTCCTCAAGACCCATTCATAACCTTCAAAGCACATCACTAATCCTATGTTTATTCGGCCGGTACAGAAATCTATTGCTCTTAATTCATTTCACACCCTGACACTCGCAGGACGCATCCTATGAGCTATCAGGAAATATACCGCTCGCACTCTTGGGATGCATCCTTCAAGCCAACGATATCTGGAGAACACATCCCCGCGAGAGAACACTAGCTTTCAGAAACATATCGCTCGCACTCTCGGGATGCATCCCTCGAGCCAACGATATCTGGGGAGCACATCCCCGCGAGAGAACACATCTCCCCCCTACTTATACTGGAAAACATAATTCCCAAATAAGTAAGTCTGGGACCACTGTCTCCACACGAGAGAACTTATCTCTCCCTACTTATACTGGGAAACACAATCTTAAATAATTAAGTCTGTGACCACTGTTCCCACACGAGAGAACACATCTCCCCCTACTTATACTGGGAAACACAATTCCTAAATAAGTAAGTCTGGGACCACTGTCCCCACACGAGAGAACACATATCCCTCTAGAGCAATAAATTCTGAACGCCTATAAACAACAAGATTAAAACTGCCTCAAGTAGTCCAAAACAATTCCTGAAACCTCAGTATACACCGTATAAAGCTTACCCAGCTCGGGCAACGCCAACATATGTGTACCCATCAATATCCTCTTCAGTCTTAGAAAACTCATTCTAAACAAGTACGCTTGGAATTCCTCCTCCCTCTGTGAAGTACGGGGTAACTACTCATACCCAAGTACAACGCAATACTAACCACTACACGCTTAGATTTGCCTGGAACATCCCAAATGCAACGTGTCTCAATCCGGATTAGGTCTGCCGGATTAATCGTGCAACAACTAGATAAGATCATGCACAACCAACCGTAAACCCAGAGTTGGATCAATCGATAGCGCAATAACCAAACAAGAACATACACGCCAAAAAAGCTACATCCATTATAAGGGTCATCTGAACCGAGTTTCCAACGCAATAACAACTCTAGGCTCGAGGCCTGCAAAATTGTCAATCGAAGACCAATACTTGACCATACTCTTGAACCACAGGAGCTTACTCGACAGATCTACCTACACAGATGCCTCCAAACCCAAAGACTCCTGCGAGATAGCACATAACTAACCCGTGTTAATCCTGCTCACAAACACCTCAACACTCTACTCACGAGCTGAGTCAACTCTCCGTTGACTTAGAGTATCTGCCATCATGTTACCCTTACCAAGATGGTAGAGAATGCCCACTAAAGACTATCACACTGACCAAAACCGGTCAAAACATACCGAGATCAACCCCCGATCTTCGAGGCCCTATCCAGTCTCATGCTCTCTTACGTTTTCAGACATTAATTACTCTTAACTCATTTCCCTTCCTGACACCCATAGGATGCATCCTATGACTTATCAGAAACTCATACCATTCGTACTCTCGGTACGCATCCTTCGAGCCAATGGTACCTGGGGAACTCACATCCTTCGCTACTTATTTTGGGAACTCACATTTCGAATAAGCATACAGGAGAACTTACATCTCCTCTGGGAACTCACATCCCAAAAATAAATGAGTTACACGGAACTGCAACCCCTAGAGTAATCAATTCTTAAATGCCTCTAAGCACCTATTGACTAGATCTACCTCATCTGATTTAAGGCATGATATTTCCCACTCTGAAAAATCAACAATAATAAGAGCTACACATCTTATTAAACACACAAAATAAATAAGGAAACTTTATCTTATATATTTGCAAAACGTAGAATCGTTACAACACCAAACGAACATACCAAAATCCAAAACATAATAGCCAAAGCCAAAAATCCTGAAACTAAAAAACAAAAGGAACAATATCTGCGATGAAGGAACTGCAGCTCAATCCTCGATTTGCGCTCTCAGATCCTCCTCAATCGATTCCGCAGCCCCAACCAATTCCTCTAACGAGGCAAACTTGGAAAATCTGCACGACATTCTCAGCTCCAACCTAAGTCCTTCCATGAACCTCCTCATCTGAGCTAGCTCCTCGTCCATGTCTCTACTTACATAAACCACTAGCGACTCAAAGTCAGCATAATACTCACCTACCGACCGGTCTCCCTAAATCAGCTCCCAAAACTGCGACTCCAACAGATCTACTGTCTCTGGAGGAAAATATCTGGCATTAAACTCGACCAAAAATTCTCCCCAAGTCCACAATGTCCGCCTTTTCCGAGCCTCAACACTTCTCCACCAGAGACGTGCATCCCCCTCCAAGAAGTGCGTCGCTAAATGCACTCGATACTCATCAGCACACCTGATAGAGCGAAACCAATGCTCCACTTTCATCCTCCATTCATCAGCTACCTCAGGTCCCCCTCCTCCCGAGAAAGATAAAGACTTGATGCTCATAATCTAATTCAACATCGCTCGATAAGTTGGATGCTCCTCAGCCACTGAAATCTGCCTTGGTACCGCTCTTGGTAACCTTTTCAAATTTGGGCTAACAACCTCGTCAAACGATCATCTGGACCCTGGGCCACACCTGCAGCAGCACCCCCACCTGGGCCTCCTGCAACGCCATCTGCTCATGTACCACCACCGACACCAACATACACTCTGACAGTGCCCTCTCTTCCCTCATGATACGTCTGCGATTCAGCCCCCTGCTCTGGCGACTCTCTCTGAGCCACCCACTCGAAAGACGTGCTTACACGCCCCCGACCACGACCTCGACCCTCACAGCCACGACCACGGCCCACACGGCCACGACCTCTAGCACTACAGCCACGATGATGTAGCGACATCTTCTCTGTTTTCCTTTTGTGACTTGACTCGTGTTTTCCTTTTCATTGTTGGGCTTTTATTTTACTGTTGTTTGGGTTTTATTCAATATGGTTTGGTAGCTTTGTCGCCAAGTCTAGGGTTTGCGTTTAGCTTTATTATAAATACTCTTATTCTTGTAGCTTGAGAAGTTAGTTGTTTTTGATTAATAAAGAACGAGAGTTTTCTTCTCTTTGAAGTCTTTGTTCTCTCTGTTTATTTCTCTCCTTGAAAATAAACCTTGAGTTCCGAGCAAGCTAGGTTCGGCTCTTGATCGCTTGATACTTGAGTGCTTCTAGTTTATATCCCGCTGCAACAGTTGGTATCAGAGACAAAGGATCTTCACCATGCCTCCGAAGAAGAGTCTTCAGCAGCAACACGATGATCAATTGGAATTGGAATTGTTATTATCTATTTAATTAATAATATTTATATTTTAATGTTTATCTTCTAGAATATTCTAAAGAATATTAGGGTTTTATGCTTTCTTATAAATAGCCTATTATGGCCTCCTTTTGTATTCAGTTTATAGATATTGATTAATCGAAAGATTTTAAAGAGGTTTTGTTAAACCACTGTGAAGAGTATTAACAAACCCTAGTTTTCGGGTATTCTCAGAATCAACGAATCTAGTTCTATCCCTAGAAGCTTTCGCCTGCATCACACGACCTCTCGGAACTCTTGCCATTAGACCCTACACTTCCCAAAGCACCACTAAGATATTAGAATCCATAAAACAGGAGGTCACATAATCAGTCAAAATCACACTTACCGCGGAATGTCTTTAAAGGCCGAAGAGGATGATTCTAAGACTCTAACTGATTAACAACATATAATCAATTTAATGCATATTCTCAGACATCCAATTACACTGTCCTAAAACCGTCTAGTCTCTGATACCAAAATGAAACAGCCGGATTTTTTTTTAGTAAATAATTAACCCGAATATAGTGTTTCCATAAATATCAATTCTCAACGTTTAATTTCAAAACAACAATAACCAGCGAAATATTAAATCCATTAAAATAACCCACAATTAATCAACCTATACCTTCCAATAAAACAATTTAATTCAATTAAACCAATTCCAATTTAAACTCACTTCCAGAATTCCAACTAACCAAATAATTATTCTAGCAACCTTAACACCAAGTTCCACTAGAACTACAATAACAATAAAACCCCTAATCATCCTCTTCCTACGCATGATTCCGCGATCACACTTTTCTTTTACCTGCAACACATGGGAAAAAGAGTTGCGTTAGTATTATCACAATTACTCACGCAAAACTATGTTGATCACACAGTGAGGCGGTCATCCCGTCTACCTGTTGCATAATAAGGAATAAGAATGCCAAAACTACGCAATCATTCAACATATCACACAATAAGTTTCCCATAATAATATGAATAATCAACAACAATCATGCCATAATCACAAAATCAACAATCCATAACAATTCCATAAACTCAATCATCGATAATCCTAGTATTCAATTCCATAACCACGATCACGAACTCACCTTAGCTTAGAACGATTGAACACAAGGCTACACGAAAATCAGAGCCTCCTACTCGACCCAAAGCTATTGATTTGTCTTCTCTATCCATTAAGTTTTTCCCCTAAAACGAATTAGGATTTTCTGAAAAATAGAACCAACACTCTGACTTCAAATCAACTCTTAGGACATACCTTACCTCCAAATAACGATCGAGAATATGATTCGGAAACTAGACACTAAGAGCTTTCTAATGATATAAAAATAGTCGCCTAACTCTCTTTATAACTCCGACAAAACAGCCTCAAAGTAGTCTGATCACAGACCCAATTATACACAGACCTCTCTCACGAAAACCAAGATATCTTAGCATACAAAACTAAATGACAAACCGATTTGCCTCATGGCTAGCTAAGAGAAAGGAAAACTTGCCCACAAAATGTCACGATGATCAGAACCGATTTGATCATCCGATCCTCTTCTCTAACACAAGGTGACATAACTGCCTCTTCCCCCCAATTCACCAAAAACCAATTCTCTCTTCTCATCTTTTCTCAATCACGATTTCTTGGCCTCTCTCCATAAAAATGAGGTTGCACAACCTTTTATACGTGATCCGAGGGTTTCATAACCCAACCTGAACCAAACTGGATAGTTAAAACTACACCGGACCTATGATTTTAGTTTGCGCGCGTTACAGTGACATTTTATGGGTAAGTTCTCCTTTCTCTTAGCTAGCCGTGAGGAAAATCATTTTGTCATTCGGTTTTCTATGCTAAGAGATATCTTGGTTTTCGTGAGAGAGGTCTGTGTAGAATCGGGTCTGTGATTAGACCACTTCGAGGCTGTTTTGCCGGAGTTCTAGAGAGAGTTAGGTGACTATTTTTATATCATTGGAAAGGTCTTCGTTTCTAGTTTCCGAATCATATTCTCGATCGTTATTTGGAGGTAAGGTTTGTCCTAAGCGTTGATTTGAAGTCAGCGTGTTGGTTCTATTTTTCAGAAAATCCTAATTCGTTTTAGGAAAAAACCCTAATTGTGAGTTATAGGGATAAAGAAGGTGAATCAGTAGCTTTGGGTCGAGTAGGAGGCTCTGATTTTCGTGTAGCCTTGTGTTCAATCGTTCTAAGCTAAGGTGAGTGCGTGATCGTGGTTATGGAATTGAATGTTAGGATTATCGATGATTGAGTTTGTGGAATTGTTGTGGATTATTGATTTTGTGATTATGGCATGATTATTGTTGATAATTCATATTATTATGGCAAAGATATTGTGCGATATGTTGAATGATTGCGTAGTTTTGGCATTCTTTTTCCTTATTATGTCACCGGTAGACGGGATGACCGCCTCACTGAATATTTGTGATAATACTCACGCAACTCTTTTTCGCATGTGTTGCAGGTAAAAGAAAAGTGTGATCGCGGAATCATGGCGTAGGAAGAGGATGATTAGGGGTTTTATTGTTATTGTAGTTCTAGTGGAACCTGGTGTTAGGTTGCTAGAATAATTGTTTGGTTAGTTGGAATTATGGAACTGAGGTTTAAATTGCAATTGGTTTAATTGAATTAAATTATTTTATTGGAAGTTATGGATTGATTTATTGTGGGTTATTTTGATGGATTTGATATTTCGAAATTGAGTTATTGGTTTTCTGCTGATTATTGTTGTTTTGAAATTAACCGTTGAGAATTGGTATTTATGAAAACATTAGATTCGGGATAAATATTTATTTATTTATTTACTAAAAAAAAATCCGGTTGTTTCATGATGGGTTTTTTTCAGGCTTGAAAATGTGTAAGTGGTGGTGTTTCTCTTGTGGTTGCTGTTATGTGTTTATAGGCAAGTTGTCGGATCTAGGGTAAATCCCTTGAAGAATTATAGATAATCACGAAAAAGGATAATATCTTCTTTAATAGGAGTAGGCGATTGATTGATTGCATATGGCGAGTAGTTGATCACTTTGAAAATTTGAAGCTAGGCAAAAAGATAGGATGCATCATCTATCTAACACATATGTTGTGACTGATCGATTGCTGGTCTATTCCCAGATGGCATCCTTCTCAAACCTTCATGACATATCATGGTTTTTTTATCAGTTTTCAACCATGATATATATGGTTTAGCAAGTATTTTAGTGTTTTTAAAGTTTTTTTGAATTTTCACAGGTTATTGTACGAACTAGGGTTTTTTGGAGCTTTATGGAGCCTTTTTTGGAGTAAAAGCTAGCAAAAAGGAATGAGGATTTGTTGACGCAAAACGAATTTTTTTTTTCTGCATGAGTTGGTGTCGAGCGACACCAGGAAGGGTGTCGGGCGACAATTCAGGCAATTCAAGAATTTCCAATTTGCAAAATTACCCAGAAGTTTTAGAAGTTTACATTTTTTACCAAGATCGTGTTTTGGCTATTAAATAGGAATTTTCGGCCATTGTTTAGGTGATCACATACTTACATATTGCTTTTGAGACCTAAAGATATTGAACTTTTTGTTATCTCTTTCTCCATCTTTTTTAATGTAGTATTGTTCGATTATGATGATTGTTTCAATTGCTATGTCTAAGTAATTTGCTTGTTAGGTTTAAGAGTCTTCAAAGGAGTATGATAAATTCTTAGACTTATATGATTTGTTAGGAAACATCACTTGGTTCTTCATCTAGATTGTTTTAAATGCTAATTCTTGATTAATCACATTGAATTCAGAATTTAGGTTAATCAATAGATGTAGAAACACTATTGATTGCCTGAACTATATCAGATGAGCAAATTATATATATGCAATGGAATTTGGTTTAGATAATTTGTGAAGAATTGAATATGTGCTTTAAAGCTTTTTTAACTTATTGAATTTGCAAAGAAATTTGGGATTTAGGAAGTTATACATAGATACTTTTCACAACAAAGTTGGTTAACTTTACACGTGTTTTCATCTTTAAGAATGGATCTTTATAAAAGTCCTAACAGTCTTTTTGGCTACAATTTCGATTTTTCCGCAAATTTTTCGAGGCATAGCGTTTGTCTCTTTGATTTAAAACTCGTAATCTAACCGATTTTATTTACCATTTTCGTTAGTCATTTATTTTCTTGCTTAGCTTGATTCACTACCGGAAAAATAGGTATTCATAGCACTTAACGATAGCGTTTAACGGGTATCTGCTATGATTGATAAACGCCTGAAATTTTTATAGCGTTTGTAAAATTTAAAACGCTATGCTATGATTGGCGGTAAAACAAATTGTTGTGGCGCTTATTTTGTGGTTCTCTCAATGCTTTGTCATAACACATATGATTTTTTGAACACCATGGTATGGTTATACCGCGGATGAAATTTTTCATTGCCTGCTCAAAAAAATAAAATAATAAAACAAAGTTAATATTAAATAGGAAAAAACTAATATTAAATCTGAAAACAAAAAATAAAACCTTTGCTTTCTCATCTACTCTCTCGACTCTCTTTTGATTTCCTTTCACTCTCTGTTTCGATCTCTTGAATTCTCCCTCTCTATCTCCATATGAGTCTTCTTGATCTGTTGAATCCACATCTCCATCTGTTGAATCCTCTCACTTCCGGTCTCCATCTGAGTCTCAATCTCTCTCAAACGCCGTCTCGATCTATGACGCTCTCGGTCTCAATATCTCTCGGCTCAGTGTCCAGCATCTTCTTTCGTATCGATCTACAAGAATATAGCTCTATTCGTCTTCATCTTCATAGATCTACGACACTGGAGGTAATGAAATTGTCTTTGGGTTTTAGATTTTGTAGAAAATCATAGGTTGTAACATGAATGTTTATATTAATTGACCGATTATTTTGCTCATTTGCTTGAATAAAGTCTTTGAAACTTGGATAAGTATTTTAAATGTGTGATTTTCGTTTCAATTTGGGATTCGATCTTACGGTTTTGGTCAAGTAAAATATATGTGTTGTTAGACTTGTGTAAGGTTTGAATTTGTGTGTATCTAATTGATTGTCTGCGTATTTTAATTTCACACTATAGAAGAAGTGTATTTAATTAGTCTAATTGTTCTGTTTGATACTCTGCAGATTATTGTTTCTCATTCTTGAAGGTTTCAAATCTTTGTTATTGTGTAAGTCGATATTCCACCAACATTTTTGTTCTTTGATTTGTGTGAGTGATTTCATTTGAGTGAGTGATAGTTATTTTAGTGTTTGATCGATGAAACTTCTATTATGACAATTGTATGTACATAAATGGTGGTGGAGGTGTGAACGTAAATTTGTAAGATGGACAAGGCATGGGTTTGGCTTCCTAGGTATGAAAATGGTTATTATGTTCATTGATTTCTTAATTAAAAAAAAATGTGGTCTATGTTTTTACTTTCAATTTTATTTGGGCCTATTTTCATAATTTTCCCTTATAAATTTGATACTGGATTATATTGAGATATGAACATGGTAATGTTTATCAAACATACAGGGCTAGTCTTGAGTATTTAGAAGGAGCAAAGAATTTTTTGAGTGCATCAGCAAAGAGTTTAGGCAGTCCAGTTGAGATGTTCTGTCCATGCATCAACTGCCGCAATGTTTGAATTAACTACTAGATACAATAGTGGAGCATTTAGTGATTAAGGATATGGATCAAAAGTACAAGAGAAATTCTTGTTGGAGTAAGCATGGGGATAAGAAGAATGATATGTCAGATCATGTTCTAGCATCGGAAACAGAGGCTTTTGAGTTGTTTAAGACGGCGTATTTTTCTGGTGAAGGCAGTGAACAACCATCTAACCATAGTGGAGATGAGCCTGAGGATTGTGAAACTGTGAAAGATTCTGAGTTTAGAAATAAGCTGAGAGATGTAGAAACTCCACTGTACTCGACATGTTCTAACTACACCAAAGTTTCTGCAATCATGGCCCTTTACCATCTGAAAGTGAAGAGTGAAATGTCAGAGAACTATTTTGATCAGCTTTTGAAGACAGTTCATGGTATGCTACCTGTAGACAATGTTCTTCCAATGTCTACAGATGATATGAAGAATTCCTGAAGGTTTTTGGTTTTGGCTATGATATCATTCATAGATGCAAGAATGATTGTATCCTCTATCGTAAGGAGTATGATAAGATGGATTTCTGCCCAAGATGTAAAGCTTCAAGATGGGAAATTGATAAGGTCAGCAGTGAGGAAAAGAAAAGGATTCCAGCAAAGGTGCTAAGGTACTTTCCTATAAAAGACATTCAATAGGATGTTTATATCAAAAAGGATAGCTAAGGATTTACGTTGGCATTTCAGCAATGGTTCTGTAGATGGTAGAATGAGACACCCTGTGGACTCTATAACGTGGACGTAAGTTAATGACAAATGGCCAGAGTTTGCTTCTGATCCGAGGAACCTTCGACTTGGTCTGTCGACAGATGGAATAAACTCTTTCTCTATGCAGAACACAATGTACAGTACTTGGCCAGTTCTGTTAGTTAACTACAATATGCCTCCAACAGTGTGTATGAAGGCTGAGAATATCATGTTAAGTATGTTGATCTCTGGTCCAACTGTGCCAAGCAATAACATTGATGTGTATCTAGCACCATTGATAGATGATCTTAAAGATTTGTGGAATGAAGGTATTGAGGTGTATGGCTCATTTATGAAAGAGAAATTCACACTTAGAGTTGTGTTGTTGTGGAGTATAGGTGATTATCCAGCTTTAGGGACATTATCTGGATCTAAAGTGAAAGGAAAACAGGCATGTAATGTATGTGGAAAAGATACTCCTTGTAGGTGGTTGAAATTTAGTCGAAAGTACGTATATTTGGGGAATAGGAAGCGGCTCAGACCTGGACATCCATACAGGCGGAGAAAAGGATGGTTTGACAACACTTTTGAGGAAGGGACTGGAAATAGAATACAAACTGGAGCTGAGTTATATGAGACGTTGAAGGAATTCAAGAATGAGTTTTTAAGACAGTTAGACAAGGAAACTAAAAGGAAAATAACTGAGTTATCTTTAGATGAGATGGTTTCAGAGGAAGAATACGAAGAAAACGATGATCAACGGCGGTGGAAGAAACGATCAATATTCTTTGATCTACCATACTGGAAGGTAATAGTCTCTCAATATACAGGTTTCTCATTTAACTTAATATATCAATTATTCTGTTTGTCTGATGAACTTTGAATTTTTTGTTTTAGGATTTGCCGGTCCGTCATAATATTGATGTGATGGATGTGGAAAAGAACTTGTCTGATGCCATCTTAGGGACCTTAATGCATACAACTAAATCAAAAGATGGCTTGAAAGCAAGAAAAGATTTGGAAGATATAGGAATTCAAACACACTTACACACTGAAGTTCAGGGAAAAAGAACGTATTTACCTCCAGCAGCTTATTGGATGTCAAAGGAAGAAAAAAAGCTCTTTTGTAAGAGGTTATCCTATTTTAAAGGCCCTGATGGATACTGTGCAAATATCTCGAATTGTGTTTCAGTCAATCCTCCATTGGTTGGTGGTCTGAAGTCACATGATCATCATGTCCTCATCAAAATCTATTACCTGCGGCTTTTAGAGGGTTGCTGCCTAGAAGACCTAGAATTGCAGTGACTCGATTGTGTTACTACTTCAACAGATTGTGCTAGCGTGCAATCGACCCAGAGATGTTGATATCATTAGAATCTGAGGTAGTGGAGACAATGTGCCAAATGAAAAGGTTCTTTCCTCCATCGCTTTTTGATATTATGTTCCACCTTCCTATACATCTAGCAAGGGTGGCATGTTTGGGTGGTCCGGTACACTTCCGCTGGATGTATCCCTTTGAAAGGTAGTAATTAGTTAACAAATCTCTCTCTCTTATTTGTGTTCTTAACAATACTTAACATATATGCTTTGTTGTTGAACTGTAGGTACATGAAAACACTTAAGGCATATGTAAAATATTATGCTAGATCGGAAGCGTGTATGGCAGAGGGGTACTTGGCTGGAGAATGTGTGGCCTTCTGCGTGGAGTTCTTACGTGATTCTTTACCAGTTGAAGAATCACTGAACCGTAATGAAGATTTTGATTCTGATGAACTTGTGCTTGAAGGTCGACCACTGCATAAGGCTACAGAGGTTTCTCTTTCAGACCAAGAGAGAGCCATAGCACATCGATATATTTTAATGAACATGGCAGCTATGTATCCGTATGTTGAGTAAGTTTAATCTATTTCACAGATTATATAGTTTAGTTACAGTAAATAAGGTTGATAATTTTTGAATTTGGAAACCAGGATGCATTTGGAAGAATTACAAGCTATAAATGTTCGATGCGCTAGAAACGAGACTTTGTTATGGAAATTTCATAACGAACAGTTCCCACAATGGATAAAGAAAAATGTATGTACTAATCTTTGTATGCCATTACTTATCAGTTTCCATTTTCACGTTTCTCATATTGTAACATTGTTATATTCACTTCAGATACCTACTAACTCAAAGGATCATTCAAAAAGACTTTGATGGTTGGTTTTCGGACCGAGACATACTGCTGAAAGCCATAACGGCTTTGTGATTAACGGGCATCGATTTCACAGAGAAGATGTAAAGCAAAAGACTCAGAACAGTGGAGTGACATATGAATCTTTCACTATGTGTATATCTTCTGCACGAGATGCTAGGCATATGGCAGATATAGTTACTTATTATGGAGTGATAAAGGAGATCATAATGTTGGACTACCACATGTTCTCTGTTCCATTATTTAAATGCACTTGGGCCAACAGTAGGAATGGTGTGAAGGAAGATGATGGCTTTACGCTTGTGAACCTTCATATGAACCAATTGTCGTATCTTTGAGATCCATATATTCTTCTTTCGCAAGCGAAACAGGTTTTTTACTCTAAAGAAAATGACTACTCACCATGGTATGTTGTTATGAGGGCGCCTTTGAGAGGATATCACGAGTTAGAGACAAAAGAAGACTTTGTTGGTGCACCTTTATCAGTACAACCAGTTGAAGATCTAGGGAACCAGTCTTCCGATGACGAGAGTTTCTATGTTGGGGATGACTGTGAAGGGGTCCTAGTGGGAGAATTTTTATTGGCATTACTATAGTGGGATTTCAAAGACATGGGCTTCATTTTTACAGTTTTTTATTACGGATTAGTAGTGTTTTGTGTGATTGTTTTTTGTTTTCTTTTTGTTTCAGAACCATTTCTAAACAATAGAAGGGACATATTTATTGTCTGGTGTTTCAGGATCAATGATGGTGAAGAAGAGCGAAGGAAACGTACGACACAGCTCACGCCAGCTAGGCTTGGCACCACGTCCTCTTGTTAAGCAGCGAAAAGAAAAGAAACAGAAGATAAAAAAGGTAACAGACATTCTGATTGATATTAATGCTCAAGAAGTATTACCACCTGTAGAAGATGTGGGTGAAGACACATGGAAAGAAATCGATGATCATCAAGTTCCTCAAAATGTAGTACCTGAAGCAGATAAAGAATTGGTTGATGGTGAAGTGCTTGAAAGAGAAGGTAATGATTTAGAGAGAGAAATTGTTGAGGAACCCTTATTTGAGCAAGCTGATGAAGAGCTTGGGGCTGCTAGTAAAGGAGCAGAGTCTCAGGTTGGTGGAGTGGAAGAAGAAGATGTTGAAGAACAATCAGAGGCAAATGATCAAGAGTCACAACCAACTGCAGAGGAAACTCAGCCAAAGGCCACTGAAGAAGGACAACCCGAGAAGTCGGACAGAAGTAAAATGAATGTAAGAGGAAAGACCAGGATGCGTAAATTGGCTAAGGAACATCGGGACATTGTAGATGTGGAATTCAGTGAACTCGGCGAATATGCAGGCAAAGGATCAATTAAATTGTTGTCGTTCCTTGGTCCTCTGGTCAGAGAGCATTTACCTGTACTACTTGATGATTGGAGACTACTAGACGAGCAGACTAGACACATACTATGGGAGGAAGTAAAGGTACATATATACAAAGTAATATTTATACAAATAATTATGATCTTTTGGCATTAAACTTTTGCCAATTCTATTAAAGGGGAAGTTTAATATGACAGAAGAATGGCAAAAGGATTCTGTTTTCAAACAGATGGGTTGTTTGTGGAGGTCTTTAAAATCAAAACTAGTTACACAAGTTCGAAATGCAAAGACTGCCGCAGACCGACTTAGCTTAAAACCAAGCAACATCTCATCTACTACAGCTTGGAAAAACTGGGTTAGGAGTAGGTGTACCACAGAATTCAAGGTTAGATAAGTTTCTTTATCTCTTTTGTTAGTCTTGAATTGGATTTGGATAATAAGTAATTACATGTATTGGGTTGTTGAATGTAGGTAAAAAGTGACAAATACAGAGAAATGAGGAAGGCTCAGATTCCACACACCACCAGTCGTAAAGGAATGTTTCATCTATGTCAGGAAATGGTATGTGTCTTAATGTAATGTATTTTGGTGTTAAGAAGAAAAAGTTCGTATATTGCTGAAGAGAATGTCTTGATTGTAGAAAAAAAACAGTTCAACCCCTAGTACGGTTACTAGGAGTAAGATATGGATAGCGGGACACACTCATTCCGATGGTACACCTGTGAGGCCTGAATTTGCAGAAACTATTGTAAGAACTGAATTTATTATTAGTAGTTAGATTTAAACATGTTCTCTTTAGGTTATCTTATATAAGTTATTTTGTTATCCAATATATATTTCAGGAGCAAATACAATCACTCGATAGTCAAATGGACTCCACATCCGGTGATAATATAAGAGAAGATGCTGTGAGCCAAGTGTTGGGAAGAGACAAACCTGTGCGAGTTAGAGGGATGGGCAGAGGGGGTTACTATTACTAAGCTAGCAATCCAACATGTTAGAGACGCGTTCAACAAGAAGGTTGAAGCTACACAAGCTGAAATGCGAAGCAAGATTGAAAATTTGGAGAATTTAGTCCATAATTTGACTAGTAAAAAGGTAAGTGTTTTTGTGTATCTAAATATGATGATGCCTATACAAACTAAGTCTTTACCAATCCATTTTTTTCTCAGAATGTGGCTTCTGAATTTGAGTTAAGTGATGTTACCAAAGGAGGACTTAGGTGTCAGCTTCTCGATTGGTTTTCTACAAATGATGTTGTTGTAGGTGAAGGTGAATTCTGCTCGGCTGAACCAATATATAGGATTGGTCACATTCCACTAGGTCCCAACGCGGCGGCTGTTATTGTGAAGTCTGCTACAAACCCAGATGCAGCAGTCTGGAGGCCTACAACAGATGTGTATTCACTTTCACAAGCTATAGGAGTTAAAATTCCATGGCCAGCTGATAAAGGATTGTGGACACCACTCTTAACTCCACAACTGGCAATAAGTCTCCTGGATCCATAGTAATTTTGATTTATGTCGTTTATTTATACTGTTTAGAGCTAAATCATTAGATCACTAATGTATATCATGTCTCTGTAGGATACACATGGAGATGAATTAGTTGACAGATGCATAATTATTGATTGGACTATAGATGAAGTTATTGCAGAGGGTATACTGTATTCAACTGATCCACAACACAAGGTCAACGATATATCTATTGGTCTGAATGCTGCAGTTGTGAAGGTTGATCTGGTGATTAAGCATGATGCTTATTTGTGGAGACCAAGTGCTGAAATGTTTATGATGGGTGATGCACTTAATGCGAATATCGCATGGCCAATTCATAAGATTCAGTTACGTAATATGCCTGAACGAGACGTATCAGCGAGAAGAACAAATCCGATACCTTTTCCCATATACTGTGGATATATTTATTTATTGTCTCAAATTTTGTTGTTGTTGCCATTGATTTCTGATCAATGGGTTTGACATTTTGATTGCTAGAGTGCAAGTACCAGCACCACTGCCACAAAAAGTCCAAGGAAAAGATGTATCATGATGGATTGCAATAACTCTGCCCAAATTGTTGCAGAAGGTCGAGTAACTTCAACCAATCCAGCAGATGTTGTCCATTTTGTTCCTTTAGGTCCTAATGCTAGCAAGGTGTGGGTAGAAGTTGCAAAGATTGGTGGTGCAAGTGTGTGGAAACCGAATTCAGAAATCCAGTATATTTCTGATGCAATAGGCACTACAGTGGCTTGGCCTAATGATAAACTAAAATTCCTGTGAACATGTTCTTTGCTCTGCTACATTTTAAGTTGTGTCTTCACTTTGTCTTCTATGTACTTGGAACATGTACTTTGTTGTTGACATTTTAATTTAGTTGTTTTAAATTTGATAAGGCTTTTTCGTTTTATGACATATTGTCATGTCTGTAGAAAATAAACACATACAAAAATTTAAACATATAATTCAATGTATAATGTACACATAGATTATGGTTTAAGGTTTAAGGTATAGTTTAGGGTTTAGGGTATGGTTTGGGGTTAAGGGCATAAATTGAAGAATTCATGAAATTTCTTTCTAATTTGATTTATCATTTAGGGTTTAGTACATGGAATAAAAAAAATATAATTCATGGGATGTGTGACAAAAGTTGGTTTGGGGTTTAGGATTTGGACATTGGGTTTGGTTTTTTTTGTCTTTTAGTATATCTTCCGAAATTACATATTACCAAATTAGTATATAAGACAAAAAATTTGTTTCATACTAAGAATACAAATTTGAAAAATATTTATTTTTTCCCAAACATACAAACTAACAATGCATGAGAACTTAGTAAGTATTTCATCCATACCTTATGTATCACTCAACTTTAGCTATATGATGTTACTTTCTTAATGTTTTTAGCAAATTGAAAACAATAAACTTCACAAACAGTTAACACAGTCAACAAAAACTCATTTGTATAACACATTTTTATTTTAATAATTATCCAAACATTTAAAAACATATGTAAAAAGACCATGATAACTCAAATAAGTCTTCATAAGACGAGAACCAATGGGAAGAGATCATTAGGATCGATAACGTGGCATCATCTCACATCGTTAGATCGTTCCTTCCCCATATGCTTTTCTAGCTCTCCGATTCTGCCCCAGTGCTAAAGCTCAAATCAATGACGAGGCATAATTCTAACTCTTTTCTTATCTCTATCTCTCTGTTGAAAACTCAATCGACAATAACGAAAACTGTGTCGAAGAAAACTCTTTCTTTCTTATCTCTTCATGACGCCATTGATAGTTGATCTTTCTTCTTCTATCACCTCCTCCTTCATGACGCCGTTGACATTCCTCCTCTTAAACATCTTCTATCTCTTTCAATGGTACCTCTCTTATCAATGTTTTCATCTCAACCTTTTCGTTTCTTTACCTCTCTCGATTTGTCGATTCATAAAACTGCTAATTTTCGCATATATTCAGATCTGAAAATAATTAGGTCTTTTTTACATACTTCGTATTCAGATCTGCTTAGTTTATTCTATTCATTTAATTATTATTTTCTTTCTGAAAATCGTTAACAACCCGGGTTTATTGCAGGGGAAAATGATGTGGAGAGTGTAAAATATGAGGAGACAATTATGCATTGGTTGTTAATACGGGTTTGTTTAAATTTGCATTGTTTCTAGTTTGCTACAATTATTCAGTGGTTGTTGTTCTTACTTCCTCTATTTCCCAATGTAGATTACACGCAGAAGCAAATAATCAGTTATGAGGTAAGAAAGTTCTAGACCTTCGAAAATTTGGTTGCATTTTTGTTCTACTTTTTGTATGATTTTAGTTCCACCTTTCTGATCCAGGCCCATTTCAATAAATGACGGCCCAAAACAAGAACCAAACTAATTTCTTCAAGACCAAATTTCTGAGATTGGAAATCTATGAGTGTGGCAAGTTACCAGTTATATATATCACATTTCAGGAACAAATTTCATAGATTAGAAGTCCAACAATGTGACATTTACCAATACTTTTTACTTATCTCATTGATTTTGTAATAAGATAATCATTTATTACTTTTTGTAATATTTTTGTATCAGTATGATGATGATGATTATAAATAATAATACTATATGATATTGCTCTTGTACATATACCAAATAAATATTTACTGCATGATTACCCGCAAATCCGGAACAAAAACTAATTACATGCTTGATACAATAGCAGCTTCCGCAAAGCTATACTCGTATTTACAAATGCTACGAGTCAAATTTACAAATGCTATAAAAATCAAAATTTGACTAAACAAGTATGCGAATAATGACAAATATCAAAAGCTATAATAAATATTAAATAAATGCTATATTAAATAATGTAAATGTAACAGAAAACAATTTCTATTATATTTAAATAACATTGCATATGTAAAACCGCTATATAAAATGAAATGACGATAGCAGTGCCAAAAACGATATAAAATGTGTGAATCCTATTATCGCGGGCGATGATACAGTGATTTATTTAATGCTATGGTAATAGATTGATAGCGTTTTCCGGTGCTACGTAAACCCATTTTTCCTGTAGTGATTCGATTATGAGAATTTGCCGTGCAACATTAAGTCTTTAGGGATTCGATAACCTTTTATATTATAACTGCGATTATGTGCACTTATATTGATTTTTCTAGGGTAAAACTTAGAGCTATCAAGTTTTTGGTGGTGTTGCCGGGGAATTAATTGTTGCCTAGAGATTTTTAGTACTAGAATTCCGTCTAAGTTTTTTTCTTTTTGGTTACTTACGCGCTTTATCTCTTTCTCTTATGTGTTTCACGTGTATGCCTAATCGCAAAACCAAAAGCAACAAGGATCAGAAGCTAGTCAAACTCGATAACCAAGAACTAGCAATCTTAGAGCGTGCAAACAGGAAAGCAGTCAAGATGGCTAATATGTTAGTGCTTACTTGGGATACAGTTGGTTTATTGTTTGATGAAGAAGGGAACATACGCATTGCGCAAGGTCAGAAGCTTAATGATAATGGGAACGTGATTGTAGAACAGCTGCTAGAACAGCTTGAGCAGCATAACGTTGAAAAGAACGAAGCAGTTAGAATACTTGTTGGTTACAATATGCCTGATCAATTCTAAGCCAAATGATCTGCGATCAGACCTCCTGCTTTTGAGAGGCACGATTTTCAGATTCAGTCTTAATACTATACTCTCGTGGGACAACACCGGTTTCATGAACTTTCTAATGAGCATCCCATGGATCAAGTCAAGATATTTGAGGATCTGGTTGGTGGCATCAAGGCCAGTGGAGTCAGCAATGACGACTTGTTCTGGAAGATTTGCCCATACTCTCTTGCAGGAGAAGCAACTATCTGGTTGAAATTACTTGCTCCAAGTTTGTTGACCCCATAGAAAGCGACGAAGACTTAGTTCTTGAACCACTTCTATGATGATGCTAGATCTGAAGAGCTGAGAATAAGAATATCTACCTATTCTTAATGACTTATGAAATCTTCCAAGGCGACATTGATTTATTTCTAGTAATATCAAAGAGATTGTCCACACCATGGGTTTAGTGAAACGCATCAACTTATCAACTTCTTCAGAGGCGTTGATTGGAGGTATCAGATGGCACTGGATTCAACAAGTAATGAAAATTTTAAGACGAGAAGCCCACCCGATATTAGGACTCTTATCAAGAACTTGGCTTCTAGCAATAGCACAAAGATTGCAGATTTTGAAAGGCAGATGCAAGATAAAGGTTTAGAGGGTAGGCACATTGCAGAGGTTCATGCTAAGTTGGATTCAATGCATAGTCTTTTGTTGGGAAAGAATAAAAAGAGTGTTCACTTTCCTATTAAAGTTAAGGCTATTGAAGAAGAGGAAGCTGAAGACGACAACTGCATTGGTGGAGAATATCAAGGTCAAAGGTTTTACTATGGTAAAAAAAACATGGATTTCAATAACTCGTACCAGTAACTAGTTCAGAGTAGTGGCTACACCAGGACTTATGGGAGTTCATCTAATCAATCACCACCACCCAAGTGTCTAGAATCAAGCAAGATTAATTCAATGTTCGAAAGGATTCTTGAAGGTCAGCAGAAGATGACAGTTGATTTCAATAGTAAGATGGATGCCATGTACATTGACTTGAATGGGAAATTTGAGGCTCTTAACACCCATTTGAAGAAGCTAGATACTAAAGTTGTTCAAACAGCTTAATCGGTTAGAAGACTAGAAGGGTTCCTTCCAGGTAAAACTAACACAATCCTAGACAATATGCCTA
Source organism: Draba incana (assembly GCA_963576765.1). NCBI lineage: Eukaryota > Viridiplantae > Streptophyta > Magnoliopsida > Brassicales > Brassicaceae > Draba > Draba incana. The sequence continues at coordinate 33,132,501 of OY755204.1, read as the reverse complement.
TTCGATCACTTTGAGGTGTGGAAAAAAGGTGATACTAGCTTTTGAGAAGGTTATAGAAGAGAAAGAGTTCTTGGAGACTAAAGAAACCGGATAAAACTCAATATTCGAGATTGCAGAGCAGAGTATCGAGCGATAGTACTTAGGGTATCGGCTAACACGCAAGATAAAAGAAATCAAAAGGAACTAATGCAACATGTTCTACACCGGTTTTTAAAGAGATACAACTAGTGTTCTAGAACTCAAATCACTAAGGTAGAATCTTTGCACTTTCGTGGCTCCAAAACCAATAATTACTACCCTAATAGACTCAACTTTTCGATGGTTATTACAAGGTGGAATCACGCTGTAAGATTGAGATTTGATTGCTCACTAAACTTCTTAACTAATCTTTCGAATTGTTAAGACGCCTAGCCTATCAAATACTAGATGCGGTCGATACAAAATCTTTTGGAATCGGTACCAACCTAAAATTGGTCCCTAGGTAGCTAATCTAGATCACGCCTTGAGAATAAATAAAGATAGAGAATCAATCTTGAAACAAGCTCAATAAAGATGTAAAATATGCAACAAAAGAATTTTAAAATAACTTTATATCAAACATACAACTACTCTACATGTTATGAAACATGGAGCAACTAGAGAAGTTTATAAAACAGTAGATTTGTGATAGATAACTGCTTGGCATTGATGGATTTCGAAGAACAAAGCTTGAGAAGAATATCATGGCCTTCATCGCTCTTTAACAAGACATAAGATGAAGAACTAAAGAGAATAACGAAAATACATGTTTCTTATTTATCTCTGGTGCCTAGGGCTGCTCTCCTTCTCTCAAGAGGGTAAAACCATGTATATATAGGTGTAGGAAGAGGTTCTAGGTCGGCAAAGGCTCTAGGGTTTCGGCTCGGGCTAAACGTCTTTTTGTTGAAAAGTGTCCCGAAGTGGCCACGGCACCGGACGGTGGTACTGGTCATGGCCTCGTGTCTGGAGTCTGACCAAAGTTCTCTCCTTGTGATTGGCTTCAGTTAAATGAGCCGGCCCATGGGTTGGATTGGTGCTTAGGCCTGTTTTGGACTTAATTTATCTTCGAGGCAGAACAACATGTCTTTAGTAAAACTTGAATATCTTCTAAAATACAACTCCAATTGACATAATTCAAACTCCATTGGAAATATAACTCAAAGGGATATCTCCATATGAAATTTCATCTCCTTCCAAGTAGGTTTGATCCTCTGTCTGAGTTGATCTTTCTGACGGGTAATTTCTGTCTAACTTGGGAAATTATGAAATCTTGAACTTTAAGAACTTGGATTGGCTCATTTGACCTTGATAATTTGTTATAGGACAAAGAATACTCATTTTCTCCTTTTTACGTCCTTTTTGATGATTTGACCTATATAACTCTTAAAAACCAAATATATGAGAAAACTACCTCTTTTGATAGAAAAGCTTATTATATAGTATAAAAAATAGATAGAAATGGATAGTAAAAGTGGTAAAATACCATGTATATCACAAGCACTGTTTAGAACCTGAAGATAACACGAAGAAGGTCCAAAACGTTCTTAGGTTGACTCCTTCTATTGCACATCATGAAGTCGACAAATCAGCAAATTCAAAGGAAAAAAAGATCCCATATGTTGCATATTATGTTTTGACATCCAAGGAATGTAAAAAGATGTGGTTCATGTTAAGTTGAAGCTCAAAGGGACCTCAAAACCTTTCTCCAAGTTCAGAATTATCGTCCCTTTGGAGTTGAAAGAGAGAGGAGAGGTAGTTGTCCAGGAGATGATGCAAAATATTATGAAACTTTTTCTTGGTCCTTGGAAGTATGAAGGAGGAATGCTAGCTTCAAGGGATATGGGAGACACAATGCTCCTCACATATATACTAAAATCCTGAATCCCGACACAATTAAGCTAATGACTAAAAGTAAGCGCTTAGTGGGAGGCAACCCACTAGTAAGTATACATATTCTTCTTTTACTTTGATTTTTCAATTTGAACTTTGGTTTTCTTCTCTTTGTTTCAAGGATTTTAGCTATAAAAAAATAATAAAAAATTGAAACTGATGCGCGATTGGTGTCGCTTGACACCATGATGGTGTCGACACACCTGCAACCAGGATGTCGATACACTTGCTACCAGGTACATTTTTCTAAAAAAAAAAATTCCTTTTTATTTTATGCCTTTCTCTTGGTTATTTTCACACCAGGACGGTGTGAAGTAAGTATGGGGGAAAGTATTCATCGTTTACTAACGTTATTTTCTTTTTTTACTCTTTGAGTCAGTCTAAGTCGTTTTATTGAGTCAATGTTGTTGGAAACTATGACCCTTCTTTTAGGTTATTGGATTGTCTTTTTCATCCATGTGACCATTCTTGCAGAATCAATTTTGAGAATTAGACTAAGGAAAAATCCAAAGCTGGGAATGTCTTCGGAGAAGTACATGGTGGTCTTATTTGGATTGATCTTGCATTATGTGGATTACAAGTTGGAAAGAATGGTTCGGTGCTCTAAGGGAAGTTAAGTTCAGTCTTAAGTCAGTCTAAGTCGTTTTATTGAGTCAAAGCTAACCAGTTAACCAGAGACTACCCTTATTTCCAGTAGAATTCACTAAGTCTAAGCTAATTCAATGGTCTTATTTGTGATTGGTAATAAAGGGTCTGACTCCTCATTCAAACCTGCTAAATATCGGTTTTCAAGCTTGATATATATGGTTTATCGAGTCTTTTATTATTTTTAGAGTTTTTTTGAGTCTTTACGGGTTATTGTACGAGGGAGGGTTTTTTAGAGCTTTATGGAGCCTTTTGGAGTCAAAGCAATCAAAAAAGAAAAAGAATGAAGATTTATTGAAGTAAAATGAAGAAGAACAAAATTTGCGTGAGTCGGTGTTGAGCGACACCAGGAAGAGTGTCAGGCGACATTTGAGGCGGTTCAAGAATTTCCAATTTGGAAAATTGCCTAGAAGTTCCAGAAGTTTACCTTTTTTACCTAGATCGTGTTTTGGCCATTAAATAGATATTTTCAATCATTGTTTAGGTGTCACATACTTATCTATTGCTTTTGAGACCTAAAGAGATTTGAACTCTTTGTTATCTCTTTCTCTATGTTTTTAATGTAGTATTATTCAGTTGTGATGATTGTTTCAATTGCTATGTCTGAGTAATTTGCTTGTTAGGCTTAAGGATCTTCAAAGAAGTATGATAAATTGTTAGACTTATATTATTTATTAGGAAACATCACTTGGTTCTCATCTAAATTGTTTTTTAATGCTAATTCTTGCTTGATCACCTAGAATTTAGAATTTAGGTGAATCGATAGATGCGGAACCATTATTGATTACTAAACTATCTTAGATGAGCAAATCATCTATCTGGAAAAGAATTTGGTTTAGATAATTTGTGAACAATTGAATTTGTGCTTTAATGCTTGTTTAACTTATTGAATTTGCAAAGGAATTTGGGATTTAAGAAGTTATACAAAGATACTTTTCGCAATGGAAGTTGGTTAACTTTACATGTGTTTTCATGTTTAAGAATGGATCTTTATAAAACGCCTAACAATCTTTTTGTGTACAATTTTTATTTTCTTGCGGATTTTTCGAAAGCCTAGCATTTGTCTCTTTGATTTAAAACTCGTAATCTAACTTATTTTCTTTACTATTTTCGTTAGTCATTTTTTTCTTGCTTAGCTTGATTCGATTACGAGAATTTGTCGTGCAATATTAAGTCTTTAGGGATTCGATAACCCTTTATATTATAACTGTGATTCTGTGCGCATGCATGAATTTTCTGGGGTAAACTTAGAGCTATCACTTCATCGAACAATATCTACTAAATTTGGCATAACTTGAGACTGAACTATCATATATTCACGATCGAATATGAAATTTGTAGCTGACATTCTTCTCTATTGTGTGGTAAACTTGAGCTCGATCTAACGGTGATAACATTTCTATTTGATGCAAAAAAACATTGACGGTCAAGGATTATTGTGTCTTGAAAGTGCGTATTTTCAATTTTGTGGTCCAAACAGATGTTGTCATAATCATAAGCAAGAAGAGATCGGAAAATTGTCCACTGAAAATAATCAATCTCCATTGTAATTATTGAAATAAAAGAAGCATTAATGGGTTAGAGAGCCACCGATAACAAATGCCGACATCCCAAAAAATCAAAGGAAGAAAACGGTTTGTGTAGTCGCATGTTGTTTCGCTTGAGAGAAGAGATTATTATTGAGATTATTGTAGGGTATTCTAAACATTAATAAACGGCCTTTGAGAGTCAATATTTCGAATCACGGGTTAGACGTTTTATATTATGCTTTTTGTCTTGTACTTAGATATCATAAATAATACATTACATATGCACAAATAATTGGATATAAATTTTCATTAAATAGTCATTTCGGTTTCAAAGTTGTTCCATATTATATTGGGTTTGGATGATCTTATTATTTAGTATCATTTTTCTTTGGAATGTTAAATTTATTAATCAACTAAAGAGTTTATTTACAAAGAACCATATGAAGAACATAATTAGCTAGGCTAATGCCAACCTCTAGCATGGAACCATCGTTGCAGAAGGCAAGCCGAGGATCAACCTGATATCGTAAAGAAACAACCCTACTACGAACTGATTTCTCTACGAGGGGAATTCCTATAGCTGATTGCTCGTTTCACTCTTTTTAGATGTGGTAGAATGTGGACTAGAAAGCAAGGCGAAGCAAGTGGTAAGAGAGAAGATCGTACTTGTGAGTAGATAGTCTATGAAGTTTGAAGTGTAGCTTCCGGATCTGGATCCGGGGCGATTCCCAACAAATCACCAACCATGTCAATACAATTTGTGGAGGAAAAGGGGCACGTAAAGAACAAATAATCCCTCGTTTTAACCGGCTCCCCGCAGACTAACCATGGTTAGATGCAAACCCATTGACGTGTGTCTTGAACCGGTGGACAATTGATTTTTAATCGCCAACACTGTGAGCAAACCAACTAACATTTCTTAATTTTTTTTTGATCTAATTATTCTAAAATTATATGAAATATAGTTATTAAATATTTTTAGAAACTAAAATACAAAAACAGAAAAATGTTTCATGGATAATAATCCTAGTTATTATCATTAAATATTGTAGGACTATCATTATTTGCATTCTATAACAACACGAAGATTAGTGTGACCACAAGAAACACGGCTCGAATGTACCCCATCTTCATGTTTCTCATGGATCAAAATCTTGTTCGAGTGGTTATCATTTTTTGATGCATCATCATTACAGCCATCATCTTCAATTATTGTGACCACATGATCATCATGACATCTGGTCGGCATGCCACAAACAATGTTTTTAGCAATTGTTTTCTTGGAGAGATTAGGCGGTTCAATCTTATTCTTAAATCTTGCAGCGGACGCAAGTTCATGTTGGCATTTTAAAATCTTCTCGGTCAGATTAATAATATCAATGAGCAAGGAGGTTGTCGTCAAAAGTGAGATCACTTCTAGTGGCTCAACTTCCTTCAAGATGCCTGAATTAAGTAAGTTGGTGAGGGATTTCCAGGCCGATTTTGCGTTTTGAACATGAAGATCTGAATAAGATGGTTTGATCATTTTCTTTAACGAAATCGACATTTTTTTCAGCGCTTTGCCAGACTCCGAACTCATTCTTCTTAACGGTTCTTCTAATTTATGTTTTATATCGCTTGACAACTGAAATTTATAAAAGATAAAATTAAAAATGAGATGTATATCGATAAAAAATCTTATAAGAATGGGATAAACATTGTCCAAACAAAATAGGAATAAACAATCTGATCATTTTAGTTTTATAGGTTCTCTAAATATTGAAACCAAATTACGCTACTTTGAGTACACGGTATATAATTCATGTATTTCGGTTTGATTTTCTTTGTAACGTTTTATGTTTGTAACATTATATAACACAATTATTTAACTTAATTTTCTTGAACTCCTCATTTCTGAAAATATTCAATTTTACAAAGATGTAGTGAAAGAATACCTGAACATCTGCATTAAGATATGAATTCAGGGAATGAATTCGATAAGCACACTGTCGGATTAAGTCACCGAGAACTAGATATTGTTTCCAAGGGTGGCGGAATCTGAATTGGCCGTGAGCAGGTTCCCATTTCGCAAAATTAGCCTATACAAGAAAACGACAAACCGAATTATGAGTTTGTGAAAAGACAAGAAATAGAGTTAAAATGAAGCAAAGAAGGGAAAATCATAGTTCACCACTTACCAAAGATTCCTCATTGCTTTTTGAGTTGAGAACACTTTTATAATTGTCCAAATCTATTTTTCGTTTGTCAACCGCTACGGTGTCACTATCTTCGACCACTTCGCAATACTTGTCCCCAAAATCTGCCAATCTCAAAGTTTTATTTTTCTTCATAATAAAAAATAAACACTCTTTCATTTCATGTCACGGTACAAATATTTTGAATCGAATATACCGACATTTAAAATATACAGCCAAGTTGCCACACCGAAATAATATATATAGCTCTTTTAAAAACCACTTACTGAAGTTTTTGTTCCAAACATCATTAGATTTATTTTTTGAAATATCATTAAAAATATATATTTTAAAGTTACCAAAAAACCCTAAAAGTTAGGGCTTATAATTTACGTTTTTGGTTTGTGTTAACTATTTTAGGTTTATGTTTTATTTGTAGGGTTTAGTTCTGAAGGTTTAAAGTTTAATTCTGGTTTGTATTTTTGGAAAGCATAAAATTTAAGTGGTATTTTTCAAAAAAAACTAGTTGTGCTATTTTAGAACACAAAACTTAAATATATGTTATCTATGAGAATTGCCCTAATAATATATTATGCATGTGATTGAGTTTTATAACAAGAAAACACCAGTCTCTGAAAATTCCAAAATCAGATTTTTTTTTGAAAAAAAAAACCATAATCTCTAACACATACTCCCTCTGTTTTTTGTAATTGATGTTGTAGGAAAAAAAATTGTTTCTAAAAGATTGATTTTTTACATTCTCAATCATTTTCAATGAAAAAATAATGATGAATTGTAAATTTCAAGACACATTAATTGGTTTTATTGAATTACTATTGGGTTAGAGTTATAGAAAATTGTTTAATGCAAAAAAATAAGACATTTATAGCTAAGAATTAATGTGTTTTTTTAATAGGTGTGAAAATTCTAGAACATCAAACAAAAAATGGAGGGAGTATATACTTCTAAAAAAACTTCATTTTATTCTGTAACATATTTCTTAAAAAACAACAAACATGCGGAAGCAAGTAAAAGAACTAATGTGAACCTTTTACCGCAATAAAGAATAATGCAAAGAGTCTGGAAGGAACTAAAGTACCAAACTAACCTAGTAAGCGTCATGATGTTTTCATCTGAAAAAACCTAATAAGAATCATGATGCTTCCATCTGAAAAAAAAACTTAATTAAAGGAGATACCTAACAAGAAAAGGGAGAGTTTCTCAAGGTTTGTGGCGAGAAGTGAATGAAGATCTTGGCCGGCCCAAACAGGACATACAAAGATGGAGATAAGGACACAACTGAGTCCTCCGATGATCACAGTTGAGATTCTCTTATGGGTCAGCATCAAAACCTGCTCCTCTCGGAACCCCGACACTGATATCAACGCAAATGTCAGTATGAATATCAACAGACTGTAATCGTATCTCGCCTTCACCCGCGGGAAGAATCTCACGAACGTGGACAATGTAGCTGTAATTAAGAACCCAACAAGGAAAAAACACATTAATACTTGTTCTAATTAAATTATGTATTAAAGTTGTGATTGTTTGAAACGCCAATCGTGTTTCAGGATTCTTGTAACAGTTAAAAAACTTAACTTTCGTATATTAAAATTTACTTTATAATTTGTATAGAACCCTGAAAGCTTAAGAATACAACATATACCTTAGCTCTAGACTATATGACTATTCCCAAACAAAGATATTTAAATTTGTTGTTTGAGGCGAGGTAACATAAAACGCCATACTATATATTATGTAAAGGTAAAAACAACAGTGAATGAAAAAACACAGTCAAGCATGACAAAATCATTCTAGTTATACATTTAAGAAGTAGTTGGTATATATATATATATACCTTGTATAAAGACAAAGATTGCGAGAAGAATGCGTTCTCCCGTTCGGCCAGACATGCTAGCAAGGTGATGAGCTCCGATTCCAAGTGCCCCGGCTAATAGTGTTGCTGCTAATCTATTAAGTCCTTTCCCAAGCGTAGCGCCTACATATATATACTCCATCTAAGTTTATTATACCGGAAATAGAAACGAATATATAGCTATAAACAAGTGATCAATCATGTTGTTATCCAAAAACATTATTTGGTGTATGCATGAAAACATTGTAACAATCCAAAGCCATGATTTTTTTTCCAAGGGTGTTCAGATCATATGTAGTGTAATTGTAGACAAAACCAAAAACAGAGAGGTTAAAATATAGAATAAGAAAACGGACCAACAGAGAATTCGAAGACAACAACAACGGTCATAACAGCCCACATTGCATTCACACCAAAACTGTCGTAGAGAGGTTGGTAATAATAGAAGGAAGAGACTAAGGCAAGTACCAAACCCACTTTGAACGAGTGAACTACTCTTCTTGGATCTTCTTTTGCCACTCTTTTCCCTTCTCTCACAATCTCTCTCACTATTTCCATATCTATCTGATTTAAGAGATTGATTTGTGGTTATCGCATGGTTATGTCGATGACCAAGCATATTTATAAAGAGAATGAAAGAGAGAAATTTGACATCCGATGGACAACTTATACAATGATATTAAATTACGAATATCATGGCTTTGGTATACAGCTTATCAAACAATTATCATGGGTTTTGCTTAAAACAATTTTCAATATATTCCAAAATTTAAGTTTTTAAAACTCATACGAGAAGGTCGTTTTAGAATTTTTATTTAGAATTTATTACAAAATCTGCCATAAAATTCATTTTCAAATCTCCCATAATCCTTTAAAAATATGTCACTTTTTGTCTTTTAGTGGAAGGCAAAATGACTATTTTGCCCAATAATCTCCACCACATATTTATTCTTTCTCTCTTTCTACATTCCTAATGGATGTATTTCTTTCTCTCGCTCTATCTTGAAACCAATCTCTCTCTCTCTCTCTCTCTCTCTCTCTCTCTCTCTCTCTCTGAGATGGACGCCTACTCTATGGTAGATTTTGTATTTTTGTCCTCCGACACAGACGTTTAGTCTGTGAACGTCTTGTCTTGTCCTCCGATGTCCACCACATATAAATTGACAAAAACGGTGGTCGATAATGTTAGAGACGGTTGTGAACATAGCCGGAGACGGTGGCCATCGAAGGACAAGAAATACAAGACAGAAGACAAGAAATACAAGACACGGACGTTAACTCTGTGGTAGATTTTATATTTTTTGTCCTCCAACACGAACTTCTAGTTTGGTGACGTCTTGTATTTCTTGTCCTTCGATGTCCACTACAAAGACGGTTACAAAAACGGTGGTTGACGGTGTTAGAGATGGTAGTGGACATAGCCGGAGATGGTGGACGAGACGGTGACCATCAGAGGATAAGAAATACAAGACGAAGGACAACAAATACAAGACGGAGGACAAAAAATATAAGACGGAGGACATGACGATGGTGACCCACTAAACTAATTGGTTATTATTTCTAAGGGTAATTTTGTCTTTGCACAGTAGACGTCCGTACAGATTGTGGCAGATTTGGAAAGGGATTTCAATTTATGGCAGATTTGAAAAGGTCATTTAGACATTATGACAGATTGAAAAAAAATTCCTTTTATTTATATTGTTGCATATAAAATAATTCAACTAGATACAAAGAATAACCTTTAGTCAAGTAGCATGGTGGGGTTTTTCACTCCTCGGTGGAGTTTATCACCTATACATCGGCTTCCATACATGTATGGGCCAATGTCAGCTTAGACATGACTCTACAATGGCTTAAGTCCCATAGAAAAAGAAACACGGGCCCAACAAACCCTCGGTAGTGGAGTATGTTATCCAAGGGGTAAAAGATTCGAGGCAGATAAGAAAACCGATACAAGGTATCGCCATCCAAGAAAGGAGCACGTGGCATAAGTCCTCTTATTAGGGGTCAAGCAAAGTAGGAAACACCAAGTTATAGCGCATTAACATGTTTTCCCTCTCTATTGCTGTTTAAATTTACGTGATAATGATAGGGTAAAAACAGGTAACACATAACAAAGCTGATTCTATGAAGCACCCCGACGCTTGATCCGACGCAACAGAGCTGCCAATAGTATGAGGAGTCAAAACGCATAATAGTAGACTAAGCAGTCAGGCAAGTGGTCTGCAAAGTCATATGAGGCAGAGAAAAAGCACTCAAGTGCAACGTACTTAGCCAGACCCGAGGATGCAAGCCCATATCAGATCTGGAATATAGTACCCTATATTTAAACCCGGACAGCTAAAAAAGTCTATAAATACTACACTTTCTAATCCATAAAATGATCTTGGTTTTTTTTACTCTAACTATATAGTAAAGAGCTATATTCTAAGAATAATATACCTATAGTCTTGAAACTCTTTAATTTAGGTTGTTTAGGGCAAAACCTCATGGATCTCTCTGTTTCTCGTCTCCGGTTCCATTCAGTCTTTGATTGGAACTCTTCCTGATCTATTAGGTATCTCTCTCCTTTTTGTTCCCTTCCTTCTTTTCCCGCTAAATTTCTTACTCAAACTGCTGATACTTTATGGATCCTTCATTCTTTTGGGCTCGAATTTACCCTTTCTGAACTCTTGTTTTTGAATCTTTCTTCTCTGACCCCCTTCGACTCTCTGTGTTTAAACTCTCTCATTCCTCTCTTATTGCCCTTTTTCTAACTTGAGCGTCAAAAAGTTGTCAGAAAACTCTCCAATCATGTTTTCCTCGACCTTTACATGTTTGATGACTGTGGAGGAGCGGATAAAGGAACACATTCTTCCAAAATAATTTACCGCCAAAAGGAGGGGAGATTGAAATCACTATAACTAGAAAGCTCACAGTAAAAAACATCACAATACAAAAGAGGAAATAAAACAAGACAACCACCAAACATACAATAAATACCGAAGACGGTTGGGGGCCCACGGCCGAGCCAATGAAGAAAGAATAAGGACATCCTCAAACCCAAAGCCAGCAAAGGGAAGGTACACAGAACCAAGAAAGTGAATTATGAAACAAAAGCTCAAGAAGGGGCATAGAATCAATGTACCCACGACAAAGTGCAAGGTCGACCACAAGCGAAGAAGTGGTGTTGACGAGAAACATAAAGGAACAAGAATTCATCGAATGTACGAGTTCCAAAATGTTGTATAAAAAAACTAACAGTGGAAAGAGATGCTTCAAGAAGCAATACAAATGGAGTATATGATAAGAAGGCTGGCCGGGATCAAAACCTAGGACCGTAAAGATGGTGGAACAACAAAAAGCTGAAGAATATTCTCAGCAAAAAATGGAGGACCGGCAGAAAGGAATCCCCACCTGAGTAATGGGAAGGAGGTATCAAACAAGTGAATAAGGGATGTACGAGGACATGAACCTCTTGCCCCCTGGAGCCCTAGTGTTGGGGGCATTAAAAATGCTAACAAGGATCTCGCCGACGAGGCATAAAATCCTAAAAGGCCTTTGTACGAGCAAATTTCCTAGTGAAAACCATCCTGAACCAAAACATTCCAGGGGCAAAAAGTGGGAACCCATAAGAAGAAGAAAATCATGGTTGCAGAAATTTTAAAAAGAGCTTACAAAAGGAATGTTTCCCGCAAAGGCAGGAGGAGGGCAAAACTCTTTACTAACAAGGCGGCACGCAGAAAGGTTGTGAGTGTTGGGAATGTCCTGAAATCAGACTTGTATTCACTCTAGTAATAGTTGTAGTGTCGAGATTAGACATTCATATGATACTAGGTGATCATAATGTTTTGCTAGAAACCTCTGATGATCTATGAGTTGTGAACTCATTGCTAGTATTATATGATCCTACAGGGTCACACACCTAAGCAAATAGGATGCGCTTTATATGGGAATAATCATTAATGTAATGATCCAGATGATGTGTATTTGATACACATTAATTTGTGTTTTAAAGAGTGCGTCGATCGACACAATGTGTTGTGTCGATCGACACGGGCTAAATCCGAAATAGGGATTTCGGTTTAACGACTTAATTAATTCTGACTCGGTTTAGGATAATTAGGTTTTTCTCCAGGGCCTATATATAGAGATATGAGGCACGACCTGGAGAATAACCTTTCTGATAGCCGTCACTCTGAAACACCAAATCCCTAAGGAGATCTGATCACCGGTTCTAGCAATCCGGCGGATTCCTATTTGTGTGCGTGTGGACTATCCGTAGAGGCATAGCATTTGATATGCTCGTAATCTCGATTCCCTGAATCAATTCCGCTGTAAAACTCCAGGTATATTCGAGATCTGTTCTTATAAAGTGTTGTTTACAAACCCTAGATCCTAGGAAAAGGAATTCTCACTAGGTTGTTTAATAGAGATTAAACCGGTAAACCTGAACGAATTCCTACAGTGGTAGCAGAGCGTTAGGGTTTAACAACTTGATATATAGGAACTGTAAATCGATCTGATCAAATGTTAATAGCGAAAAACGTTTTCTGTAAGATTCTTGTTCATGATCGATCTGTTTATTGATCGTGTCGATCGACACAATGGTTGTGTCGCTCGACACGATCGGCTCTGTGGTTTTATTTGAAAGCCCTAGTCATGTCGATCGACACAAAGAGTTGTGTCGCTCGACACGTACAAGTCTGCCTTGCGTTTTGATAAACCGGTTCAATGGGATTGAACCGGTTATCGAGCTTGGTTAAGAAATCAATTAAACTGGTTTATTTCGGTTTAATGCGATTTGGTCACGTCGATCGACACAAGTGTTGTGTCGCTCGACACAGACCAAGATCGACCCGGTTCAATTGGATTGACCGGTTATCGATCCGGTTCAATTGGATTGACCGGTTATCGTAAAATCGATTTGGTTTGGTTCATGTCGATCGACACAAATGTTGTGTCGCTCGACAGATACCAAAACCGACCCGGTTCAATTGGATTGACCAGTTATCGATCCGGTTCAATTGGATTGACCGGTTATCGGAAATTGAATGTGGTTTGGTCATGTCGATCGATGCAAATGTTGCGTCGATCGACACAGACCGGTTATTGAAATTTTGTGTCGGTTATCGAATCCGGTTCAATTGGATTGATCGGTTTTCGATGAACCGTAACAGAAGAGTAAGTGTCGATCGACACTAAGGTAATGTAGATCGACAGCTTAAGCAGATTGACGGTTAGTGAACCTGAAGTCAAATAACCGAACCGGATTCAATGAAATTGGGTCCCTGAATGCATATTTGATATGTATTAGGATTAAATGTTCAGTTCCTCGACTAAATATCAAGTGTTCTGGATGTCTTCCCAATCTTGTCAGCTGTCAAGATTTGTGTCATTGCGTGATAGGCTTGCAGTGCAAGGTATCTGCAGTTACATGAATAAGGCAGTAGGTAATTGTGTTGATGGGCTTGCAGTGCATGGCATCAACTGTTACATGACAGAAGAGATTGGTTTACTTGAATGGGCTATCAGAAGTTCTGGGCCCATAGACATCAGGTGGACAAAAACATATGATGTTTTATCCACAACCAAGAGTCATATTGGATATGATTAGCAAAGTGTTGCTTACCTGTATAGCTGAGATTTGAGTAACAGCCAGTGGCTTGCTCGGGTTTTAGTGAAACATGGATCTTGGATCATTATATTCTTTTGAGGAAACATAGTTTTGAATATAATGCGAGTTTTCTTAATTGTTAAGATTTCTCTTTTCCTGAATATCATAACTGATTTTTCATTTTCTTATTTCAGTTATGTCTAATCAGAACTCATTCTTGTTGAGATCCGTCCTTGAGAAGGACAAGTTAAATGGATCCAACTTCCTTGATTGGTATCGGAACTTGAGAATCGTTCTCAAGCAAGAGAGAAAGGACTATGTCCTTGAGAAACCTCTCCCCGAGAAGTTAAGGTCCAATGCCTCTCATGCAGAATATGATGCTTGGAATAAGCATTATTATGATGTGGTCGATGTGAGCCGTCTGATGAGGGATACCATGAACTCTGAATTGCAGGGGCAATATGAGAACGTGGAATCGCCTATCGAGATAGTCACTAGCCTGAAAGATATGTTTCAGGAGCAGATTCGAACTGAGAGATACCAGACGGTTAAATCTCTGTTTGAGTTCAAGCTACCAAAGGATGCTCCAGTAAGTCCTCATGTCATGAAAATGATAGGTTATATTGATAACCTGAGGAGACTGGATTGTTCTATTAGCCAAGAGTTGGCTACTGACGTCATTCTGCAGTCCCTGCCGACGAGCTATGATGAGTTCATCAAGTACTACGTCAAGAATGTCTTGACAAAGACGTTGACTAAACTGCATGATATGCTCAAGACAGCTGAGCTCAATGTCAAGAAGGGCAAAAGGTTTGTGAAACCTAGTAAAGACAAGGGTGATAGAAAGGCCGTCCAGATTATGAATCAGGACAAGCCCGGGTCTATCACTAAACCCATGTCTGGCCCATCTGATGATGATGCATGCAGCTACTGTGGGGAGCCAAGGCATTGGAGGAGAAAATGCAAGAAATACATGGAAGATACTATGGAAATAATGGAGATGTATGACACTCCTTATTTAGGTATTTGTGTTATTTCAAGTTCTATCTTATGGGTATTAGATACCGGTTGTGGTACTCATGTTTGTTTAAATATGCAGGGCCTGAGCAACAGTAGAACATTGAAGAAGGGACGAATGGAGGTGTTCAACAGGAATGAAGCAAGTGTTGCTGCATTAGCTGGAGAAAGTGTCCATTTGTAGTCGCCTTCAGGCTTGGTTTTAGAAATTAAATTATCGCTATTGTGTATCTGCTATGAGCAGAAATGTCATTTCATTTTCTTATAAGGATATGAGTGATTTTATTTTGATAAAAGACAAATGTTGCTCTTTTGATCTTAATAATACGTTCTATGATAGCACCCCATTAGAGAATGGGTTTTATGTCTGAAACCAATCTATGCCTGTCTATAACACAAACACTAATCGGTTCCCTAGCATTGCCGTTTTGGGCTACAGAGGATTCAAAGGTTCCATAGTGATGGGCTTTTGGGCTCATTTGATTGTGAATCATATGTCAAAAGAGAATCCTGCTCATTGGGCAAAACGACTAAGGCCTCTTTTAATGAAACAAATGAGAGGGCCAACGAATTATTGGGCCTTATACATACAGATGTGTGCGGCCCGATGAGCAACAGTGCTAGAGGAAACTTTAGTACTTCATTACTTTTACTGATGACTTTAGTATGCATGGCGATGTCTACCTAATGAGTCATAAGTCGGAATCCTTTGAAAAGTTCAAGGAGTTCCAGAATGAAGTACACAATAAAATTGACAAAAGTATTAGAGCTCCTCGATCAAATCGCGGAGGAGAATTTTTTCTTCGATCCGATCGCGGAGGAGAATACTTAAGTCAATAGATAAGTGATCATCTGAGAGAGTGTGAAATTGTTTCACAAGAATTGGATCTTATTGGATATGGTTCGATAGATGATGAGTCACAAAGATCTTCCATTGTCTCTTTTAGAGATACGCTCTAGAAATGTCTGAGTTTACACCAAATAGGGTTCCATCAAACACAATTGCAAAGACACCACATATGATGTGGACTGAAAATGTTCCAATTTGTCTTTCCTAAAAATTTGGGGTTGTAAGGCTTATGTAAAATGTTTAATAAGCTCGCACCCAAATCTGATAAGTGCTACTTCGGAAGGTTATCCTAAGGAAACCAAGGCTTACTACTTCCACAACCGTTCTATGAACAAAATGTTTGTTGCTAAGAACTGTGTTTTCTAGAAAAGATTGTCTTTCAAAGAAGAACAGTGGGAGTGAAGTAAAACTCGAAAAGGTTCGAGAATCACAGGAGACTACTCAACCTGTTAAGGAAGAGGAGTAACTGGATCTGCAAAGAGTTGTAGAACCTACACCTGTGGTGCCTAAAGTTCGCAGATCCGAAAGGATTGGTAACGATCACGAGAAATATGGATTTCTTATGACCGATTGTCATGACTTGTTGATCATTGACAATGACAAGCATGCAAATTTTGAAGAAGCAGTGTTGGGCCAGGACTCCGAAAAATGGCTTGGAGCCGATAGATCCGAAATGGGATCCATGTCAGAAAACCAGTTATGGTACTTGGTAAATTTACCCGATGGTGTAAAAACCATTGAGGGTAGATGGATCTTCAAAAGAAGATTGACATGGATGGATATATTAAGATATATAAAGCTAGTTTAGTGGCTAAAGGTTTCAAGCAAATCATGGTATTGACTATGATGAGACCTGTTTCCATTCGCTATGCTTAAATCCATTCAGATTATACTAGCAAATGCCATTTATCATGGTGATGATATTTGGCAAATGGATGTGATCCAAATAATGCTGGGAAGGAATGCAAGCTTCATCGATCCATGTATGGATTGAAGCAAGCATCACGGAGTTGAAATCTTCGTTTTGATAAAGCTGTCAAAATGTTTGACTTCATCAGGAACGAAGAGGAAACGTGTGTTTACAAGAAGACTAGTGGGAGTGTAGTTGCATTTCTCATTATGTATGTAGATGACATACTTATTCTCGGAAATGACGTTCTGTTGCTTTAGTTTTTGAAACTTGGCTCGGAAGTTATTTTTCAATAAAAGGCGTAAAATTCTTGGAATAAGAATCTATAGAGATAGATTGGGTAGGCTAATTGGATCGTGTCAAGATGCTTATGGTGATAAGGTCTTGGACAGATTCAGTATGCATGATTCCAAGAAAAGCCTTATACCAATGGTTCATGGCATTTATCTTGGCAAGACGCAGTGTCCCCAGGCACAGGCTGAGCAAGAACATTTGAGTAGAATTCCCATGCGTAAGCAGTGGAATCTATCAAGAATGCCATGACCTGCACTCGTCCAGGTACTGCTTGTTTTCTAAGCATGACGAGTAGATACCAATATAATCCAAGTGAAAGTCACTGGGAAGTTACCAAGAATATTCTCACGTATTTGTAAAATACTGAGGATAGGAGCTTGGTGAACTAAGGAAGTAAGGATTTTTTGTTGAGAGTGATTAGACGGACTAAGACAATTTCTGGTAGGAACCTGATTGTGTCTTGTGTCTATACTGCGGTTTGTTGGAAAGGGTTCCAAGCAAAGCATCACAGCCTGCGGTTTGTTGGAAAGGGTTCCAAGCAAAGCACCGCAACCTCTCCCATAACCTAAGCATGAGTTTTACCCTCCTGTTGTAGGTATTAGATATATTAAGATATGATCTTAATTCTAGTGGGAGTTGTAAAGGATTTAGTTGTGTTATGATATTCATGCTGACATACTACGGTTGTGTCATAATGAAATTGTTTCATTTATTATTTGATTATTGGATAATCGAATAATAGTCCCAAAAATAATTTATGACATTCTATAGGTCATCAAGTTAAGGACTTGATCATGAAACCCTATGAGAATTAAATGTCATAGATTATATTTGTCCCCGGTCGAGGTTGTTAATGTGGGACACTAGCAACCGTGAGAGACTGGCATGTGAGGTGACTGATGACTAAGTTTCATGGAGTCATTAATAAGAGTATTAAAGTCAATCACGTGGATATATGTTGGAGAACATATGATTGGACATGACCCGCTAATGAGAACTCTACAAGATAGCTATACAAGTGTCATAAGAGATTCTCATTACGACTATAGAGTATAGTCCTTAGACCTGAGTTCATCATGATTTCTTACATGTGAATTGGTCCGCTTTGACTGTGTCAAACGTTATCCGTAAAAGGTGACTATAAAGGCATTGATTGGGCGCATCATGAAGTGTGTGAAGGAACAGAGGGATGGAACAAGATGGGATTTGTCCCTCCTGTATAGCAGGAGATAAATATCTCAGGGCCCATCGAAGATTTGATACTAAGAAATGTGTGGCCGCACTCAAACGAGCTGAATGTCAGCTGTTTGTCTTGTTAGTATAAGTCGGAGTTCGATGAACATGATTTTGGTTGAATAAGGATGACACGGTTCTTGCCTTATGCCAGATCGGGATATAGCGACAAAGGGATTAAAGGAATAGATGATTCCAGTACAAGTGGGAGATTGTTGGGAATGTCCTGAAATCAGACTTGTATTCACTCTAGTAATAGTTGTAGTGTCGAGATTAGACATTCATATGATACTAGGTGATCATAATGTTTTGCTAGAAACCTCTGATGATCTATGAGTTGTGAACTCATTGCTAGTATTATATGATCCTACAGGGTCACACACCTAAGCAAATAGGATGCGCTTTATATGGGAATAATCATTAATGTAATGATCCAGATGATGTGTATTTGATACACATTAATTTGTGTTTTAAAGAGTGCGTCGATCGACACAATGTGTTGTGTCGATCGACACGGGCTAAATCCGAAATAGGGATTTCGGTTTAACGACTTAATTAATTCTGACTCGGTTCAGGATAATTAGGTTTTTCTCCAGGGCCTATATATAGAGATATGAGGCACGACCTGGAGAATAACCTTTCTGATAGCCGTCACTCTGAAACACCAAATCCCTAAGGAGATCTGATCACCGGTTCTAGCAATCCGGCGGATTCCTATTTGTGTGCGTGTGGACTATCCGTAGAGGCATAACATTTGATATGCTCGTAATCTCGATTCCCTGAATCAATTCCGCTGCAAAACTCCAGGTATATTCGAGATCTGTTCTTATAAAGTGTTGTTTACAAACCCTAGATCCTAGGAAAAGGAATTCTCACTAGGTTGTTTAATAGAGATTAAACCGGTAAACCTGAACGAATTCCTACAGTGAGAAAGAAAAAAATGCCTACCATCGCCGCAATAACATGAAACGAAATCAAAGAATGCCGAGACTCCTTATACAAGGAATGGATTACCTAAGGTAACCCCATGCATGGAGGGAGGTGTCGCTGGGATGAATTTGTGGTGGTCGATGTACGCGGTGAAGGAAAACCAATGATGAAAGAAGCATTGATGAATTTGTTTAAATGATGATCAAGCTCTGAGATTCGAAGAGTAACATCCCGAAACCAAATTCAAGTAATTTGGAATGGGTGTCGATCGACACCAATGGTGGGTGTCGATCGACACCATTGTTTTGGATCAATTTCGATTTGAGTTAAATTGTTCGTTTTGTGCGATTCGGTTTGGGGAAAAAACCTAGGGCTCACGTTTATATGTCTAGTGGTATTCTAAAGGCAGAAAACGTTGAGGGAGAGAGATTTTGTGATCCTTGCGCATTCGCGGGTGTTAGATCATATGTGATGGAGTTTTCGCGGTGTTTATGCGTGGGATCGTTGTTGCAGTGAGTTCGTGGCGGTTAGCTAGTTTTGACGGTTGATTGTGATGATAATTATTGATTGTGATGTTTGTTGATGTTTTATGGTAATTGGATCGTGTTTTATATGTGTTGTACTCGCGAGTTTTGTACAGGTTCGGTTTCGGGAAATCGTGTGAACAAGCCATGAGAGGAGAAGGCTCGTTCTCTAGCTTCTACGACTGAAGTGTCGATCGACACCTCTGTTGTTATTGGGTCGATCGACACGATGTGTTGGTCGCTCGACATTATGTTTGACTGTGTGTCGATCGACACCTAGTGGTAGTGTCGATCGACACCATTAAGTGATTGTGGATTTTTGTGTTTTAAATTGTATGGTTGGTTGTTGTTTGGTCATTGCTGGTTAACTGTTGAGATGTACTTAGCATGTTGGTAAAATGACCGTCTCACTAAGTATTTGTTAAATATTTACGCAACTCTTATTCCCATGTGTTGCGGGTAAAAAAAATGTGTGATTGTGGAATCAAGGCCGGTGAAGAGGATGACAGGATATTTTATATGATTAGTTTTTGTAGTGAACCTCGTGTTTAGGTTGCTAGAGTTTTATGGAATTGATTAAATTGGAATGATTTGTTGGATTTGGTTTTTGATTATTGATTAATTGTTTATTGAATTATTGTTTGAGAATTTCTGCTCCATTATTTAGAAAAAAAATGTTGGTTGTTTCATTTTGGTATCATAGCCTAAACGGTTTTAGGACAGTGTAATTGGATGTCAGAGACTATATGTTTAATTGGTTATGTGTGTTTAATCAGTTATTAGTCTTAGAATAATCCTCTTCGGCTTTTAAAGAGATTCTGTGGTAAGTTGTATTTTGATGTTTGTGACTTCTTGGTTGCTCATGTTTCCTGTTCTCTGTGAGTGCTGACATATGGATACCGAAGCGAGAGGTTGTGGCAGAGATAAAGGTCGTGGTAGATGCTGGAGACGTGGTATGGACCAGTGTTAGAGTCATCCAGTAGTTCGCAGGTGTCAGCATCTTAGACACATCATGTAGGATCTGCGAGTGAGACCAACGCGAGTGCTAGTGTAGTTGTGGGTGCTGAGAGGGGCGCCGGGTTAGCTGGTGGTGGAGTGGGCCCAGGTGGGGGTGCTGCTCTAGCTCTGGGTCAGGATGATGTCATTGTGGGCTTGCTGACGCAACTGTTGGAGCGGTTTCCGGCGCAGTTCTGGTACCGACTCCAGCAGGGCCTCCGGTAGTTGAGGCGCAGCAGAGGGCTACAGTTGCTGAGCATCCTCCCTATCTTGAGATGATGGGACTAATGTAGAGGATTGGTACCCCTTGCTTTGTAGGCGGTGTTAGGCCGGAGGAGGCCGATGAGTGGCAACTTTCGATCGATTTCCTGCTGAGTATCAGGTGGAGTTGGCTATCCATTATCTCAGTGGGGATGCTCATTTGTGGTGGAGAACGGTTGTGGCTAGGAGAGCTGTTTGAACCTAGGGCGAGTTCGTGGTCGAGTTCAACGCCAAGTACTTCCCTCGGAAGTCGATGGATCGTCTGCATATGAGATTTATGGACCTTACTCAGAGAGAGAGTATTGTTCGTGAGTACGATGCTGAGTTCAGTAGACCGGTGGTTCATGCTGGCCGTAGAATGGAGGATGAGCGGACCCTTATGGAGAGGTTCTTGTAGGGACTTTGTCTGAGTTTTGGATCAATTTTGATTTGAGTCAAATTGTTCGGTTTGGGGAAAAAACCTAGGGCTCATGTTTATATGTCTAGTGGTATTCTAAAGGCAGAAAACGTTGAGGGAGAGAGATTTTGTGATCCTTGCGCATTCGCGGGTGTTAGATCATAAGTGATGGAGTTTTCGCGGTGTTTATGCGTGGGATCGTTGTTGCAGTGAGTTCGTGGCATTAGAAGCTCGTTTAATGTGTTTCGTCGCTGTCTCAATCCCCTAATAATTTCTTCTTTTTGTTTTATCGAGGTGAGTGCGCGATCGTGGGCTCATAAAGCCATTAGCTAGTTTTGACGGTTGATTGTGATGATAATTATTGATTGTGATGTTTGTTGATGTTTTATGGTAATTGGATCGTGTTTTATATGTGTTGTACTCGTGAGTTTTGTACAGGTTTGGTTTTGAGAAATCGTGTGAACGAGCCATGAGAGGAGAAGGCTCATTCTCTAGCTTCTACGACTGAAGTGTCGATCGACACCTCTGTTGTTATCGGGTCGATCGACACGATGTGTTAGTCGCTCGACACTATGTTTGACTGTGTGTCGATCGACACCTAGTGGTAGTGTTGATCGACACCATTAAGTGAATGTGGATTTTTGTGTTTTAAATTGTATGGTTGGTTGTTGTTTGGTCATTGCTGGTTAACTGATGAGATGTACTTAGCATGTTGGTAAAATGACCGTCTCACTAAGTATTTGTTAAATACTTACGCAACTCTTATTCCCATGTGTTGCAGTTAAAAAAAATGTGTGATTGTGGAATCAAGGCCGGTGAAGAGGATGATAGGATATTTTATATGTTTAGTTTATCTAGTGAACCTCGTGTTTAGGTTGCTAGAGTTTTATGGAATTGATTGAATTGGAATGATTTGTTGGATTTGTTTTTTTGATTATTAATTAATGGTTTATTGAATTATTGTTTGAGAATTTCCGCACCGCTATTTAAAAAAAATATTGGTTGTTTCATTTTGGTATCATAGCCTAAACGTTTTTAGGAGATTGTAATTGGATATCTGAGACTATGTGTTTAATTGGTTATGTATGGTTAATCAGTTATTAGTCTTAGAATCATCCTCTTCGGCCTTTAAAGAGATTTCGTGGTAAGTTGTATTTTGATGTTTGTGACTTCTTGGTTGCTCATGTCGTAGTTGTTATGGGTGCGGGAGCACTGAGCATCGAGTGGTGAGTTGTCCTAAAAAGGAGGCATCTCAGGATTCCAAGGTGTGTTTTCATTACAGATAGTCGGGGCATATCATGCCGATGTGTCTCAAGTTACAACAGATGGTTTTGTCAACGGTTCAGTCAGTGACCGTGTAGCTTGTGGCTCAGTTGGCGGCTGTGCAGCCCTTGGGTCAGATTGGACTTGCACCGCGAGTTTCTGCATTGGCAGAAGTAGGGCAGCAGAGCTGGGCGTTGATCACAGGGACCTTATTAATGGCTCAGTTGGCGGCAGTCCCACATTCTTTTTGATTATGGAGCATCGAACTCCTTCATTACTCCGGAGCATGCAGAGAGCATGGCTTCCAAAGCAATGATGGTGAGCTTTCAAGCATGGTGAAGGTGGCCGATAGAGGATTCCTGGCTACTTTTGGTTGTGCTAGATCAGTAGAGGTGCAGATTGTTGGGGAGTCGATGCCAGCAGATTTGGTTATTAGTCTGATGGAGTTGTACGATGTGATTCTTGGGATGGATTGGCTGTCGTACTACAGAGTCCATCTGGACTGTTATCGAGGCAGAGTGGTTTTTGAGCGTAATGCAGGGAGGTTAATGTTTCAAGAAGTGAGACCTACTTCTGGCAGTCTGGTAATCTCGACTATTCAGGCAAAGCAGATGATAGCGCGAGGTTACGAGGCATTTTTGGCAACTTTTTCGATGTCGAAGTCTAGAGGTAAGGTTGCTATCGGGGAGATCAGAGTTGTTCAGGATTTTGAGGATATGTTTCAGTCGTTGCAGGGATTATCGCCATCTCACTGTAATCATTTCATGATTGAGTTGGAGCCTGGGACAACTCAAATTTCTAAGGCTCCTTACAGTATGGCTCTAGCAGAGTTGGCAGAGCTGAAGAAGTAGATGGAGGACTTGTTGAGTAAGGTTTTTGTTCGGCCAAGTGTTTGGAGGACCGGTGTAATTTTTGAAAAAGAAGGATGGCATCTTTCGGTTGTATATTGATTACCGAGGACTGAACCGGGTCACTGTGAAGAACAAATACCCTCTCCCGAGAATTAACGAGTTATTGGATCAGCTGATGGGTGCTATTTGGTTCTCCAAGATAGACTTGGCGTCGCATTATCATCAGATCCCGATAGATGAGACGGATGTTCGGAAGACGGCATTTAGGACGAGATATGGGCACTTCGAGTTTGTGGTGATGCCTTTTGGTCTGACGAATGCGCCTGCAGCTTTTATGAGATTAATAAACAACGTGTTCAATGAGTATTTGGACGTGTTCATTGTCATCTTTATTGATGACATTTTGGTATACTCGAGGAGTCTAGAGGAGCATGAGGCTCATTTGATATTGGTTATGGAGAAGCTTCGTGAACTGAAGCTGTATGCAAAGCTTAGCAAGTGCAGTTTCTAGTAGCGACATATGGGATTTCTTGGTCATATCATTTCTGCAGAGGGAGTTGATGTGGATCCGGCAAAGATAGAGGCGATTCGAGATTGGCCTAGACCGAGTAGTGCCACTGAGATCAGGAGTTTTCTTTGCTTGGTTGGATATTACATGAGATTTGTCAAGGGATTTGCGAGTATGACACACTCTATGACGAAATTGACCGGGAAGGATTTCCTGTTTGTTTGGTCACCGGAGTGCGAAGAGAGCTTTGCGAGGCTCAAGGAGATGTTGACGAGTACACCTGTATTAGCATTACCTGAGTTGGGGAAGCTTTATACCGTGTACACAGATGCTTCATAATTTGGTTTGGGTTGTGTCCTGATGCAGGAGAGAATGGTCATTGCGTATGCTTCGAAGCAGTTACAGGGTAGTGAGCGTAATCGTCCTACGCATGATCTAGAGTTGGGAGCGGTGGTATTCGCTCTGAAGATTTGGAGATTCTACCTTTATGGCGCGAAGGTGCAGTACGGATCACAAGAATGTGCAGCATATCTTTACTCACCCGTTGGTGAATATGAGACAGAGACGCTGGGTTGAGTTGCTGGCGGATTATGATCTGGAGATTATTTACCATCCGGGTAAGGCCAACCAGGTGGCAGATGCACTAAGTCGGTGGAGAGTGGATTCGATCTGGGAGCGGGAGGTCGTGGCTTTAGTAGGCAAGATTAGCACTTTGCGGTTGTGTGCTATTTCGCAGAAGCCTTGGGATTAAAGGCGGTTGATCATGCAGATCTTCTGAGTAAGATTTGAGTGGCTCAGGAGAGTGATCAGGTTTTGATTGATGGTTCGAGGAGTGTTGGTTCTGAGTTATCAAGTCTCTTCGAATGGGATTATTATAGTTCGCAGGCGAGTTTGTGTGCCTAAGGACGAGATTTTGAGTCAGGAGATTCTGCGAGAGGCTCATGCGAGCAAGTTCTTGATTCATCTGGGAGCGACTATGATGTATCATGATCTTAAGCGATATTATCATTGGGTCGGGATGAAGAGAGATGTAGTTGACTGGGTCGCGAAGTGCGATACGTGCCAGTTAGTCAAGGCAGAGCATCAGGTTCCAGGTGGTAAGTTGCATAGTTTACTCATTCCGGAGTGGAAGTGGGATATGATCACGATGGATTTCGTGGTAGGATTACCCAACTCACAAACGCTATTTAGGTGATTGTGGACCGTCTGACCAAGTCGGCACATTTTCTGGCCATTAAAAAGACCGATGGAGTTGCGGTTTTTGGCTAAGAAATTTGTGAGAGAGATTGTGAGGCTGCATGGAGTGCCAGCCAGTATAGTGTCATATCGGGAGCCCAAGTTCACTTCTGAGTTTTGGAGAGCCTTTCAGGCTGAGATGGGCACCAAGGTGCGTATGAGTACAACTTATGATCCGCATACTGATGGTAAGTCGGAGAGGATTATTTAGACTTTAGAGGATCTGCTGAGGATGTGTGTTGGATTCAGACTATTCAGACTTTAGAGAATCTGTTGAGGATCTGCTGATTATTATTTATTAGAATTTACAAAAATTATTATAAAGATGATTTTACCATGAATAATTTTGTCCGACTGTTTAATAGATACACGACATACAATATTTTTTGCTATATGCTCATGATGGACACCTTCTATATTTATTGTGTTGAATCAATAGAAACGACGCTACTTACAAAACATTGGAGATCTCTTGTATGTAGAATAAATCATAGTATTTGAAAATCAAACTCTAGACCACTTGGTGTAGAAGCTTGATTCAAGAATAATAAATTTCTTTTTCATACACATATTTAGGTCTTGTACAAGCAGGTATAGACCATGGTACCAGCATCACTTAGGTTAATTTGAAGCCTCTACTTAATTTCATGTTTGATTTTGCCTCATGGATTAGCTCAACTTGCAACCTCTAGTCTATATTATACCCAAAAAAAAAAAAGTTAAGATCAATCGAAACATCTTGAATATTTAAATTTGGACTATGTCTTAGTGAAACGAGACTCGTAAACGTTCATCTTATCAAATTCTATGGTATACAAGAATAGGAAAAAATAAAGATCACAGATGACGACTTAAACTCCATATAGAATACGACATGTACTAAAGTAGATATGAGTTCCCTTTCGAAAAGAAAGCAAAAAAAAAAAAAAGGACAAGTAGTTCCATTTCAAAGTTACACTTGCCCAACTTCTAACCAAATATATTTGATATGTGATGATGGGATACAAAACCACAAGTTTGTTGGATATTCTCTCCATTAGCCCAAATCAATTATAATGGGATACAGAACCACAAGTTTGTTGGATATTCTCTCCATTAGCCCAATTTATTATGAGAAGAGTGATGATAATTATAAAATTATGGAGAAAGTTATAGAATGATAAAGAAGATTAAGTAAAGTTATGGATAAGAAGAAGTCTCTAAACTTATCAAGATAAGTTACCTTAAGATTAGGCTTAGAGATAATTCTAAATTATGTTATATAGATAAGTAGATAAAGATTAGAAAATATTCTACAGTAATGGATAAGTGTTAGCTAGGATAAGAAGTATAGAGAACTCTAGAATTATCGAGGACTTAAGGCACGCACCATCACTATAAATATGGGTGCTTGGTTTCATTTGTAACAATAACCTAAGAAGAACTAAAAGAAGAGTGTTCACTTACAATTTCTCTTGTAATAACCCTTTCTTATAATAAAATTATTTGACTTGAATCACTAGTTGTCTAATTCCCATCTTAATCACACAAAGAATATCTAGCAACTTTTCCTACAAAGTTGTCCTCAGAAGTGTATGCAGTTTCTAACAATAACGTAAGAAGAACTAGTTTTATCTAATTTTATGCCAACGGAAGATTAGAATATCAAATAATTCAATATTTTTAACAGATTAAGAAATGTCTGTAAATGTTAAGAAACTCATTTATAAGGAGCTAAATGTAATGGACAACAACTTGGTTTTATGATTTGATGGTTTTGTACTTCAATTGATAAGAAGTGGCGCAATAGGGATGACAAGGAAAATGCAGGTGCTGAGTCACCCACTCACTCTCTGGGTTTTCACAAGGAATCAAAACTTCCACTATGTATAATATCTTTTGAAAAGTATTTGAGAAGTCGATTCTTGATTATTTTCGATCCCAAATCACATTTTAGTTCTTAAGTTCATTCATTTAGTTTTCTCATACGGTTTGACTTTACATCTAAATGGCTTAATAAACACACTCGAAATGCATTTTATCGTGATTCACATGATTTTGAATCATTCAAATGTCATTATTCGCCAAACTTGTATAACAAAGAAAAACGAACTAGGGAGGTGGTGTATTTTTCTCACACGGTTTTAGCATCATGTATATATTTTTGCAATTTTTTCCCCACAATGCAAATAAAATCTCTTTTGTGTTAACTTTTTCAGTGTATTCGAAAAAATTAGAAAACTTATTGTCTGTGCTTTTAAGGGAGCCAAGTTGACTTACACGACACAATCCAAGTAAAATCGATAAAATGTGAAAATTAATACCTCTAGATGGTTTCGGTGGAATGAAGACCAAATACATATAGACTAACTTTGAAAATTTATGTTATTATTTAATTTTCTGTTTTTGTCTTACTTAAACGTATAGTGAGAGCAGAGCCGGATCTGAGATTATCGGGCCCTATACAAAAAAAAAAAATTAATATCCAAATATTTCTTTTGGGAAAAAATACAATTTTTTTAACAATAATACACATAAATTTTTTTTTATTTTGTAAATTAAAATTATGAAAAATCTACCTTAAAGTTTTAATGTTTCTATCATATAATTTATCTAAATGTTTACTTTTTCTATACAACAAATATATTTTCCATAAATTAATATATAAATTTTTTTTTTT
The DNA here is from genome assembly GCA_963576765.1 of Draba incana. NCBI lineage: Eukaryota > Viridiplantae > Streptophyta > Magnoliopsida > Brassicales > Brassicaceae > Draba > Draba incana. The sequence goes on along the minus strand of OY755204.1, from coordinate 33,104,844 downwards.
AATAATTGGGGGCCTCTACAAGTTGGGGGCCCCATTCAAATGTGTCATTTGCATGTGTCCAAATCCGGCTCTGAGTGAGAGTGGAAGCCACTTGACCTAATGGTCAAGGCTTTAAAAGCTTCTACACTAGGTCTGGAGTTCGAATCCCAGATTACACAGCTTGTTGCTGATTATTAGAGGAAACACTTCTCGGAGGTTCTAGAGCCAACAAGTTGAGCCAATCATCGTACATGGAGACCATGCATGATCATCATTGGATATGCCGTACATGCTAAGTCGATTGTTGGGGAGAGTCTATCAATCATGGAAGATGTCGTATATGCAGAGCTGTTCGTTGAGGAGAACTTGTCCATCATGGGAGATGTCGTACATGGAAAGTTGCATCATGGAGGCATATGTGGAAGTTGTTCACCCTTATCTCGCATAGACAAGCATGCAGGTAGTTGAATTTCATCATAGTAAGATTAGATCAAATATAATCTAATAATGATGTAATATCTAAACGATAAAAAAAACGTATAGTGAGAAATGTTTCTTAAGGTTGTGATCGTCGGACATCATCTTAAAAAGTTACTATACTGGACTTGGGTTTTAAATTTAATATACAAATTTAAATTTGACCCTATACTAGCTATTGCAATTGTACAACGAGTTTTATAGTAATGTAGGAATCAAATCCACAAAAAACCAAGGTCAATGGTGATTCACATGAATTCAGAAATCATGAATTATTCATGAAATAATGCCTTGAATTCAAACATGAATGAATTTCTTTGTTATTTATTATCTTCAGAGGATGTTGGTGGAATCTGAAATAAATTTATGAAATCTTTAAATCATGTTTGTATATAACTGTGGCATTTGTATCAAAAATATATATATTATACATTTATCTTCTGTTATGATAAGTATCAATGGTATTATTAAAAGATAAAATTATTAGTGAAAATCTTAAAATGTTGTACTTTTTTAGAATCAGCCTAAAACATATACAAATGTACCCTAGTGGAAAAATATTGTCCCAAGCAAGTAAATTTTTAAAGTGGTGGAAGCATATTTCAAAAGCTTAGGAAGAATTGAAGGGCCCAAGAAAAATAATGAATTTAGTGAATCATAATGTCATGTCGATTATCCCATCATAATCTGTAGAGTGGAAGAGAATGCTAAAAGCAGGAGCAAAAGAGTTTCATTGCAACTTTTGCAGCAAAGTTGAGGTACCTCAAAAGGGTAAAAGCAGAAAGCAAAAACACATATTTGAGATAACACATTGTATTTGAGAGCTTAACTAGACTGGATTTGATTTTTGATCTACTAATTTATGCATATGGACACAAGAGTTTAATTTATCTACAATTAGGAATGGATTAAGACATCCATCACACAGATTCGTGAACACACCCAAATGTTTTTTTGTATGGTTTCACATGACCGCATTTTGTAAGGCTGTTAGTTAAAGTATATAACTCTACCAGTTTTTCTGTTTTTCTCTCAACCTCATTCTTAATTAAAGAGTGAAATTTCGTTGAAAGCAGAGCCTATGCTTTTCTTTAATAATAGGCTAATAATGTCCATAAGAGTTACTAATCAAAGTAACATAAAGGTACCATTTACATGTGAACTTGTGTACTGTTAAAGCTGTTCGTGGACCGGTTCTTTTACCGGTCTTGAAATTCGTGAAATTGTTTTAACACTTAAACCGGTTACTAAAGTTAAAAGAAAAACTGAAGTACGTTTTAATTTAGCTAATTAACGGAGAATGTTCAGACATTTATTAACAGTCCAAAACAGGAGAAATATATCATACTCGCCAGAACTGGAAAAAATATTCCACACAGATAAGATTCAAAACAGAAATAAAATTCCCAAATGAGAGAAAAGAAAAACAAATGTACATACAAAAAGTGTAATAAAAACTTAAATTAAAAATAATCATCTCTGTTTTAGACCGACTTTAGTTAGTCATATCAAGCCTAAATCAAAGTGCGGTCCGCTCATAACCTCTACAAGAATTGAGCCTAACCAAACCGGTTTAACACTAGACCAGTCCGGTACGATCAATAATTTTGTTACATTGAACAGCCACCAGTAACCGGCGTGGTAATGGGCAATGTAGCTTTGATAGTATCCAAAATAGTCTTAGAGCTTCCTCCGCACTTCATCGTCTGCTCCAAAATATTCACTAGTTGCATGAATATTTCCATTCTCGTCACATCTCGATTCGCCTAAAATCCAATTTCAACCCCGGTTTGGTGAATCAAGAGTCTTTTTAAATTTAATCTATCAAATAAACAAACTAGTAGCTTGTAAATTACCTCAACAGTGAAGCAAGCCCATATCTTGTCTATTCGAGTTTCGATGACACCCTTCAAGATCGTTAACCCTAAGCTTCTGACCCAATCCGCGATTTCTAGAAAGAATCCTCGTTGTTCGCACAACATCTGTCACAAATTCCCCATAAAAGACTGACTTACAAAACGGATTTTATCAAAAAACCGAGAGAACCTGAATGGTTTCTTTTAGGAATGTTACCTCAACTTGGAAAATGCGAGGCAGGTTTAGATCCTCTACGACGATTGGACACATCAGAGACTTTGACCCGACTTCGAAAGCCCATGTTGCTCCACCTTCATCTTTCTTTATCTTATAACACCACAAATATTGTCAAAACAAGAATTCAACTAAAGAAGACAAAAATATGATTATTTGTGTTACCTTTGATTCTCCGGTTTGTTTCATCTTATCAGCATGCTTCGAGACATTTTGCAAGAAGAGCATGTGCTTGATTGTACGTTCGAGAAGTGCATCTATGCTACACTGTTTAACCAAAACCCATATTCTTAGCAATAGAGACCAAGAATGTTTACTTTGCCAAAAACCAAGAATGTTTCACTTACTTTTGCACCGTTTGGAATGATTTCACGCAACTCCTTGACGCGATCTTGGATCATTTGGCGATCTTTAGGCCTTGGTCTTGGATTCTCTCCTGGCTTAAGCCTTTTACGGTTATTAGCTGGTTTAGCAGTTTCATTCTTCTCCACCATTCTTGGACTGCTCTCACGCTTCAAGCTGTGTGCTTGTTCAACCCAAGAACTGATCTGAGACCCGTAAACTGATGATGGCCCCACATGTGTCTTCTCAAATAACTGGTTACATTGAGGGCTATTGTGAGACGGCGTGGTAACCGAGGAATTACTAACTTTGGTCACAGTAGTTTTACATGACTCAGAAGTAGTATCATCTGAGATCTGCTTTGTGGAAGAACAAGCACCTGAGACCACTGCATCAAGCAGATTATCGGTTCCTGAAAGTTCATACCCGGAAGAACCAAAGTCAGAATCCATTTCTTGAATTATCCTAAAGTCTGATAACTCCCTAGTGAGTACTTCTGTTCTCATCTGCGAAACATCCCAATCGTTTGCACAACCTTTGTTTTTATCATCCAAACCCAACATATCAAACAATCCATCACTCCCAAGCGAGCGTTTCGAACTGATGTCTTCACATGGGATTTTCTGCTCTAATGCATTCACATTAGACATAAAAGAGAAGTTTTGATTCAGCCATGCCTCGGAATTTACTTCCCCTGCTGCAAGGAAACCCGTTGTGTTTTGCCATGCTCCTTGTTGTCTCTTTCCCATATTTGCATGCTTGATCTGTTCATCCACAAGACTGCAGGAAGCTTCGTCAACCATTTGATGATCTGATGATCCGGTAGAGTTGAACTGTGGTTTGCTAGTTTCAGGTACGAAAGCAGAAGATTGCAGGATCTTGTATTCTTGAGAAGGTATTATCCGGGACACAGGCACTCCAATAAAATCAGCAGCAGGTTCATGCGTTGTGTAATTTTCAGATAAGAGAGCTCCAGGAACGCATCCAAGTTGCAAGATAAGACCTTTCACATCATTCACAAACCCCAAGTTCTCCATAATCTGAACATAAACATGACTCAGTAATCTCACTAAAAAGCAACTAACATAAAACAAGTGAAGAACAAAATGCTAATTGCAGAAACTTACAGGCAGAGAAGAACCGAGTTGAACAACACCATGAGGAACAACAGGAAAAACTGCAACGGTCTGAGAAAGAAGGAAAGATTATCCGAGGAGTTGGAATATATATATAAATATATATTTACTCAAAGGGCAAGAGTATCAAACCTGAATACCAGCAGAGAATTGGAGAAGCATCTCATTAATAACCTCAGGTGGATGAAAATCACGGTTAAAACTGTTAGATAAAATCCATTGATGATGTCCGGTAAATGCAGCTCGGCCAACTAACCTGAAATCCAGCAAAAATATGTAAAAAAGCAAATCCAATTCTGTTTGTAAGCAATGGAAGGGAGGGAGGGACAGAGATACCATACCCTTCGCCTACTAGAATAATTCGATTGTTCAACATCATTCTGTTTGTAAGCAAATGAACTTTCTCATTCCCTTGTGTACCATGATCGAGTCCAGTAAGTCGTGAGCTCGACGTGGCTTCAATGTAGCATTCCTCCCAAATCAACAAGCTGCACAAAAAGGAACAACATATGAAACAAAATCCAGAAAATTAGGTACAACCAGAAAAAGACAATATAATTTACTAAAGAAAGACAAAACAAAAGAGGACAAGAAACAAATGAAATGACAAGAGAGTTGAGAACAAAGGCTTGTGCTTAAACTCTTACACAATTCATAAACAATAACCAAAGAAAAGGGATAAATAACTACAAATCGAAAGATTCTTTAAGACAAGCAAGATCAAACCAAACACAAAACTCCAAGAAAACAGAGATAAATAATTCTAGTCATCCTCGAGATCTGAGTCCACAACAAACCCTTATCAAATTCCTTATCAAATTTGACTAGACTAAAGTGAAATTGGAGAGATAAAAACAGAAACTTTACCTAGAATTTTGGCAGCCGATTTTCCAAAAAACAGCATAAGACCATTGATTGTTAACACACATAGACTTCAAAGCTTCTCTAAGCAAAACTCCCATAGCTTCTCTCTTTAACAAACCCCAAAACGAACAATCTTCACTTTGTAACAATGCCAAATTTCAAACTGCACAAGGAAAAAAAAAACAAAAAAAATCAAAGCTTTAAACTCAGAAAAATCAAAACTCAAAAAACCCATTATTACATTCTTTTAAGGGAAAATGGATTTGAGTAAAGACTAACTTCCACGGCAAGATCCTCTTCCTGCTTGTTTTGTTCGAAGTCCTCCACTTTGCTTCCTTTCAGGATCTAAGCTACAAGCTATCTTACTTCTACATGCCATTTTCCGGTAAGAGAGAAAACAAATCAAACCCAGAAAGAAAAATAAATGCTTTTTTCTCTCTTCTTCTTCTTCACAATATACTCCAAGCTTCGAGCTTCAAGATTCCAGTGATTCCAGCCATTGATTATCAAGCTTCAGAGAGAAAAGAAAACAATATCAAATGGAGATTTTTTTTCTTTTTTTTTTCTATTTCTTTCTTTTTATGAATTGCTTTCTGTTTTCTCTCTTCCTACTCTGTGAAAAAGAAAAGAAAAGCAAAATGTTGCAAAAGGTACCGTCTTATTAAAAAAACAAAGATGACGATGAATTCGAGAAAGGGCAGAAATGCTAAGTAGAAATTACAGGATTGTGCCACTGAGTGGGGTAGTCGAAGTCTTTTGTCCTTTTCCGATGGTGGTAGACGAATAATTTATTGTTTTCTTTTGTTAGGTAAATAATATCCTCAAATTCTGTTTTTCGAAATAAGACAAAAGAGATAAAGAAAAAAAACAAAGGTGTACTCTTTGAGGATTAAAAGACGTTCCAAATATTTAAAACATTGGTATACGGCAAAGACATTAGAATTAAGAGTAGGATTTGACCGATGCTATATATATATATATATATGTATATTTATTTAGGTACCCTATATTTATTTAAGTATAAGTGTATATTTTTGTTAAAATAAAATTTTGAAACTGTTTAATGCAGGGCAGAATGAGGCGAGACATCATCATTCAAAGTCTTAATCTAACTTCATTTGTTTATGAGTGGAATTAGAAATTAGGATAAACACTAAATGGTGTAGAATGGGTGTTAGAGTTACATGAAGCTACAACAGATTACTTGAATTTCCAAAGCATTCAATAGAGTCTTTCCCCGTGCAATGTGTACAATAGTCAAGTCATTCAATAGAATCTCCAAAGATTTGATTGGCTCCATGGGGTTTGTATTGATGTAATACTTCCCTTAAACACTTTTGAAAACAAAGATTTTGGGTTATCTAACAAATAACAATCATGTTTGAGGGAAGTATTACATAAGTGTTTACGGGGGAGTATTTAAATACTCTCCTCTGCGAAAAATATTTTACCCATCATCCATATATAGAAATGTAAAGAACCCAAATAGAATATATTGGATAAGAAAAAGAAAGAAAAAGATGAAATGAAAAATTAAGTATATTCTGAATATATATTTTTTTGAATACATGAATATTTATATATATATATATAAAGGGATTTTGTCCAATAATAATAATAATAATAAGAGGTGATTGTTAGAGGAAGAAAGATAAATAAATCCGTTCTCGGTAACTCGAAAGAGATTAAATTGCTTCAATAAATGTTGGGTAGCAATCTTATTCCCTAAATGCTTTCTTGCATTCCGCCAGCTCCTTGACTAGGTACAAAATCGATTAGTCCGCCTGTCAAATGGCGCATGAATTTCTGAACTTGAAAATGGACATGCGAGGTTGTGCTTGTCTCTAAACTCCCAAAACCAGTAATACCAATCTTTTATCGCACAAGAAGGTCCTCTTGGCTCCAAGAAGTCCTTGTCTTGGAAGCATTAGTATGATCCATTGTTCCTAACTGAGCTTCCTCAACGGGATCAAAATGAGAGCTTCAATCCCTTTGGTTCAGTTTTTTAATTTTGGGTCTACCACTATTGAGCTTTTGTTTATTTTAGATAGCATTATGTTGCAATTTTTGCTTTTAATCATGGATATTTGTAATTATAATACAATTTAGCATTAAAAAATTTTTGAGCAAAAGAAAATAAAGAATTTTCATGATATGTCAATTTTGGCATGCCACTTTCCAACCACTATTCTTTAGCTTCCTAATATACTCAATTACCGCATGTACTTATAAGAAGAAAACATACTTTATTGTTAATATTGTTATCCTTAACTCAACAACGATAATACGATCAACAACGATAAAAGCATGGAGGGTAGTGATCATGGACCAAGAGAGAATAACATGTGACTAATGATGCTAAACTATTTAATCAATCATTTCTAAACATGAAACCGTTTTATCTAGACTAATCCACTTCCGTGGCACTAATCCCTTTCCTAACCACTAATCATCATTTACTTCCGCATAAAAATTATTTAAATCAAGAAGAATTGCTCAACATGTTCATATAAGCTTACTAATCTACCTACACATCAACTTCGATTGGATAGGGTTTGATAAGCATGATTAAACTTTTCTAGACATTTTCACAAACATTTTCTGGGCGTGAAAAAATTATGTTGTTGTTCTAGGTTAACGACTCTTAAATCTAGCATTGAATACACTTTAATCAATGGAAAAACATAAGTAATTAACACCCAATTCATAAGCATCACTAATCACCCATTGAACAACCCTAATACGGATTTTCATGTATTTAATTTATCTTTGAATTTTTCCTTATTTGTTTAACAACCCTAATACAGATCACTAATCACCCATTAAACAACCATAATACAAATTTTCATGTATTTAATTTATCTTTGAATTTGTTCTTATTTGTTAAGAAATAATCCGTTTGTTTTTTTAAAGATTCATGTTTTGGGTTTTTCACACATATTAAGACTCAATAATATTTGTGTCAACTAATTATTTATTTTTACCTTTGACTTACTTTTTTGTACTTTCTTTATCTAGTTGATTAAAAAACTATTTAATCACTTGGCAAAACGTAAAATTTTAAAGTAAAGTGTAGAAAATCAATCTTTCAAAAACAAGGAAAAAATGCAAAAACATCAATCTTTTAAAAATAGAGGGAGAATTTACGTATTAACCCGAAATTAACAATATTTAATCAAAAACTCCAATTTGTAATTTTCCTAATGTTTACATATAGTTGGTTATTGTCACCATGTATTATATATTAGTTTTTGTAGTGTAGATAACATTTCTATACTTGGGATGATTTTTTTTTTTTTTGGGATCTTTGACTCATAATCTCTTCGGTACCCGAGACCAACCGTTGATAATATCATATTTAAGGTGTAAATCACCCATCCCAAGTGGAGTTGAACTAATGATCTTAAGATTCTTTTTCAAGACTGAAGACTATCATACCACCAATCACTTGGTAACTTGGAATGGTTAACAACATATTAGTTAATAATTCGTGTAGGTAAGAAACATTCTTCTTTTTTGAGAATTGTCTGAGCTTTTGTGGCTTGTTTTACATATCTTTTAATCGTTTTGTTTTTTATTGTGTAGTATTTTTGTTTAAAGATTCTAAAACTACTAGTATAAAAAAGGTTAATTAGGTGTATAATATTTTTGGGAACTCTAATTAGGTGTATAGCATGACCTAAATAGAATTTAGGTGACTAACACCCACTTAAAAAATTGTTTAAAATACCCTTAATGATTTAACTAATTATAGATAATTGGCTATATAGATTAAAATAGTTGACTATATGTTGATTAAAATAGTTGACTATGTAAAACACTGTATATGTAAACGCGCATTTGCTATTATGATTAATTCATTATGATTATAGTTGACTATTTATGCATGTATAGTCAGCTATTCGTTTTACTGTATAACATTTATCTGCGAATAGCCAACTATCATATCAAAACATAGTAGACTACGTAAAACATTGCCTATGTAAACGAGTGTTTACTATTATAGTTATAATATAGTTCATTTTGTGATTAATTCACTATAATTATAGTTGACTATTTATGCATGTATAGTCAACTATTCTTTTTATTGTATAACATTTATCTGCGAATAACCAACTATCATACCAAAACATAGTTGACTACGTAAAATATTGTCTATGTACACGATTGTTTACTATTCTAGTTATAATATAGTTCATTTTGTGATTAGTTCACTATTATTATAGTTGATTACTTATGTATGCATAATCAGTTATTCATTTTTTTTTTGCTATTTATTTGCGAATAGCCAGTTATTGATAGCTCAAAATATAGTTGACTATTTATCTTGTAAAAATAGAATAAAGTTAAAATGGACATTCTACATATACTCCATGTTATTTATCCAATTATAATTTAGGCTATATTAGATAATTAATTATTGGTGCAATGAATATTATTGATACTAATTTTCCTATAAAAAAACGAAACTCTTTTAAAATCATAGAATCATTATAAAACATATAGAAAATCCATAAGAAAAATGGTATAATATTGAGGATATCACTTCACGGGATGGCTCATCACCAAAGTGACAACTGATACGCTAGCTCATGCCACGTTTCTCCAATATAGTTAGCCTATTCCTCCCAACAAGTTATGGTGAATAAATTTTAAATTAATTATTATCCGCCGTGGAATCAACTAATGTCACATACAAAAGTGAAATGGTTGTAAAGGTGAGGATATGATCGAAAAATGGGAGAGAAAATTTTGGGTATCAAAATAAACACACAAAAAGTGTTACAAATTAAATTACAAATTGAAAAAAAAGGAAAAAGGAAATTACACAATGCCCACACACCTCTCTATGATACACAACAAAAACTCTCACTTACTACTCGTCTCCTCTCGTCTCGTGTCCCTCGCGAAACCCCAATAATACTAGGAATAACAAAGTAAATAATATAATATAATAAAAGACAGTAAAAATTAGATGACAAAAACCCTTTTACCCTAACCTCCAAAACTATCCCACCTGACTTCTTTACCCTTTTTCATCATCCGACTATATCTCCAAAATTCTCGAAACCCCTCTCATCATCATCGATTCTTGGTGTGATCCATCTCGCAATCGATAATCGTGAATCAAGGTTGAATCTGTACACAACATGAGGATTACCAATAGGCGGCTATTAGTAGAAGCATGTAGTCTCGCACGCATGTCTCTTTCTGTGGAGTTTATACCCAAGCAAGAGAGCCGCGATCATTTGGGGCTTGTGGGCGTCCTCTGGTCGGTGTTGGTGGTCGATTTGCGTTTAATTCCTGAAAATCAAATGCCAAATTATGATCAATTAAGCCATTTTCGCAGTAAAGAAAACGAAGGATTAAAATTTGTCCTGAATGTAAAAACCTGCATCCATGTGTCCTCTAGATGTCTTTCTGGTGAAGTTTCAGGTGATGTAATTGCTGGAGGTAACGGATGTATAAGCTTAGGAACCACCACAAGATCTCTTCCCAACACCAAGATTGCCCCAGCATTGTTTGCAGTACCTGAGAAAGAATAAATATATCATTTACAGGAAGAATATATCAGGTTATGTTTTTTTTATTTATTTTCAATTCCATAGACTTACCACAATAATTTGTAGCTGAAAAGAGTGTAATCAAGTGCCCTTGGGCAAAACGCTCAAATCCATCCATCACACATTCATGCGCACGTACAATCAATTGGAGATCATTGTTGTTGCAAAACTCCATGACACGGTCAGGCTGTTATCAGAATCAGATTAGGAGGGGAGGGGAAGGGAATTAGAAATGTATGAAATAACAGAAAAGACCACTCACCCCAAAAGTAACCAATCCAGGCCCTCTAGCATTGGGCCTTAAACCTTCGACACTGTCGTTTTCAGTTGGATCAGACCTGACAGATTGCAAATTGGCATACAAGTGAGCAAATGGATCAAGGAAAAAACTAGAATGATGATATAGCTAGCATTGGATAGGAGCTGACCATAGTAAATCCATCAGCACAATTGAGCCTGCTTCCATCGTAATAGGACGCTGAATATTTTCAATCTGCTCCACATGATTTATCGACCGACCAATTCCCCCGTGCATACAGATAATTTTCTTCTCAATTAATGCAGCCAGAGGTAGCCAATTAAATAAACGGTTTATTCGGTGCCACACCCATATCCCATCTCGTTCACCCTGGAAAGTAGCCGCGACATGAGACGCTAAAAGTGGAAACAAGCAATTGACAAAGCTGAGACACTACCATTCGCTCGATACACTCTATCCGGAAACCAAAAAGGGCATTAATATCGGCAGCTTCATGGTTTCCACGAATTAGGTGTACGTTATGTTGGTATTCAACCTGCAGAGTCAACCATAGAACGTTACGTCCTTATAACACCAGAATAGAGAAAACATTCATATGGGTGCTCTTAAAATTACCTTTAACGCAAGCAAAAGTGTAATTGTTTCTAGGCTGTGTTGACCCCGATCAACATAGTCCCCTAAGAAGAGGTAATCGATGTATCTGAAAACCATTAATACAAAATAGCATTAAAGAAAGTAGCGATCATAAAGCTTTAGAGATTTAGCTGCACACGTACGATATGTCTCCAGCTGTTGATGGTGAACCATATTCATCAAAAAGGCGCATGAGATCCCCAAATTGACCATGCAAATCACCAAATATCTTAATAGGAGCTTTCAGCTGTAACACAGTAGGCTCGGTTGAGAAAATACGTTCTGCACTATCACAAAGATCAGCTATTTCATTGCAATCCAAGAAAAACTGGCGTCGAACTGGAGGCTTCCACCCACGAGGCTTCAAAAGATGACCTACGACCTAATAAAACAGAGTTGTTACTACATTAGAAGGCATTGAATAGTCACATTGCCGTACCACCTAGTGGAACCTCAAGGCATCTAATAACCATTGAACAATACACCAGATCCAGTTGGACCTCTACAGTATCTAACTACACTTCTTATTCATATATATACCAGACCCACCAAATGACCAATGTAACAGAAGAAAATTTCTCTAAAATAGTTCACACAAGTAATCTTTTGCAGCACAATGCACCAAATGTATAGCTGTTCTTCATAATCCATGTTCAAGAACATAATGCTTTCTTGCAGCACTTGATTTTGAGGAAGCTCTCTACCTTTTTCGGAACACTATTGATTGACATCTGACGATCTAACAATTTCCTTGCTGCCGTTGCACTTTCGGGTGTCCCATAACTAACACGGCGTCCCTCGTTCTCAAATTGATCAATAGATAACTGTCTAACCATTCCACCTAAGGCTCCACCAGTTTCTGCAGCAACCACCACCTTACAAAGTTCCAGAAATCATTGGAAAGAAGTATTAGCACTTATAATCAGAAACATGCAACACTAGTAAATGAGGATACATGATGTTGGAACTACGTTCCAAAACTTCGGATTTTACTTAATATAGTTACTTTGACTCACAGCTCTATGATGAAGTCGAACTCCTGCAGGAATAACACTACTCAATACCGCAGAATCAGGCTTAATTAATGAGACTGAAGGTTTTCCACTGGGTGTAGCCTCAGCACCACGATCCCTATCTGGGATTTCAACTTCACCATTGACTTGTCGTGCCTTTGCAGCAGCTAATGTTGCACTGATAGCTTCGGCTTCTGCAGCAGATGCTTCAACAAGATACTCCACGCCCTTGCTTGTTCTCCTAAAATAGTTTTTGTTAAAGTTTTGACATTAAATGCATAGGTGCACTAAAAAAATACATCAAACAAAAAATTTAGACGCTAACCGAGTTCCTGGAAGCATTGCATTTTCAATGCTTATATCAGTATACATATCACCATTTACAGGGGGAGCAACAGGACTTCCAAGCACAACAGCGTCAGGGGCTGATTCTGGTAGCTCCCCTGTCCTTTCATCAGAAAATCCATATCTTCCAGGTGAACGGCCAGGTGGCGAGTTTGTTGATGCAGCAGCAGCCGCAGCATGAGAGGCAGCAGATGTTGTTTCCGCAGCAGCCAGATCTTCAGCAATCAATAGGTCATCAAGTAACACTCCTATAGCATAAACATAATTTAGTTAACTTTTGCAGCTATGATTTGGAAGAATGCACAGGTCTACAAACAGAAGAGAAAAAGGTGCAACGGCATTGATATTTGTGAAGAGAGAAACACTAAAATGTTTTGCATATCTAATGTTTATTATGCCAAATTTTCAGAATCTTTGGATGCTATAAAATGGTTCATTCTCATGGACAAACATGTAGTGGTAATTATGGTATACTGCCTATAACAACTATCAAGCTTTTTTTTTGTTACCTCCACGTAAACCACCATAGATAAATATCAAATCACCAACAGCAGCAGCGGCATGCCTGCAACGCCTAGTCAGCTCAACAGAAGCATCACCACCAGCTGCGTCAGCACTATACCTACCAGTTCTAGGAGTAGTAACAACTGATTTTGTATCACACCAAACACCTGCTGCAGTATCCAACACTGAACAAAGGGAAAGCATGAACCAGTCAGAGAAGCTTAGATGAATGCATGAACTATTTAGTATCAATAGAATTTTGTAGCTCCCTGTACAATAGTTATTAGAGAGAGAGGCTTTCTTACTAAGATAGTTTTAGCTGAACTACATGTGTTAAAGCAAATTTTGGCTACTATAAGTATGTTGGGAATGATGCAGCTTAAGAAAAGGATGACGATAGCCATGCTTTAAGAAAAAAGCTATATGCTTCAGTAACAATTCATTGATTAAGGTGACCTAGAGTTCTATGAAAAATAACATATTCATCATCTTAATTATTGCATGTAAAAGCGAAAAAGCAAGTACTCTCTCACTGAAAATCTCCACAACAACACAAACATGAGATTATTTATCTCCTTCTCCTAACCTGCAACACTGGATGAGTCTTCTACCATGCGCCCACCACCAAGTGCCCCACCAGAGACATGTAGTCTTGCATTTACAAAGACCTAAAATATTCCACCAAAGGTTGATTTTTCTGATGGAACTAGATAAGAGAAGAAAGGAAAAGAAGAAGCATGTCATACTGCTGCATGCTGGTATCTGGCAGAAGGCGAGACACCAGGGGCTATGGCCCATTCCCAACGTCCATCTCTGTGCTTGGCAAGTCCATATGCACTTGCTAGGGGCTATCATGCAGAGATACTCAGACATATTAAGCTTGGCAATCAAACATTAAAGACCAAGACGGACAAAGAAGCTCTCAACCTCTAAATTTACTTTATTAAACTTGAAAGATAATTTTCTATTTGAAGTATTTTGCAGAGAGAAGCTATTCCCCTATCACCTCAGTAAAATAGAACAAAGTTTGTTCCCGGCAGAGTTAATATAATGGTAGCTGAGAGGAATACACCATTTGGATTCCGTTCATGTCAAAAACTTAGAACCTCAATGCAAAGCAAATATGTATTATTAAACAGGGAATAAACATGGCAGCAAAGAATCTCTTCGGCTTACCACACTATTCGCATCTCTTCCACCACAGAGAAGAAGAAGGCCATCAGACCGCGCACTTGCAGTTGCATACCTATGTATAACACACAAACCCAAGAGATCCAAATCACTTAAGAGCAAACCACACTCGCATTGAAGAAATGAAGTCAAGTAGGGAAAATTACATGCATGGAGGTGGACCTTCCCCTTCTGGTTCCAGCTTACGCCATTCATAAGGTTTGGCAGCAGTGTCCAAAGCCCATACATCAGCTAATGGACGTTTTCCTGGTATTTCAAGGATTTTAAGAGGAAATGGGCTATTAAAGGAGAATATATATACACATTTAACAGCGCAGCGAGTAAAAATGCTTACCATCATTCCCACCAATTGCCATGAGATACCTCTGTCCTACCAGTGCCATGACATGTCCATAACGCGGTCCTGGTCCAGGACCCTGAACAACAACCCTGCATAAAGAGTACAATCTAAATTAAGCAACAGAGTAGCACAATGAATATCAGACCGAGCTAGCCACAAGGAGTAGATTGATATTCGAACCTGTGCCATCGTGGCCGTTGTTGAGTGAGATCAAGAACATGAAGATCCTCAGCTGATAAACCAGCAGGACCTATTCCACCCTGCGCACGAGAGAAAATTCGGTAGCGGGTTAATTACTGACCAAAATGATCACCTTGAATAACATAGTTTCTTTCTACCCTACCTGAATAACTACCATGGTTCCAACAGCAGTAGCAACATGTGCAGCTCTTGGGCTAGGTGGTTCTCCATAAGGTGTAAGCCTGTAGCACATGATTCATGAGGATAGTTCCTAAATTGTTAAAGACACATACAACAATTTCAATCTCTTGTGCTCACCTTGACCACTTATTAGTAAGCACATCATAACAATGGACATCAGCAGTTGCACCAGCAAGCCCTGCATACGAAACATTACTCTAAAAACAAGTCCTGAAGCTAAAATGTAACATTCCAGTATTGCATTTGAGTGAAGAAAGTAGAAACCGTACGAATGCCGGCACTTCCAGCTGAAGTAGGCGTTCCAGTTCCACCAGAATTACCCTCAAGAGCCGTGGCACCGCCGAATAAGATGAGACGTGGACCAATGTAACCAGGCGTACCTTCCTCACCAACGGCAGGAACCGCCGTTAACGCGTGGCCACATCTAGGACCAGGACCGTCCTCTTTTTTCTCTATAATAGCATTCACCATCGAATACATTGGCGCACATCTCGGTCCAACCACCTGCACAGCACCAGTCGGAGTCGTAGTCAAAGACGCCGATTCGGATCCGCTTTCCTCCGCCGGTGATGACAGCTCTTTCTCCATTGATTGATTCTGAGGATCTTCGTCATTCTCCGGTACCATAGACGAATCTAAATCCATTTTTCAAATTAAACCTAACTGAGGAAGAGGATCCACCGAAAATTCGCGCACATCACTAATTACCATTCACTTCCCCAATCCAAAAGTCTTAGCGATACAGAAAACCCTAGCTTCCTTCCGATGGAAGATCGGAGGAACGAGGAGAAAGAAAGGACAGAGAGACGAAGTGAGCAAACAAACAAAAAAACCTGCCTTTTCCGTGCTCTCTCTCTCTATCTATACATGTATGATGATGTATCAACTTTCTTTTAGTTAATTAGTTACTAAAGTTTAATCATTTTAATTGCTTTTAAAAACAAATCTATTTCAATACGCATGAATTGAAAACAAACCAGGTTATTTATGTTTGAGCCAGCTTAACATGTGTATAAATTATTAGGCAAATTTCATAGATACTACTTTTTTAAGTTTTCCTTCCAACCATACCATCAATTTTTAAAACTTCCAAAAATACCATTTTTTCAAATGTTTAAAAAAATATCACAAAATTAAAATTAGTTTAAAATGGGTAAAACCAAATTCTAAACTCTAGACCTACACCCTACCCCATAAAACTATATCCTAATTGTACAATAATTACTGACCCTACAAATCACCACGGGATCTTTTCTCGAGTTTTGACCTCACTCACACGATACTGAAAATCACATTCTAGTAGGTCACCTATCCTGAAACTACTCCAGCTTAAGCACACTTAACTCTGGAGTTCTCTCAAGATGGGTGACCTACTGGGAAGTCATTTCCAGTACCGTGTGAGTGAGGTCAAAACACGAGGAAAGATCGTGTGGTGATTTGCATGGTCAGTAAACATGACTTAGAGCCTTCCGGACTAACGCACCGACCGTCGGACATGATGGACCCACGGGCCGGAGAGTAGACGGGGGCCCATGGGAGGGACGATCAGGGCGTTACAAGTGGTATCAGAGCGAACCCTGACATATGTGAAGAGTTAGATTGTTGGGGTAATAATCTTGGTATGCGCAACGAGAACGTTGCGATCTGTTAGTGGGGATGATTGTGACACCTGAGTTTCAGGGCATATGCGGAGAGGCTTAAAAGAATTGATTTGGCTACCTATATCATCAAAGTGCACTTATCTTTTTGGTCACAGGTCTTGGGAATCATTCCCACTAACAGATCGCAACATCCTCGTTGCGCATATCAAGATCGTTACCCCGGCAATCTGACTCTTCACAGATGTCAGAGTTCTCTCTGATACCACTTGTAATGCCCCGACCGCCCCTCCCATGCCCCCCCTCCACTCTCAGGCCCGTGGGTCCATCATGTCCGACGGTCGGTGCGTTAGTCCGGGAGGCTCTAAGTCATGTTTACTGACCCTGCAAATCACCACACGATCTTTCCTCGTGTTTTGACCTCACTCACACGGTACTGGAAATGACTTCCCAGTAGGTCACCCATCTTGAAACTACTCAAGCTCAAACACGCTTAACTCTGGAGTTCTCTCAAGACCTGTGACCGAAAAGATAAGTGCACTTTGGTGATATAGGTAGCCAAATCAATTCTTTTAAGCCTCTCCGCATATACTGCATATACCATATATTCTCTGAAACCAGGGTGTCACCTCTACCGCCAAATATCTAAAATAACGTCTTTTTGCTTGGTTTTGCGCTTAAATTATCTGTCTTTGAGTTGTTAACTCCTTGGCAATCTCTCCTGGCTAGTCGCTACTTTTTTTATCTTGAACTCCACATTTTTATCTCGAAGAAAAAAGATCATTACTTTTTCACATGACTAAGAATAATAAAAATGTATAGAGTGAACATAGAGAGGATAAGTATGACCAAGAACAAAATTAAGGAAGGAGAATTGGTTCTAAAATTAAGGAAAATGATATGAAAAGAAAGAAAATCCACGGAGAATAAAGAGACATAAATTTTAATCATTTCTTCAATCGAAGTTTATTCTCAATTCAACTTTTAGTGTAAGTTTTTGAATTCAGTGTCCCGCTCTTTTAAACATGTATACCAATGACTTCAACGACTTGGGCCCAACAAAGAACTTAATCCATTCATACTTAAACAAAATTTATGAGAGCTGATTACTTCTTTCCACCCTTTTTAGTTTCCTGTCTTGTAATTTGTTGTGGACGATAATTTTCCAAACCAGTTGAAATCAATTCGTTGTTGTTTGAATGATTTTGGTACAATTTTTTAAGTTTACAATACATAGTTTAACTGATTTCCGTCCACCCTAGGCTTCCAAATCCCACAAAAGTTCATACAACAATCCCCCTTCCACAAAAATCAAAGGTTTTCCTCTTTCTTGCACACACATGGAAGACAAAGTAGAGACATGATTAGGGGAGTCAAATCTAGGTTAACCCAACTAAACTTAAATACGTTTTGCTACAGCAAATCCTGACCAAATCCGCTTCTACTTGAACTGAATGATATATACCCGAAAACCCCATAACACCGAATCATGTACAAAATTGGGCACTCTCTATGTATGATCACATATTAGTTATTGGCAATCACTTAAAAACTAAGAGAATAGAGGAACAACTGATGAATATGTAATGGGATCATTTTCTCAAACACTGAGATGGAAAATCAGATGGAACAGACGGGGAAGAATTTGAGATTAACCGAATTACTATTTAGCTGTAACACAAGAACAGTGAGGAAATTTTGAGATTAGGCAAAAGTTGAGGAGTGATTTATCATTTTCTTCCCACATGGCACAGAGCACCGCAGTAACTTTTACCCCATAGGTATGCCTCAGCGTAGAAAAAAACGGTTAAAACAAAATTGTTCTGATTTTGGTCCAAATAGAGACACAAAATGATGGAAACAGAGTACTTACACGACCATTGAAATCAAGTGCAACAGTGTGTTCAACACCAAGAGAGGCACGTAGGATGGAAATACCTTTTCTTTTGTAAGCTTGAATAACAGGCGGCTAGTGCTCGTCATGTTGCTCTCCATGAACAAGACATAAGTTGGGGTCATAACCAAATGAGTAAACTGAGCCATCTTGTGTTACAACTAAAACATATCCCAGTCCATCTGCGATTTGAACCATAAGGGAAATGATCCCAAGAAATTCAACAGTTGACCCGAAACCAATCGCAAACTTATACATGAAAGCAAAAGCTTATACGTTGTAGTTGAAATGTTTGAACATGTTTATCTGCAGATAAATCCATCACATTTGTAAAGCTAATGAAACCACTATTTAATTAGTATAGAGCAAAGTGAGATAGAAAATAAAGGAAATATACCCTAATTTAAAGTTTAAGCTATTCAAATTTAATATTAAGTTACATGATGAACTAACATTTAAAAAGGTGTCAAGCTATTGAATAGTGAGCCCTTAATTAGTCTCAATACCAAGTGAAAAATCCCACAACGATTATACTTTTAATGAGACAAATCCCACAACTGCCCGTTTCACTGCCAAGTGAAAAGTTCACATCTCATATGTCAAGAAGAAATGATGGAGTAAAATGTTTATTTGCTCTAAGATAAAGGCTAGGTTAAAAAAAATAGTTAGCTTACTTAATTCCTTTGTTCTCGAAGTTTTTTCCGTAAGCCACTTAATTAATGAGAACCTCCAATAGGAGATGCATCTGCAAATAAAAGTATGGTATAACCTTATCACAAAGAATTTGGTCTTTAGCTTACATTTGGACTTTTTACCAACTATGTTGAAACGCTTGAAAGTTGTTTTTAATTACCTCATATCTCCTTGCGAATTGTCTTTGAATCCTTGAAGTCTCGTGGATCAAATTGATTAGTAAATTTGAAAATTCAATTATGTTCATGTTTAGGTAATTAATACCACACTAACGAATAAGAGATTCAAGTTCTGGAGTCATGACCAACAAATTTCACATCTTAATTAAGTTGAAAATTACACATAATCGGATTCATATCAAAACCTAAACGGAATACTAAAGAAGAAAATTCCAGAGAGAAGGTAAAACAACATAGATCGAATTAAATCATAAATCACCTAAAAGGTTATTTTCTACCAATAGCAACCGTGATATCTTTAACTCTGAAGCCTCTCATTGATGTCACCGGAGAGCGAGACCAATACACAAGAGAGAAAATCATAGCAAAGCATTCGGTGTGAGATAAATAACATCGTCCATCAGATATAACTTGCAATGTACCTATAAAATAGTGTCTTCCATCAGATATAACGTACGTACATAATGTTCTGGTGCAAACAATGGTGAGTTGCTATAAACTGAAACAGGAAACCAATTAAAAAGAATTTAGATTTCAGCGAACACCTTAATCAACCGTTTAATAAGGAGTTTCTAATTGCTGTCACAATTTCTATATAATTAGGTGGGATGCAGCTATAAATCCAAACTAACTAAATGAGTTTAGCAATATCGTAGAATTAAAAATTGACTATTAGAAGTGAAAGTTTCATGTGTAAAGATGTCAATGCAAAACAAAGAAAAATGTTTAGCATTTATGCTTCATTGCTATAGAACTCACTCAATGTAATTGTCTCTTTCTCATAGTATGTAGTTTCAATTCAACAAAGACTTAAATTGCTATCCAACCAAGGTAACGAAACGCTTTATTCGATAATCGGAGGTGGTAATGGATCTCCCAAGATCTTGTTTTTCCGGAACCTACCATAGATCTCGCCGTACATTGCTCTTGATAAATGTGTGAGACAATGGATCAATCAGCATTCGCCTTGGACATCATACACTACATGAAAACATGATTTTTACGACTGCAACATTAGTAGCAATTTAGTCGCTAAATCAAGTGTTACGATTATTTTACGACTACTTAGTGCAGTCGTAAATCCCTAGTCGCTAAATACATTAGTCATAAATATAGCCGCTACTTAACGACTACGTTACGACTATTTCATGTAGTCGTAACTTAGTCGTAAAGTAGAAGCTATTTCATGTAGTCTTAACTTAGTCATAAAGTAGAAGCTTAAATTTATGACTATCTTACGACAAAGTTACAATTAATTCGCATGAACAAATGTGATCTTGTTGCAGTCGTACTATAGTCGTAAAATTCAGCGACTACAATACGATTACTTTAGGGACTTACTTACGACTAATTTATGACTAATATGATTGCTAAATGTTTTGTTATTGAAAATAAACGACTAATATGCGACTATGTTACAATTATTTTATGATTACATTGCGACAATTTGGCGACTAATATTTTGAGGGACCATAATGTATGGTATCCATTTCTTGCTTGCCTGCCTGCATTTTGTTTTTGTGTCTCATGTCAACAAAATAAATACAATCCTAATGGAACTAAAACAAAGATCATACCACTGAAAATATAAAACATAAAAGAGTAAATATTACATAGAATTACCATTCTTACAAGTATTAACACAAAATAGAAGACATAGAGTTTGTACACACACATTCATGATAGTTAAGAAGTGGAGAGGGATGAATAAGTAACCTAAGTAGCAGAAGCATGTGGAGTTGAAGGACTAGTTGTTGCTGGAGAGGTTGAGAGAGGCCTTGTTGTGGTTGCTTCAGCTGAACGAGTCGACAAAAAATTCAGAAAGGCTGGATTAGTTTTGCGCAGATACTCTTCCACCAAGGAGAAGGTATTCAGCTTGCCCTTATGCTCAGCAACCACTTTGGAATGCTCTTCTTTGCGCTTTGCACTATCTGCAGCTTGCTGTTCGATTAGACGTTGAGCCTCCTTCAGTTTCTCTTCCAATGTCAGAAACGTTGAATAGTCTCCTGGTTACAACATTCTGAAGATTGATGCTTCTAATTCCATAAGGAATGCCTCGCGAATCCTTCTGAGTGGCCTGTCAAAACAAAAGAAAACAATAAATAAAGAAGCATGACTAATTCGAATTAAAAGACTATATAGCCTGAAGATATGTTACTTAACCTGAAGAAATATGGCATTACATTCAACTGATGTGAGCTCCCGAGGTCGTGAAGCACCGTCTGAAACACATGAAGTCTCTTTCTGGATCTCAGCCAACTTGTCTTCCAAGTTCTTCATGATCGATATCCTCCGCCTTCCAATCAACAAATGTACCATCTGCCTTTGTATGCGTGGTCACAAAAACCTCACCAATATTAACTGGTCTTCCCAATTATTGTTCCTGCAATGTTACAAAATAAACAAGGATTATGATAAAATTAAAGTTAACAAAATACAGAAATAAAATCTTATAGTGACTTACCATTTTTTCTTGTCTTTGTAGATACGATATCGGCCCTGATAAGTGGATGTGAGGACAAAGACCATTACGTTCAACATACGACATTTGGAATAGGTGATACTCTTCTGTTGTGCTTCTTTAGTATCCCAATAGGCAACCATCGTTTTCCAAAGAGTTTTGCTGATCCATGTAGGGCGTTCTCGAGCAGTCCTGACGTTGCTTACCATGTCTTTCATCTGCCGTTGATAAATACTCTCAAAATGGAGATGAATTGTCCCTGTTATCAAGGGATCCCAAGTGTGGATTTTCTATAAAACAAAGCGAATAAACTGATGTTAGTAATAAAAAATATAAGTAAGGCTATATGTTAAGAAGGCTAGAGGATAGAAAACTTTACCGCGAACTCAAGGAATGATCGTTCTTTCTTATGATGAGGCACACATGACTAGCTATAGTAGGGACCATCGAATTTGTTTGTAAAAACTTTAGTAATCTTTCTAACTAGGCGTGATTTAACATCACAAGTAAACCTGCAAGTGGAAGAAAAATGTCACTTAATGACATAATTGACAAGAACAGAATTGACAACAAAGAAGCCTAAATCTATTAGCTGCCACAAGATAAAAAATGAAAACCCTTTGTGTATCAATATGAAAATACTGAAACTAAGTTGCAGCTATGAATTGAAAATTGAAAGCAATTGAAAATAAAAAATAACTACCATTCTCTTCAATCAAATTGCACAGAGCAAAGCAAAACTAAGTTAGTTTCAAAGCAAAACTAAGTTGCAGCTATGAATTGGTTTAAGCGTTGGAAAATCAAGTTGCACAGAGGAAAGCAAAGCATAACTACTTGAAAAATTGAAGGATTAAAACCAAAATTATGTAATTGCTATGAAGTTTTAAGTTGCAAACCTTTTGTTCAAATGGAGCAGATTCAAGCGTTTAAGCATTAATCAAAATCATACCAAATTCACAATAAGAAAAAGTTTTCTGTCCTAGTTCACAATAATCAAAAACATCATTTCTGTTCTACTTCCTAATGTTTGTCTTAAGGGTTTATTCTAATAACATAAAGTTGAAGAAGAAGAAGAAGAGTCATACTATTACGTCTTTGGCGTAGGTGTGGGAGAGAGAACCGTGACAAACTTATCACGGCCTGGCATCGTCATCAGAGCATTTAGCTCCCTCACTGAGTCCTCCTAAAGCTCTGGCACCGCATCTTCTTCATCCTCCTGGAAGTTGTTGCCTTGAGAAGATGGATGACTCTGCGCCGCCTGAGAGTTCCCTTGAGAAGATGGATGGGTCGATTGGACATGCGGATTGTTTTGAAATTTTTCACTTCCATGGTCTTCACGTTGGTGATTAGCGGAGATCTGGAAAAGCGTATGTGGCGGTGGAAAGTCCCCAAAATGTGGTGCTGCGATAGTTGAAGGTTGGCGTAAAGGACGGAGTGGCTCTTGGGGTGACTGGATCGGAGGAATTGGAGCCGCCGACGTAAAATCGTACTGAGTAGGTAGAGATCTAGGTCTTTTCGCTGGTGCTCTCTGAGAAACGTTAGGATCTGCTGCTCTCTTTCGTTCTCACCTCTTTGCTCCGGCCATTTTCGGTTGAACAGAAGAAGAATTGAAGAATAATCGAAGAAGATGAAGGAGATCGATGATTCTGAGGATGGAGGAGGAATCGTGTGTTTAGGGTTTGTCGAAGAATAATTAGGTTCGTAGAAGAGAAGAAGGATTGATTGTTGGGTTTTTGGGCTGGGCGTAGAAATTAAATTTGGGTTTGGGTTAATTAGAGAAATTTGGGTTTATTTGAGAAATTAAAATGTGGGTTAATTAACACTAAGTATAAATTATGTGGATTAATTAACATAAAACATTTGGTATTGTGTGTTATAAAATTTGTAATCAATTTAACTTACTTACTACTTAATTTAATCATATGCAAATTTCACATACTTAAACAATTTAACTTACTTAATTGACAAATTGCAACTTAAAAATTGTAATCATTCAAAATGAATAAGCTTATTAACCTTAATATTATCTCATATTAAAAATATCCATTACATCAGAATTTCTGGATCCTCGTCTAATTCATCATCCGAAGATAATAAATTAAACTGGAATTCATCCTCTGGTTCTGCATCTCCGACATCGTAATCGAGATCTATTGGATTTACTCCCTCTCCCACATTTTCGAGTTCAAGATCTTCAATTGTAGTCACTAATACACCATCACCATTTTCTGTTTGCAAAAGCGCCGGTTGATTGGTCGCATATCCTACTTTAATGTTTTGTCTCGGATTGACTTTCACAATATTGAGCCATGCTTTCTTCGGTTTCTTTATGTATGAGTATGGAATGTAACAAACTTGACTTGCTTGAGAGGCTTTTTTACAATATAAACATGTGGAAGTTAATAAATGATGACATATGTGTGTATATATATGTAAATCAATACGTACTTAGAATAAATGGTTCGTATTTATTGTACTGTCTTGATGAAAGAACATCTACAACGCCACCATTGCTCCTCCGAGTGCCTCTACCGATAGCAGGGTCATACCACTGACACTTAAAAAGTGTGATTCTTTGACCATCCCCTCATACTGAAGTTCCATGATATCAGTTAAGGTCCCATAGAAATCCATTGCATCAGACGCATCCGTGTAATTTTCACCTTTAACACATATCCCATAATTACATGTCTTTCCTCTAGAGCTGTGATTTTGCGTATGAAACAAATAGCCTCTTGTAAAATACATTGGCCATGTTTTGACCTTATTTAAAGGTCCTTGCACTATCTTTTGAACCGAAGTAGGAAATGGATTTGTGCCATTCCAGTAAGTAACCATCATAAGCTTAAACAATATCAAAGTATAGAATAATAAGATATAGTATTAACATAGATATGAATATATTTTTCACTTACATAAGCTTTAACCCATTCATGATATTCGTCAGCCCTTTTCGCGGAGAGTTCTTTTTCGGTAAGTCCTGTATATTTGGCCAAAATGTATTCCTTGAACATACTATATATATAACCACACAAACAAATATATATAAGAGCTTATAGTACATTATATAAAAGCATAATTAAGTTGAGAGATGGCAACTTAATTATATACCTTTCAATTGGCTGAAAATAGTCACAATTTCGTAAAACATATGAATGTGCACATTGATAGTCTTTTTCTGAAAGCCATACTTCACGCATTTTCCCACTTGGGCGGCCAAATTGAGTAAATATAGAAGGTACCCTAGAGACATGATACACATGGATTTCACCTTCATCATATCTTGTTAACATGACCAAATGAATTTTAAGTAAGTAACCTAAATAAAAATAAGAAACTGGCCTTACTTTTAGTAAAAATGATTTGTATATTAACATTTACCTTGATTTTGTTTGTATATTGTCGGCAAAGTAGTGTTCTGTGAAATATGCAATCTCGTCATTGATATATGATTCAACAATTGATCCTGACGCATACCTTTTGTTCTTTGCTTTTCCTTTCAACTTTTTGAAAAATCTTTCAAAAGGATACATCCACCTATATTAGACAAGACCACCTAATTCAGCTTCGTAGGGGAGATGTATAGGCAAGTGCTTTATCACATCAAAAAAATGATGGTGGAAAGATCTTTTCCAAATTGCATAGAATTAAAACTATGTTCCGTTTTAGAATTTGAACGCGACTTGTATGCAAAGTTCTCGAACATAAGTCTCGGAAAAAGGCTCCAACCCCTACAATGTAGATATTTTAACTGCATTAACTTAATTACTATAAAAAGACTAGAATCATATTACGTGATGCATATCTTAAATAACTCGTACCTGATAAAGCAAGGTGGACGTTGTGGTCTAGAAGTTCTACAAAGATAAATGAAAGTAATCGCTCCATAAAAACATGGCAATCATGACTCTTCATGCCTAAAAACTTTCTATTCACCAAATCAGCACAAGTAGCTAAATCTGACGAATAACCATCTGGGAATTTAACCGCATGTTTCACACATTCTAATAAACTTCTTTTTGCAGCTTTCGTCAATGTGTAGGGTGGGAAAGGATCTTGACCCCAACTGCTATGTAAATGTGGCCGAGAACATAACTGTTGTATATCCATTTTTGACATGACGTTGTCTTTTGATTTACCCTTCACTCTCATAAGAGTATTTATGATGTTATCGAAAAAATTCTTCTCCGTATGCATCACATCAATATTATGTCGGAGATTAAGGTCTCTCCAGTACAGCAGCTCCCAGAATATACTTCTTTTGTGTCAGCTATGTTCCTTTCCATAGCGAGACATCTTCTTTTCGTGACCATTTCTACCCACATCCTTAGTTTTAGGAGGATTTACACCATTTAATCGTTCACAATAAACTTGCTCACATGTCAAAGATTGAGGTGGATACTCTCTTGATACATCTCTTCCCTTTCAAAACTCTTTTTTATTCCTTCTCATTGGATGACCATGAGGAAGAAATCATCGATGACAATCAAATCAACACGTCTTTCTTCCATTAGGTAGATAAAAAGACTTTGTACCTTCCATGCAAACTGGACAAGACAATTTACCATGGGTTGTCCATCCTGATAATATGTCATACGCTGGAAAGTCGCTTATCGTCCACATAAGCACAACTTTTAGATTAAAATTTTGCTTCAAGGACACATCGTACGCATCGACTCTAGTAGACCACAACTCTTTTAACTCCGCAATAAGTGGGTTGAGAAAGACATCAAGACTAGCGCGAGGATGATTTGACCCAGAATTCAAAATTGTAAGAAACAAGTACTCTTCATTCATGCACATACCAGGGGGTAGATTTTATGGAGTTAAGATCACAGGCCACAACGAATGATTGTGAGTCATGCCAAATGGATTGAACCCATCAATACATAATACAAGATATACAAATGGATTGAACCCATCAATACATAATACAAGATATACAGGGGATTTTGATCTTTAAAATATCTCCACTCTGCCGCATCAGAAGGATGACTCATTTCTCCCTTGTTGGCTTGGTGCTCGACATGCTATCTCATTGCCGCTGCAGTCTTGTGGCTCTGATACATTCTCTTCAATCTGTCAGCAATGGGTAGATACCACATACTTTCGTTCTGCGTCGGGCGTTCTTAGGCTTCCATCGTTGTGCACCACAAAAGAGACATTTATCTTCCTTCTCGTCATTTTTCCAGAAGAGCATACAATTGTTAATACAAACATCAATGGTATGATATGGGATGCCTAAATTGCACATCAATTTTTCTGTCTCGTAATGTGAACCAGTAGACTGGTTTCCTTCTGGTAAATAATCTGTTAGTATTCTGCAAACCGAATCCACTAACTTTTCACTCATATTATATTCAACCTTATTTTGCATGACTCGAGCAGCTAAGGATAACTGCGAGTGACCTTCACGACAACCATCATATAATGGATTTTTTGCACTATCTAACAAGTCGTAGAATTTTTTTGAATGGTTATATACCGGTTCTTCTATAGCCGGATAACTAACATCATGATGATAGTTATCACCAAAATTCACATTTACCCGAAATGCATCATTCACCATATCCACATATCTATCTTCTACTATATTACCAACTTCTTCACCCCTATCTATATACGTCGGAGCATTGTAACTCATTCTAAATTCATATTGACTTCTTCTCCATGCTTATACCAACCATAATAATCTGGCATATTATCCTGTGCTAGGGGCTGGCTATTATCACATGTTATGAACTGTTCCACCCCCAATTAGAATTCTTCTGAAAAATTTCCTGTAACTTCATCAATTCTCTTGTACATCCATTCTCGAGAATTACAATAATTAGAACTACCCAACATTTTTTTTTAAAAGAAACGTTTTTTTTTGAAAGGATGAAGTTGTGGTTGTGATGAAGATAAGAGATGGATGAGTATATAGGCTCATTTTGGCGACTACATTGCAACTAATCCACATAGTCGCCAAAAACCAGGACAACTACCAACCCAACATGAAAACCATGTGTTTTTTTCCCTCATACGTTACGACTGTTTTACGACTCGCCGTTTCAGTCGCATATTAGTCGCCAAGTTAGCGACTATGTTACGACCCGCCACCAGAATCGCATTTTAGTAAATTAGCGACTACTTTATGTAGTCGCATTACACCGACTAGTATACGAATAAATTTGTGTAGACATAACATAGTCGCTAAGCAATAGCTAATTAGTCACCAAATTTACGACTACAGATTCAGTCGCCAAATATAGTCGTAAAAAGCCTGTTTTCTTGTAGTGATAGTAAAATAAATATTTCCAATTTTCAGAAACAAAGATTTGAAGACAATCATAGAACCTTTGCAATTTTTGGTGAAGCCTAAACTTGAGTAGACAACGTGAAACGTTCTAGCATATTTTTCTCCCTTGTAGGCCTATCACTACTAAGAGTCGCCAACATCTTCTCGGGCGATTTCTTACTTCCACTTCCATCTTCTTCGTCTTCTTCCTCCTTTGCGTGTTCACTTTCTATGTCCTCTTCTTCATTTTTTTTTTAAAGGAATATTTGGATTTTGAGTGTAGCTTCACCTCGACGAATACCCTCACGATCCAAAGAAATGGAAGAAGAAGAAGTACTCCATTCACATTCACTTCGTAACCCACCGAGTTTGGAATCTTTTTATTTGCGGGATTGGAGATCTTAAATCAACACAAATTAGAATGAGCGGCTCTAAGAATTTCGATTTGATCTATGGAAATCGAAGAGTGGTAGACATTTGAAAAGGGAAAAGAGATCGGATGAAGGAATTAGAGAGACGTAGTTTCTATTGGGAGAAGAAACCGTACATAGGAACATCGAAGCGGCGTGCTTATTGTTATTATTATTTTAGTTATGCTTAATTATTTTTTTAACGTTTTTTTGGAAAAAAATGAGGATAAGTGTCAACCAATCAATCAGCCACATGGCAGCCCCATGAAGAGTGCTGACCTTCTATTATCTTTATAATATTTTAAGGTTGTCAACAACCAACTTTTTCTGACAAGACGACACGTGTCACATCTTTCTCTAAAAAAAATTATTTAAAAAAAAACGTTCAAAATGTTTCTTCTGGGTTTTGAACCTCAGCTAACCTCGGTAATTTAAGTAGAAAAGAGCCACTACACTACTAAAGTCACTTGTATATATCACGGAAAGAAAGATATATAACTCACTACTAAAATTCTTTCTAAAAGTTATTCAAAAAAGTAGGAAACATTTTGAAACACCAATCTTTATAATATTTTAAGGTCGTCAACAACTAACAAGCCATGAGAAGATGACATGTGTCATTCATTTTTGTAACATTTATTCTTATAATTTGTTTTAATTGAAAAGAAAAAAAATATATTTAAATGACTTTAATAATAAATTATGACAACTTAATAGTTAAGATTAATGTGAGTTCATTCCAATGAATTACAATATATTTTTTCAAATCATTAAATTATAAAGATTTCAATCAAGTATTATTTTTATTTCTTTGATATTCACAAAAAATATGATTCCAAATTAAATGTGTTATTATAAATTTTTAATGGTTTGAAAATTAGATAGATTCCAATAAGTTATTGTTTTTATTTCTTTGAATATTCACAAAAAATATAATTCCAAATTAAATGTGTTGTGATGAATTTTTAATGGTTTGAAAATTAGATATTTTATTTATTAAACTTATCATTATACTATATAAAAGAAAACGTTTTAAACCCAAAAATAATAATGTATGAAACTTTAAGTATGTTAGAATGTTAAAGTTATCAATCGTTTTCTAATGCAATTAAAACAATATGTGTTAGATAAAATAGCACTCTTAAGCAAGATAATGCAAAATAACATAATAATTAACCAATGAATTGATATGAAAGAAAAAAGATGATTTATTCTCTCTTTAAAATCAGATACATTCCAAAATTTGTAATGAGATGATTCACGAGTCTCAATACAATCAAAACATACTACAACGTGTCTGATCAACATATTGTTTTTAAAAAATGTGTTTGATACAAAAGAAAAAGAATGAATGATCATTATTTTAGAGAATCATAGTGAATATTGATAAACATTATATTTTTTCTCACATATAACATTGCTTATGTCAAAATTTTGCTACAAATGCTCAGTTTTCTAATATAGATAATTATTTACTACAATACTAATTTTTATAATAATGAATACTCAATAAAGTTATAAAATGTTAAATATTTAATCATGTTAATTTTCAAAACCACGCAACGCGTGGACAATCTCTAGTATTGTAGATTACTAGGTTATTGCAAGTACTTGATTTTACGGAATAAGTACGGGTAAATAACCGGTAAGTAACGGATATGACTGCCGAATATCAAGTAATTGTGGTCAGCCCTAATGCTATATATCATTCTATAAAAGTTTATAAAATTTTGCCTTTAAAGTGTGATTTCAGAAAAACCACACATAGAGAATCAGTAACTTATGTAGTACAAAGTATGATGTTTGGTTTAAAATAAATGTTATGAGAATGTGAAAAAAAAATTTAGAAAAGATTTTCAATTATTTGAAAGCGAGATATATCCGGACAATTACCAAATGAAACGATATTGGTTTGCTTAATTAGTCTACCAAAACAGTTTCAACTTAGTGACATAGAGTTGGATAAGACATAAAATGTCACCCACGACCAAGAATTACATAGGATATAATTACAAAAGGATGTTGCTTACTTAAATAACTAAATAGTCATAGGGTGAACCAAAACTCATTTATATTCTATATATGGATTTTGGATCGCTACTCCCATACTGAAGAAATTTTGTTTCGAGTATAGCGGGAGTTTTCTTAGTGGTCAAGAATACTCCAAATCTTGAACATCATTTTAGTTTTGCTATTCTTTCGTGACAATTATGTCGAATCATGAGGGTATTCGTCAAGGTGAAGCTACACTTGATTTAGGATTGTTAGAATCGTTTTTGAATTGATATTGGGGAAATTGCTAATAATGACCTAAAACTTGATTTTAAATGAAAATAAACCCCTTATGTCATGTTTGGCAAATGTAATCCAAATGGGTAGTGAAATTACAAATACAGCTTTAATGAACAAACAAAAAAAACAGAAATGCATATTGATCTTTTTAGCCTTTTGAAGTCTACACAGAAAGTCTACTCTGTAGACATCTTCATGAAGTCTTCTTTGAGACTGCAAATGAATTCAGCATCGTAATTTTATATGTTATTTAAATTTATAAATTGAAAAAAAAAACTTTTGTAAACATTTATTGTTCATAATTAAACTATAATCAATTGTGAAGTATGAAAAATAAAATTGAAACAGACTTAAAAAAAAAAAGAGACAAATTCCATTGAAAATAAATGAATGAGTGAGTTACATGTTCTATACTAAAGTATATATGGATACCATATATTCTACTTTATCACAATTTTGTTAGCTATTGAAGTGGTTGGTAGTTTTTGTAATTTGTTACATATAAGTTTTATGAGTTTATGGTTGTAATGGGTTTATGTTTTGGGATTCACATAAATAGTTTAAGGTTTAGAGTAATAGAAGTTGTAATGTAGGGTTTGATTTGAGGTTTATAATTTCTACATTTAAAATGTAAAACTTGCATAAAAGTGTTAAATTGTGAATATATTAGATGTTTGAATGTTTGATACAAGTTTTTATTAAAGTATTTGAATAATCCATTGAAAGTAATTAATTTAAGGTTTCAGATTGTAGACTTCATATAAATTATACTTAGTAGAGTAGACTTCATATGAAGTCTGCTAAACCGAAAATTTTAGGGTTTCAGAGAGTAGAATTCATATGAAGTCTACATAGCGTTTAGGGTTTCGTAGAATTCATTCGTAAACTTCATTTGTAGACTTTAAATAAAGTCTACTAAACCGGAAATTTTAACGTAACAAAAGACATTTCCCTAATTAGTGAAACGACACTTCTATTGGCTCTCTCTTCTCTCCTGCTTCTCTCGCCTCTCCCACTTCTCTTGCCTCTTCTCCCCTGCTTCTCTCGTCTCTCACACTTCAAGTTACCTTGCTTAAATTCCAAAATTGGCTTGTTTTTGGTTAAAATCTAACATCTCATGTCTTTGGTTTCAATCTATATACTGTTTTTCTCCATGCACTGATTTTGTATTATTTTCTAATCCAGATTTTGGTTTTAGTTAGTCATAGATCTTATTGATTCTATTGTTACAGATAATGACTCTCTCTTTTATCGTTTTGTTTGCTTTTATATTTCTAACACAAATCAATGAAAGGAAGAGCAGATGGAGGGTAAAAAGCCCGGATGTGAGACCAAAGATGGATTTGTCTTTGTTGGAACATTATGAAACGCCATTGTCCTACTTCCGAAAGATAATATTCCCGAGAAAGATTTTTACCAGTTTCAGATTGTGAGCGTCTTGATTGTAATTTTTCTATTCCTTTGTATCAGTGTGTTTAATTACGGATATAAACTAAATAAAGAAGTTACTTGTTGGTTGACCTTAATCTTCTTCTCTGAAATTTCACCAACCTCGGCTTATTTAAAAAAACTAAAATATATCATTAGTTGAATGTAAGGAACAATGACCATCGGCTTTTCTTTCATCTTTCAAAGCAATCTCGTACCAAATAGGATATAACTTTGTATATCAAACACCTGAGTACACTTACTTCACGAAATTTTAAAATGTCACTTCATGACATTTTAAAATGTTAAATCCAAATGAAGTTAAAATGTTCTACTTAGCTCAATCAAACTTTAGACTTGTCTATTATTTGTAACGTGCATTGGAAGTGTGTCTCGAGCCATCTGTAGCAACCTCAAAACGCAAAATACTATCTTCCATAATCCAATCTCCATAAACAGCAGGTAGCTGAACAATCATCTGTAAAATACAAACAAGGATATGCATTAGTACAAATAAAAAAACGTTAAGCAGACTTCAAATACAATCCATGCAATATGAGCTAACTAGTCACCAAATTAAGAAAATAAATTTACCCCATAAATATTTGTCTTAAACATGACCAACTCTTACAGAGAGTCTGAAAATAACTAACAAACGTGTGAAAAGAAAAAAATTGAATAAATACATTGTAAATATGACAAAAAATGCATCTTAAAAAACTATCAAAGTTGTAGACTTCACATGTAGTCTACGCAAAGTAGACTTCAAATGCAGTCTACGCAATATGAGCTAACTAGTCACAAAATCAAGAAAATAGATTTACCTCATAAATATTTGTCGTAAATATGATCAACTCTTACAGAGGGTAGAAAAATAACAAATAAACATGTGAGAACAAAAAAAAAATACATTGTAAATATGACAAAAAATGTATTTTAAAAAAACTATCAGAATGTTCCCTTTCGTTGGTCCCCCGCACATCAAATGTTCAGGCATATGCTTTAGCTAGATCAGCTCGATTACGGGCATTTTCTTTTTCCTATGTAAACAATTTACCTCCAGTTTGGGTCACCAATCGGGAGAGTTTCTTTTAATTAATGCTATGGTTGAAAAAAAAACTATCAGAATAATAGACTTCAAATGCAGTCTACGCCGTAGACTTCAAAATAAAGTCTACTATGAGTAGACTTTAAATGCAGTCTACAAAATGGGTTGTTTTTACAATAAAGGCAAATCGCTATGTAGATTGCAAATGAAGTCTACAAATGTCGTAGACTTCATTTGCAGTCTACAAATGTCACTTTTGCATTTGACCAAAACATTGACTTTTGGGTGTAGACTTTATTTGCTGTCTACACAATTATGAAAGTTACTTTTGCATTTGAACAAATCTTTGACTTTTCAAAGTAGATTGCATTTGCAGTCTACATAAAATTGCCAAAATGTCGTAGACTTCATTTGACCATAGAAAGTCTACAATTTGAAGTCTACAATAGAAAGTACATTTCAAATGAAGTCTAAGCCAAAAAAAAGGGTTACTTTTGCACTTGACTATTTGTTGACTTTTCAAAGTAGACTGCAAATGAAGTCTACGTAAAATAAAGGTTATATTTGTGTTTGACCAAAATATTTATACTTTGTTTTGTAGACTTCATTTGCAATACTTTCGGGTCAATTTTACGACATATTGGTCAAACACAAAACTAACCTCACTTTTCAGAGTAAACTTCTTTTATAGTCTACTATGAAAAGTCAACAAATGGTCAAATGCAAAAGTGGCCTATTTTTTTAACAGAATAGACTGCAATTGAAGTCTACTCTCTGCAGACTTTAAATGCAGTCTACTATATAAAATCAAAGTTCTGGTTAAATGCAAAAGTGACTTAATTTTTCTGCAGTCTGCACACGAAGTCTACAATCGTTTTTATTGTTTCCAAAGAAGAGTTTGTAGAGTTCAAATGCAGTCTACTTCACTTTTTTTTTGCAAAAATAGTTAATTGCAAATCTGACTCTTAGTTGAATTGTAGACTTCAAATGCAGTCTACATTTACGAACCAAATCTGAATTTTTCAATTGCTAAAAAATCGTTACCTTTTTCAGTCGTTCGACTTCGTCTTTACCTTCTTGAACCACCAAAACTTTCAATTTCACTGGAAAATAACAAGACGAACCGTTTTATATGGAAGAATCATAAGAAAACATGAAGTTATGAGAGAAAAAATGTATACACGAAAATTAGAGAGTTTTGGATGAAATTGGAGAGAAAATTGACGATGTTGAAGTTATGTGCTCACTTGGATGTTGAAGTAATGAGCTCACTTGTTATGCATTTACGTAACAAAATTGGTTGGTGTAGCATTTAGAACTTCAATTTGGTTGTTCATGGTGGTTGGAAAAATTGATGAAGGTGACATTTTTGTAAATAAGTTGATTTTTTTGGTGTTTTAGTCTTTTGGTAAGTTCCTCATTTTGAAAAAAAAAGAAAAATGGCATTTTCGTGAATACGAGAAAAAGATAGGGAGATATTTGTGAGGAAGTGGTAAAATATGGAGGGGAGGATATAGTGGGTTACATTTTTAGTTGCCCAAGAGTTTTAGGTCATTTGTGAAACTATCTCATTAATATTTTTGTTTAAAATCCTCACAATTTCCAATGCCAATTTTTCAACCATCCCCTAATGCAATTAATACAATTTTGTATTGAACATAAATCAATTAATCACTTTACCAATGAATCAATGTTAAAAATTAAGAAAATGAGACAAAAATACTATAAACTATAAAGCATCAATTATTCTTTCACTAAGATTCAAAGTTCTAATGAAATAAAAACAAAGATGCATTTTTAATCAATAATCAAAAACATATTACAACTTTTATGATCAATAATTTGTCAGTAAGCTAAAAATCACTTGTGGGTATTTTTAATCCTTCTAATTTGTAACAACATATACAATTAGTCAATAAGCTATAAATTACTTCATATTTTATCGTGTTAGTTTTTAAACTCATGCAACGCGTGGACAATTAAATAGAGTATCATATGTTCCTCTTTGGAGAGTGCTGAATATGATTATCTATTATAGTATGAATATGATTATTAATTAGCTAAATTGATAAATATAAGAAAGAAGTTGACATGATTATGAGAAAAAACATTAGCAAAATTAACCACTAGTTGTCCAGTATTAACTAAAATATATTTTGTTAGGAAAATAAATGGTCACACAAAAGATTATAGATGAAATGCGAACATGTCTCCGACTCACAGATACCGACCGGAATGTCGTCACGACACATCATATGAAGCAGATCATATACTACATCGATTGTTGCTGCATTATTTGAACCGGATTGCTTACGATAGTGGACTTGCTAGTCGAGAGGGAGTAGGTGGTAGACATTGAAGCAGAAAGAAGATCCACTTAGTTACTTGTGTAAAAAGCAAAGAAGATCCATTTAGCTATTTGTTTTCTGACCTAGTTACTTGTGTACAAGAAAGAATAGCTCTCTAAATTTATACCTTCAAATCGATTTCTTCACCGGGACTTAAAAAAAAAGTCAAAGAGGAAATATACATAGAAAAGGAGAAGTAACATCGAAACAAGCCATCTTTATATCATATGCTATGGAGTTTGTAACTACAAACCAACACATTGGTCGAATTCATGTAGTGGTAGTAGAAATCAGATGATAGAATAGAACATTTTGATGGATGAGATACAGCATTAAAACTTGAAGAAAAATAGACAAAAACACGACTTTGAATTCTTGTAATATAATATTCTATCCAAATAAGAGTGCATGCATATCCACAATAATATTGTCGACCCATTTAATTTAGGTTTTCAACTATAAACTCATAGCATGAGAGTTTGTATTTTAAAGAGAATATTGAAAGTTTAAGATAAACATACAAAACAGTTTTTATTAGAGAGACAACATTGAAACTTGAAGACAAATAGACAAAACGCGACAAGGAGATTTTCAAGCCTTGGTTATTAGAAGCCATTAACCGTGAAACTACCATCAACACAAATGGTTTGACCAGTAAGGTAAGAAGCTGCAGGTAGACACAAGTAGACCACTAGTGATGCAACTTCATTCGGCTCCCCAGCACGACCAAGTGGAGTTCTACTAAACAATCCCTCCGTGAAACTGACATCCTCAAGATACTTTAAGAAACATAAATTCAGAGATGATTAGTGATATTGAAGTTGTTACATTTACCAAAAAGTATGAAAAAGTTGTTGTTTCAATAATTACAGATTGAGTGGCAGGAGTTTTGATAATATTAGGTGCAACGGCATTGACTCTTATGCCATCTTTTGCCCATTCACATGCCAAATTTCTTGCCAGCTGATTCAAAGCTCCTAAAAAAGAAATTAACAAAACATTTAAAAATAAAAATAATACTTCTTCTTGATTAAATTCAACCAGTAGTAACTAGAGTTACCTTTTGTTAGACTATAAATGGATCCAGCCCCAACTGAAACAACCCCTGCACCTCTCTCTCTGATCGATGATCGATGATTCGACGTTTGATGTGAAAGCTGGGAAAAATGGAAAGCAACTTTCCAAGTTTGTTGAGATACTGTTCAAAATGGAAAGCAAAATCGTCTGCTTCATATTCTGTAGTTGGCTTCGCTCGAAGTACTGCCACATTATTTACCTAAGTTGAACAAAAAAAGAAGTTTTTTCTTTAGAGAAACGAATATGCTTAGGTCTTTCTCATATACTACAATCATTTACTTACGAAAATGTTCAGTTTTCCATTGAACAACGAAGAGACAGTTTGTATGACTTTCTCTCTCTCGGGGTGGGAGGATACATCACACACTGAGCTACTGACTTGAAACCCTTTCTTTTCCCATGAAAACCCTTCTGATGCCTATGTCGTCTCTGTTATGGTGACCTGAGCTGACCTTTTCAACTACTTTCAAACCAAAACCTCTGAGATAACTCATCAAATGTCTCTGCACACAATCATGAAGCAACTACCTCTGAACCAGCCTCTGATTCTTCTTGGTAAGTCATATAACTTTGATTTCTGCCGTTAACCTTTCCATCTGAAAATCTTCTTCCCAGACTTCTGCGAAACTAGCCTAGTCTCGACTTCCCTTCCGCAGGTACTCCACCTGGAACCGAACAGCCTCTGTTCTAGTCCCCCTTAACCTCACAGGTAACTCCCTTAAGCCTTATGTGAGTCTTCCCCACTGCTCTCTGTCTTCCTCTGACACACTGGCTTAAGCCTTATATGAGTCTTCCCCACTGCTTCTCTTCTTCTGCGAGGTACCTAAGTGTCAGTGAGTTACCCGGAGCCGAACGCCTCTTAGGTGATGTTCAGGAGATTGCAGCAGAGATGAAACTTAGGCCCTGGTAATGCCTTAGTTAGAAAATCTACTGGATTCTTGCTGGTATGTATCTTCGCTAGAGTAATTATGCCTGCTGCTGCTATATCCCTGATGTGATGAAACTTCGTAACCACGTGTTTTGTCCTCTCATGATGTACTGCGTTCTTAGCCAAGGCCAGTGCACTCTGAGAGTCACATTGCAGCAAAACACTCCCTGAATTAAACCCCAATTCTTCACTGAAATCTTTAATCCAGATGGCCTCTTCCGCAGCCGCTGAAAGAGCCATATACTCTGCCTCCGTAGTTGACAGTGCCACAACATCCTGTAGGTTTGACTTCCAACACACTGTGTTACCCCAAACCTTGTAGACATACCCTGTAACTGATCTCCTTTTGTCCAAATCCGTAGCATAGTCCGAATCACTGAAACCCTCTATGCTGAACTGTGGTGAACCCTTTATGAATGTCAGATTCTCCTTCATAGCTCATTTCAAGTATCTCATAACCCATTTCACAGCTGACCAGTGATCTTTGCCTGGTCGTGACATGAACCTGCTGATCAAACCTACTGCAAATCCGAGATCTGGTCTTGAACCAATCATTGCATACATCAAACTCCCAACAACACTTGCATATGGAACCTTATCCATAACCTTTGCTTGTTCCTTCTTTTCTTCTGGAGTTAGACTTCTCAGCTTGAAATGTGTAGCTATAGGTGTTGTAACTGGCGAAGAGTCAATCATACCAAATGTTTTTAACACCTTTTCCAAGTAGCTACCCTGAGATAGAATTAGAGTACCCTTTTCTTTGTCTCTAATGATATCCATGGCTAGGATCCTCGAAGCTTTACCCAAATCTTTCATCTCAAATTCCTTGTTCAGACTTTCCTTCAGTTCCCTAATCACAGACTTGTTCCCTGATGCAATAAGCATATCGTCTACATACATCAATAGATAGATAGCTTTATCAGTCTGTGTGTCTTTCATGTAAACACATGAGTCCTTGCTGTTTTTGATGAACTTTTGTTTTTTCATGAAGCTGTCGAACCTCAAGTTCCACTGCCTAAGAGACTGCTTCAAACCATACAGACTCTTCTTCAATAGACATACCTTATTCTCATCACCATTTTTAATGAATCCCTCCGGTTGATTCATCAAGATCCTTTCATCTAGATCACCATGCAGAAATGCTGTCTTAACATCCATTTGTTCCAGCTCATAGTCTAGATTAACCACAATAGAAAGCATAATCCGTATTGAAGTGTGCTATACTACTGGTGAGAATATCTCATTGTAGTCTATTCCTTCCTTCTGCGAGAAACCCTGAGCCACCAATCTGGCTTTATACCTCTGTTTCTCCACACCTGGTATTCCTGGTTTTAGCTTAAATATCCATTTACAGCCAACAGTCTTCTGACCCTTAGGTCTCTCAATCAGAACCCATGTTCCATTCCTAAGCAGTGAGTCCATCTCATACAGAGCAGCATTATCCCAATACTTCTTCTTCCTGCAGCTCATTGGTTCCTTGTACATCTTAGGCTCATCTTCCTCAATATCCTCAGCAACTGATAAGGCATAAACTACAAAGTCGCCATCCTCATATCTGGCAGGCTTTTTTACGTTTTCCCTTCTTACTCTGTCCCTACTAAGAATGTACCTTTCCAAGCCTTCACCTGATCCATCTTCCGAATCTCCACCTGTCTGCATAGACTCTGACATGCCTGAACCATCTTCTGGTTCCTCTGAACTTTATGATCCCTCTGACTGATCTTCACCTGATTCGTCTTCCGAATCTGAACCATGAACACTTTCTGAACCACTAGAACCTCCATCTAGATTTGTTACATCTTCTGTACCAGACGTAGATGACCCTGGACCTCTGATGAGTCGATCGCTGAAAGTGACTCGCTTTTTATTTTTCTCCTTAGGTACTGTCTTAGAGTTTGCAATCTCTGCAATAGTAGCATCAGAACCTGGAATGATGTGCCTGTACAATTCCTTTTCATTGAACACCATATTCCTGCTTGTAGTACACTCTCCTTCCTTAATCAACCATACTCTGTAACCCTTAGTGCCATAAGGATATCCCACAAAGATCCCTTTCAAACCTTTGGGACTTGTCTTGTCCTGAACAGCATGAACAAATGCTGAACAACCAAATCTCCTAAGGTTAGACAAGTCCGGCTTTGAGCCAGTCCATAATTCCTCAGGTAACTTGAACCCAACAGACGAATTAGGCGATATGTTAATCAAGTACACCGCTGTCAAAGTAGCGTCAGCCCAAAACTCTTTGCCTAATCCTGTTTCTGCAAGCATACTTCTCACCTTATCCATAATGGTTCTGTTCATCCTTTCAGCCACTCCATTCTACTGTGGAGTATAGGTACAAGTTCTGTGTCTCCTAATACCTGAGTCTCTGCATAGACCATCAAACAACCTATTGCAAAATTCCAATACATTGTCTGTCCTGAGACACTTGATCTTTTTGCCTGTCTGATTCTCAACTGCTGTCTTCCAATCTCTGAATTTGACAAAAGCCTCATCTTTTGTCTTGAGGAAATACACTTACGTCTTCTTGGAGAAATCATCAATGAAGCTGACGAAGTATCTGCTTCCTCCAAGACTTTCTGGATTCGCCGGTGAACCCCATAGATCCGAGTGAATATACTCCAGGATCCCCTTAGTTGTGTGTTTGGCTGCGGGAAAACTCAGCCTGTGGGACTTGCCAAGTACACAACTGTCACAGAAGCTTAGTGCCTCAACCTTTACCTTATCCAGATAGCCATCTCGAATAAGTATCCCCATCTGTTTAGCACTCATATGTTCGAGTCTCGAATGCCATAAATCTGCATCAGCCTCCTCTGGCCTGACTGATTTAGCTTCTGCCTTTACTACCTTAGCCACTAAGTAGTAAAGTCCATTCTCCCATTTACCTGAGAACACTTTCTTGCCATCCTTGAAGTAACTCACGACTCCATCTCCTCCTTCATACTTGCAGCCGTTCTTATCAAGCATTCCTACGGAGATCAGACTCTTATCAAAGTCTGGTACATATCTTACTTCACTCAGGATGACCACTGAATTATTTGGATTTATTATTCTGATCTTCCCAAGACCTTTAACCTGACTTATACTTTTGTTAGCCATCCTAATCTTTGTTCCTTCGAACTCCTGCAGGTCAAAGAGTAAATCCCTATCTGGTGTCATATGGAAGGTGCAGCCTGAATCCAAGATCCATTCCCCAGACGACACTTCAGTGCTTACTGTCAACACCATCGGCTGTGGTACCTCCATCACAGCGTTTGCTGACTCATCAGGTTTATGTTTTCCCTTATCTGGACATTCTCTCTTCCAATGTCCCTCCTTCCCACATATATAACATGCACCTTTGTTTGCCTTGTTGTACCTCGGTCTAGACTTGGGTCTTCCCCTACTCGTAGACCTACCTCTGTTACTGCTGCTACCCCTGTTTCCTGATCTACCTCTGGGTCCAACATATAGACTCTCTGATGCTGAGTTACCTCTGTAGAGCTTTCCTTTCTGCTTTAACTCCATCTCTTTGTCATAAGCAACACTAGTGACTTCACTCACCGTGATAGTCTTTTTCCCTGTACCATACTTCAGAGTATGTACCAATGGCTTAAACGGTGGAGGCAGACTAGACATCAACTGTATAGCTTGATCTTCTTCAGAGATTTCAACCTTCAAGCTAGCCAAGTCCGCTACAAGTTTCAGAAAACTATCAACATTCTCCTCTATTGATTTACCTTCTTCCATTCTGAAACTAGCAAACTGTTGCTTCAAATAAGTCCTATTTGGTAGCAACTTTGTCTGATACTCCTTTTCCAAGGCTTTCCACATGCCAAAAGCTGTAGTCTCCTTCATCACCTTTCTCGGGATATGATCACTTAAACAGGTAGCAATCAGATTCCTTGTCCTAAGGTTCTTTTCTGCCTACTTAAGATCTTCCTTGGTCTGAGTTACAGCTGAAGATTCACCTTCCTTCACTGTTGTTGTAGATACAGAAGTCTAGTCCTCGCTGAGGACACACAACAACCCTTGGATCTCCAGCTGACCAAGTAACTTGAACTTCCAAAGTCCAAAGTCTCCACTTCCATCAAACTTCTCCATCTCGAATCTCCCTGGTGTAGGATCCATCTTCTTTCAACTTCAACCTAGATTCGTTTGTCTGATGAATCTTGTTGTACAGATCTTGTCTTCCAAGAACCAGTACCCTTCTTCCTCAACCTAACTTCTGCAACACGCCGATTACAGATCTATCTCTCTGCTGCGATCACGAACAACCCTGATCACCAAAAATCTTCTCTCTGGTAATACACCTAATCACCGAAAGTCTTCCCTTCGGTAATACCCTGATCTCTTTTCTGTAAACCGTAGATGTCCCGAGCAACCCCCTGGATGCTTTGATACCACTTGTTGAGATAACTGTTAGCGGAAGCTATCTGTGTAACTCAATTGATTCGATCTGACCTTGTGTTTTACTTAGCAGGGATTATATAAAACACAAGACGTAACGAGTTCCCACCAATGCGGTGGTACGTCTCGTGAGCGACGGCACACTCAAACTCCACTAGAAGAATCAAGAGCTTACAACACACGCCTACTATGGCGGTTTCTAGGGTTTCTTACAAGAGATTTCTTAGAGAGATAAAAGAGGAAACAACTTAGAGAATAATGAAAACCCTAAGCTTGTATATTACGTGATACCATGATCATGATTAGAGCTGTCAGAGTGGGTCAAAACCCACGGGTCCGACCCAACCCATCCCACCATGGGATGGGTATGGGTTCGATAATGTAAACCCAAACCCATGACGGGTCACGGGTTTCGCGGGTAAAACCCATAAAAAACCACGGGTTAATGGGTTACCCACCAATTTTTATATACATTATATATTTATATATAGTTTTAAGTTTATATATATATATATAATTATATAAGCTAATGTATATCTAAAATATAATAATAGTTTAACAAAAGTATTATATATAATAGAATTGTCTAGAAGAGCCACCATTGGACATGAGGAACTTTGGGAGTTTGGACATTTTAAAATATTGGAAAGATAATTCTGAACGCTTTGAAGAATTAGCTTATATGGTTGTTGATCTTCTTAGTATTCATATCACTACGGTAGCTTTGGAGTCGTCATTCAGTATTGGTGCTCGAGTTTTGAATAAATGCAGAACTTTTCTTCTTCCAAAAAATGTTCCAGCATTAATATGCAATCGAAACTGGTTGCGCGAATTTGAAGCTTATGAAGGTAAAGATTTATTTATTTTTCAAACTTGCAAAATCATATACTATATTTTGTTTATTATTTGTACTATTTGTTTGATCTATGTAGAGGATAATGGTGAACCTGAAAAAGAACCTACCACACCTCCCCAAGAACGTAGGCAAGAATGACCTTGATTCGTGTCAAGAAAGCCAGATGTTTTTTTTTCAAATTATGAACTTCTATCATTTTTAGTATTATTTCTTATTTCAGTTTTTTTATTTGGTTTTTTGGTTTTCAGTTATACATTATGAATTTATAATGTCCGATTTTAATTTTTCTATGTTTCTTTGAATTTATTGGAATTTGTTGGTGTTTTTTCTTTAAACAAACCAATTTTTATTTTTATTTTACAGTAAATACTAAAACCCATGGGCCGCCCAAAAAACCCATGGTATTTAATGGGTTGGGTTTGGGTCTATAGGTATTGACCCGCGGGTCTCATGGGTCGACCCACCGTAGGCAAAAAGAAAAATGAACTCGTGGCGGGTTGGGTCAAATGGGTTGGGTTGGCCCATCTGACAGCTCTAATCATGATCTCCTTGGAGTCTTCCTCCTTATATAGATCTTCTGTTTCCTTTTCCTCTTCATGGGCTTGAGTAACACAGCAGGCCCGAACCAGTCTCTCTCTCTCTTGTATCTTGATGGACTCGTCAGCCCAATTCCATTTGTCTTTACTGATCCACATAAGTCTACAGTTGTGTTTAAAATTAAGATTCAAATCATTTAGCCAGCTGTACAGACGACAAGCTAGAAAACGGGTCGCTTCAAAATATTTATATTATCAAAGGGCAGTTATGTAGGCCATGTTCGTTAGGCAGTCGCTGGCGACTGCGACCATTGATAGCGATTAAATGTTGTTCGCTTAGC
This sequence comes from Draba incana, assembly GCA_963576765.1. Taxonomy (NCBI): domain Eukaryota; kingdom Viridiplantae; phylum Streptophyta; class Magnoliopsida; order Brassicales; family Brassicaceae; genus Draba; species Draba incana. The sequence continues at coordinate 33,060,967 of OY755204.1, read as the reverse complement.
ACTCCTAGACCAGCGGCCATAAATTTTAGTCGCTGGATTTATTTAGTGATTGATCGCAAACCTATGCTTGATCTGGTTGAACTCAAGGCTGGACCTAAATTGACATACACGGTAATAAATCCTATCAATGCTACATATTGGATGCCATCTACTCTAGCCGGGCCACTAAATTCTAGATCTTTTCTACAGTATTCCATTAATATTGTTAAGTTAGCTATTTTTCGATCTTGTAGCTTAGGGTATGGCGATAATCATTACAGGCAAGATATTCACGGAAGCAAGATATTCATTCTCCACGTCCCTCAAGGTATAGGACAAGAAAAATGGCATTTATAATTCACTAATAAGGCTACGATAGGGCGTATAATAGTTTTATAAGCCGACACTAGTATGCCCTTATAAAAACGTATTTTCAAAACGCTATTATATGTAGTTCTAATACCGTTAGTAAGCTGTTATAATATATAGTACTCTCTTTGTTTTTTATTCAATGTTTATAAAGGTGATTTCAATGGTTATTTTTCTCTTGAGAGTCCTAGCTTCTCGGTTGCCAAATTATAGGGCTCGAATTCCACCCCAAAGAATTAATAACCTAAAACGGATAAGTATGAAACTAAATCAACGATCCTACTAACCAGCGAGCTAACCGACGAACCGGTGATCAAATCAGAGAACCAAGAAGCTAAGCGGTAAACCGACAAACCATACCAAACTGACGGTCAGTGGACTTTAAACCGGCAGCCTAATTTCAGCAAGTTCAGAATTTAAGCCCAGAAGACTAAAGCCCATAAAATGTCTGGGCGACCTAGCGCCCACCGCGAATAATAGAAAACCTAGAAGAATAAGGAAAACTGTCTTATCCGTTTAGGGCTTAGCCCTACCGACCTAGACTAGTATAAATACTCTTGTACATATTCATAATAAGAGGAACACGAAATTTAGCACCAAAACTCTGTACTTTTCTGCATACACATTTCTAGCTAAGAAAACCATCTTTGCATTTTTGTTTTTGTGTGTTTAACCTAGGAAGTTTTTTATTCCTTAAAGAGCCTTACAAATGTAATTGTGAGAATCCAGCACACACAATTTGGCACTACAAAGATGGTACTTCAAAGCTTCATATACAAAGAAACTGCATAGACAAGTTGAAGAAGATGTCTAGGACCAGCAACCAAACGAGTCAAAGAAATCAGACGGATGATATAACAGATCCGAAGAACACAACCGGCGAGCGAGCTAGACAAAACAACATGCCGGACAGCGGATCTACCCCGGAGAAGACGGCCACAAGTTCTCAGCGAACTCAAGGGGATGCTTGAGGAGCTCCCAAAAAAATCTAAGGAGGAGGAGGCGCTCAACATCGCCATTACAGCAAAGCTAAAAACCTTGTCAGCGGCTTGCCGAGTCTCCGGAGCGAGAATATTTTAACAACATGTAGCTCACATCACTCCAACGAATCTATTCTCGATGCCTAATGGTGCGTAGAAGACTCGTGGATCTTATGATGAGCCGACCGTTGAATGAACCAAAGCAAAGAGTGCACCAGCCGCGAATGAAATGGTGTGTGTAACGCCCCAACCGCCCCTCCCATGGCCCCCGTCCACTCTCAGGCCCGTGGGCCCACCATGTTTAACGGTCGGTGCATTAGTTTGGAAGGCTCGGATGTCTTGTTTACTTACCATGCAAATCACCACGCGATTTTTCCCCGTGTTTTGACCTCACTTACACGGTACTAGAAATGACTTCCCAGTAGGTCACCCATCCTTAAATTGCTCCAGCTCAAGCACGCTTAACTCTGGAGTTCTCTCAAGACATGTGACCGAAATGATAAGTGCACTTTGGTGATATAGGTAGCCAAATTAATTCTTTTTAAGCCTTTTCACATATACCACATATATCATAAAACCGGGGTGTCACAGTGTGGGTCGTCGAGTTCATCGATGACACCAAAGAAGAGCTCAACAGTGATAACTCTAGGTGTTAGATGAGCTTCTCAAAGAAGAAGCTAGTTCGAGCATGAGTGAGAGCTAGCCTACAAATACTCTATGACCAACTCTTTCGTCTTGGGTTCCATACTCACAGTAAAACTGGCGGTCGGCAAACTCGGAGAGGACATAAGCGTTAAAGATTTCGAGCTAAAACAAAATGACGACGAACCCTCTAAGCGCGGACGATATAACAACGATTTAACACAAAGCAAACAAAGAATAAAATTTAACTAAGTTATTTTACATGAACTACGAGGCTGCTTGATCCTTGCAAAAGATACGTAGGCAGCTCATATTTGGATAGGTACAACTGCCCCTCCCTTAAAAAAGGGTGAAGTGGGTACATATATTCTTATTGTGACACCCCGGTTTTAGGGCATATGTGGTATATATGGAGAGGCTTAAAAAATTGATTTGGCTACCTATATCACCAAAGTGCACTTATCTTTTCGGTCAAAGGTCTTGAGAGGACTCCAGAGTTAAGCGTGCTTGAGCTGAAATAATTTAAGGATAGGTGACCTACTAGGAAGTCATTTCTAGTACCGTGTGAGTGAGGTCAAAACACGGAGAAAGATTGTGTGGTGATTTGTAGGGTCAGTAAACAAGACTTCTTAGCTTCCTAGACTAATGCATTGACCATCAGACAGGATGGGCCCACAGGCCGAGAGTTGATGGGGGCCAATGGGAGGGGCGGTCGGGGCGTTATACTTATACTCCCACTGGTAAATTAATGAAAACGTAAAGTTAGTTTTAAAATAGACGACTTTGTGAAAAACATCCTCTGGGGATTGCTTCAAAGCGAATAACATCAATGACTTTCTTCATGGATCTCTCATATCTTAACTTAAATAGATATTTATTCGTTGATGCTGGCCACCGGAACAACGATTTACAACATCCTTGACGGATTTAACTAATCACATCTAACAGATTCAAAACGCGCTATATAAATTTCTACGTTCATTACTGGAGCAGACTTGTTCATTGGAACATATTTGTAAACCAGAATATTCATCTCAAAACCCAGTAAACAAATCGTTGGTCTAAATACACTAAGTATTCATTATCGAAGAAGAATTATCCAAGAGAACATTCTGTAAACCGAAATGTCCATCTTAGACCTAGCAAAAAAATCGCTGGACTTAACATCGAATAATCATATTTGAAGCAGAACGATTCATGGGAATGATTTTGTCTAAAGACAAACTAAGAAAAATAATGGCTCTCTGTCATCCTATTAATGGCACACCATCTCATTCTTCTACAACACAACATAATCTTCGCTGCCAACAGCTCATTACTATTTTAATATAAATGGCTCACCACTATTTTTAAAAATGGTTAGTCATTAACCAAACAATCATCAAATCAGTTTTGTCACCAATCTTTATCAACTGTTCGTACGTTCATGAAAATGACCTGCTTTTTCTCTTAATAGCTTGGATCATGAACAACATGGCACACCTTTATATGTCTTCATCTGTGCTTCAATGTCAATAGTGTGGTTTGTCTTTTACTTCAAAACGGCTCGTCGACTGCTTAACAAAAATGGTTCGTCATCATCAATGTGAAAACGGTTCGACCCAATTCGATAAACAATGTCACCGGCTAAGTATCCACAAGAAAAAGGTGAATCACCAAAACTGCTTTGCATGCTCTGTAAAAGTCCAAAACTTTACTAAGTATAGAGAAGTGACGAAGTGATCGTCCCTTATCTCACATTCAGATCTTCGCTCCTCTCATGAACAGATTGTCGTTCCTCTCATAATCGGATCATCACCCCTTGCACTAACTGATCGTCGCTCCTCTAAAAAAGAGATCATTGCTTCTCTCAAAAACAGATCATTGCTCCTCCCACTGACGGATCGTGGCTCCTCTAAAAAATTGATCCTCGCTCCTCTCACGAATGGATGAATGGTCCACTTATAGTTGGATCATCATGATTCACTATAAAATGCCTTCAGCATCGACTCGCCAATTTTCACTCTATAATGGCTCGCCGATTTCACTCTTTAACTGCTCACCATCATCTTCTTAAAGCGGCTCGCCACCATCATCAAACATCTCCAAACAGCACGTCGCCAATATCAAAATAGATCAGCATGATGATCTATGAGTTAGCTTTCCAATGGAGTTGGAATCATATCATTTGGAGTTGTGATAGAAAGATACACACGATTACTAAAGACACGTCAATCTCAACTCATCATGCCAATCTGAAAAGATCGCCTCGCCTGGATCCGACATGAAATCATAAAGGGATGATATTTATTGTATCATTTGGATTAGCGGTTCGTAAGTTACAATAAATATAGTGGAGATATGTCAATCTGTCTAGAACATAAATATCGACCCTATCCATATGAAATGGATCGACGCACTCATCACGCTAAAGATCCTCTGACATGTTACACAATGGATTGACATATTTACAATTAACAAGAAACAGAGACACATTTATACTAAGTATAAGAGAGTTCTTGTGCCTATCCGTTGATTTTAACTCACCGCGGCTCGTCAAATTTATCAAAGAGGGTGTCGTCTAGCCGCGGATCGTCACATTCATCAAAGAGGACGTTATCTAGCTTCGGATCATCAAACTCGTCAAAGAGGACGTCGTGTAGCCACGATCGTCACAATCGTAAAAGAAGACGTCGTTTAACTGCAGATTGTGACATCTCATCGAAGATGTTCAACTCTAGCCGCGACTCATCACACTCATCAAAGAGGACGCCGTCTAGCCGCAAATTGTCACATCTCATCGAAGATGTTGAAGTCTAACCACGACTCATCTCACCGCGACTTGTTACATTAATCAAAGAGGATGTCGCCTCGCCGTCATCTAGCCACACAACTTCACATCTCATCAAAGATGTTCAAGTCTCACCGTGGTTTGTCTTATTCATCAAAGTGGACGTCTGCTCGTTGTGGATCACCACATATTATCGAACATGTTCAAGTCTAGCCACGGCTTGTTACATACATCAAAGAGGACGTTGCTAAGTAGTAAACTGACAAACCAACGGTATTTAGACTTTAAATTGGCGGTCCAATTTATGCATATTCAGAAATTAAGCTTAGAAGGCTAAAGCCCACCAAATGTCTAGCCGACCTAGTGGCCGCTGCAAATAATGGAAAATCTAGAAGAATAAGGAAAACGTTCTTATCTATTTAGGGCTTAGCCTAACTAACCTAGACTAGTATAAATACTTTTGTCATCCTCGTAATAATAAAAACACAAAATTGAGCACCAAAACTCGGTACTTTTTAGCTTACACCTAAAAAACCTTACAAATCTAATTGCGAGAATCCAGCTCCCACAAAGATCGTGTATTAGTTCGCTATTCTCGTCTTTTTACATGCTTCTAAGATTTTGTGTGTAACTTATATGTTATACCACGGTGATAACGTCATGTAAAATTTTGCTCTTTGGTCATGTCAAATCGATATTGAAGTGACGAGAAATGAATGGGATTGCGAGATCTTGACAATGGCTATGAGAACCACCAATCCAACTCGTGGAGGAGGTTGCTTTCATATGATAGTCGCTAATAAAACTACTTTAGTAGGGCGTGTCCTTAATCTGCAAATTCAAAAACCATGATTTTATGCTGCAACAATGGAGGATGGATTTGATAGCCACACATGCATAATCGATCGCTAACACACTCATACTCGAGCGCCAACACGCATTATTGAGTATCCATTTGATTCTCTCAAGTTTTTCTCTTAAATCAAACAAAATTCCTATAAGTCTTTCTTTGAATTTCCTTAGTGATTTTTCGTTTCAAAATGATAGAGAAACCCATGATTTCTCATTAAAGCCCAATAACAGCCACATTATTGGCTCAAATAGCCGTTATGCGTCCTAAACTAGTTTGAAGTTCGTCCTCGAGACTTCTTTGCCAGAACAACATATGCCTTAGGCTTTTTAAACCACTTAAGAAATTCAACTTTCATTTTTGCTTCTCGTTCCCAACTGATCTCTTCTACCCCCATCACAACCATATTACTTATATCATTTTTACCTTCCTTCTTCCTTCCAGTTTTACCTTCTTATCTAGAACCCGCAATGGTGGCTTGCCTATGATAGTTAAGTTTCCTTTGAGATCCAAAGGAGGTTCAGCCATCACGGTACCACGATCCTTTATACACTTCCTCAATAAGGAAACGTGATAGACGTTATAAAACGCCTTCATCAATGGTGGCAGCTCCAACTTATAAGCCACCATGCCAATTCTTTCCAAGATCTTGTATGGCCCCATATACCTCAGACTTATCTTAATGTTCCTCGCTGAATGCTCTCCCAATTCAATAACGGTTTTTGACGCTTGTCCGCATAAATTTTTTGTCTGTCTTGAGCTTCCTTCATCTTAATCTTTAGGATCCTTATCCTTTCTTTGGTTTCCTCCACAAAACTCTTGCCAAAAGTACTTCGCTCCCTTACTTGGCTCCAATACAAGGGGATTTTGCAAGGCATCCCATACAAAGCCTCATAAGGCGACATTACAATACTAGCTCGATAGCTATTATGGTAAGAGAATTATGCCAAGTGGAGATACTAGATCAAGTCTCCACCCCAATCCAATACACAAGCTCGCAACAAATCCTCGTGTGTCTTGATTGTTCTCTCTAACTACCCATCCGTTTGCTGGTGATAGGGAATATTCATATGGACCTTGGTCCCCATTGCCTTCTGTAAGGCTTTCCAAAATGCTAAGTTAAACTTAGAGTCCCAATTAGATAAAATACTCGCTAGCGTCCCATGTAGATTTATAATTTTCTCCACATAAATCTTAGGCAGTAGTGTCACATTGTCCTCCTTGTTTATCGCAAGGAAATGTTTAGACTTAGTCAATTTGTCCACGTTACCCAGATCGCGTCCCTTTCATCAACTAAGGGTAATCCAATCAAGAAGTCCATCGTGATATGATCCCACTTCCACTTAGAAATGGGTAAAATTTGTAGAAAACCGCTAGGCATTTGATGTTTTGCCTTAACCAGCTGACTTGTTTGACACCCAACTATCTACTTAGCCACATCACGTTTCATCCTAACCCAATAATAGTATCACTTCAAGTCTCGATACATCTTAGTTGATCAAGGATGAATCGAGAACCTAGAATGATGTGCTTCCTTAAGAATTTCCTCCCTTAGTCCCTTATCATTTGGAACACACACTCGTTTGTTTATCACTATAGTCCCATTATACAATGTCTTGTACTCTATCTTATCATTCTATGCTGCTTTCACCAGCTCTACATCCAACTTTTGAGCTAACCAAACCCTAGTCAGCAAGTGGGCTTGATTTCCTACTCCGGATCTCAATGGCTCCTCCCCACTACTCAAGACAGTTAGGCGCAAAGTCCTAATCATAAAGATCAATTATTCTATGGCCTTCTCAGAATCAACCGCCACCCCCTTTCTGCTTAAGGCATATGACACTGAATTAGCCTTACCCATATGATACTCTATACCCAAAACAAAGTCAGCCACGGTCTCCATCCATCTTCTTTGCCTAAGATTCAGTTTCGGTTAGGTGAAGATATGCTTCAAACTTTTATGATCCATAAACATTTGGACCTTTGCACCATAAAGATAAGATCTGCAGATCTTAAGCGCCTCTGCACCAATTCCAGTTCATGGGTTAGATAATTTCTTTCATGCTTCTTAAAATCCCTCGACACATAACCCCTCTTGCATAAAGACATACCCGTACCCAACTCGCGATGCATCTGTATAAACCATGTAAGGCTCATCCGGCTTGGGCAGCGCTAACACCGGAGTACTCGTAAGTATTTTCTTAAGCTTAAAGAAACTCTTCTCACAATCCGTTGACCACACGAACTGCACAGGTATCCCAGTCAACTGAATTGGTGGTTATGCCATCACCGCAAATTCCTTAACAAATTTGCGGTAGTACCCTGCTACTCCCACAAAACATCTTATCTCCGACGCATTCCTGGGCATGGGCAATTCGGCGATGGCCTTGATCTTTTTTGGGTCCACGGACAATCTCTCATCCAAGACCACATGACCTAAGAACCTAATCTCTATTTTGCCATAAACTGTACTTGCCTAGCATGGCTAACACCTGATGTTCCCTCAATCTGTTCATGACTATTCTCAAGTGAGCCTTATGCCATCCTTCTTCTTAACAAACAACACCGGTGAGCCCTACAATGAACTGCTTGGTCTCACGAATTCTTTTTCCATCTACTCATTTAGCTACTTCTTCAGCTCAGCCATCTCTCCCAACGTCATCCTGTACGGAGCCTTAGATATCAAAGCTGTGTCAGGCTCAAGCTCGATAGTGAATGGATCAGAACGAGCTAGTGGTAAACCAGTAAGCGCATGGAACACATCATCAAACTCATCTGGCTTAATTTCTAAAGTGTTTATCGTGGCCAAGTTTGCTTCACAACCATTCTCCAACATCCGGTCTGCTTGAATTGTCGAGACTTTCAAGCTTCCCTACGTTGGCCGTACTCCTTGAAACATTATTTTCCCTTTGTCCATCTTGAAATAAACCTTTCCACAAAAACAATCCAAGTGTGCTACTTCACTTTGAAGCTTGAACAAGATTCTCATTCGAATAGTGCTAGTCTCGTGGAAGATTTAGTCATGGTTGCAGCCAACGTTTCACAGTCAATGTCGGAGATCCCACATCTTCATATGGTCTTGGACTTTTAAGTCCTCTTATCAACCATCACTTCAAGTGATTCTTTCAAAAACTTTGCAGGAGTTACTCACAACTTTAGAGACTCAATCTCTTTGTTGTCTCTTGTATTTTTTACTTATTTTGCCCTTTGGTTGGGAGATGTTTTATTTTCTTCATTTTTGGAGGTTAAGTTTGAATGAAATTTCAGTGACAAAAAGTAACAAATTATTAGCACGTGAATCAAACTAAATTATTCGTACAAGGACTTGAATATTTCAAAATTCTTACCTCGTTTTAACAGATTATCACATTGTCTTCCTCTAGACATGCATTTTCCATACACTCAATTTCAGAGGATGGCCTCCAAGCAACTGCATTTTTACCTTTACTATATCTATCCATATTTGAATTGCATTATACCCCAAGAGTTTCAAAGATGAAATCTTCAACAACTACTAGTTTCTTTCAGGTAAATCCATCAACTTACACTTATGATTTTTTTTTTGACAACCTTGTCTGAATTGTGATGTTGTCGTATTAGTAATAAAAATCAATGGATTAAAGTTAATAATAATAACAAGCTAAAGGTACATAACATGTAGACAAAAAGATTAGAAAAAAATTAGAACAAATGGTAGGAAATTACCTGAGACCTACACATTGATGTTGCCTTATAAAGAACCCTCACTACTAGAAAACAACAATTTTGTGACAACCATTTGTGACTCTTTTTTTTGTCGCTAATATTTAGGGATGTTAATGATGGGTAAAAGCCCATAGGGTACCCCCTAAACCCGGCTAGAACGGGTTCGGGTCATGTTTTTTTAATTACCTTATCGGGTTTATCATATCGGGTTCTGGGTACCCGATGGTTTTTTTTTTAACTTAAAACTTATTGCTAAACAACGACGTTTTTCCTTTCCTTTTGTTCTTAACTTAAATTCTCAATCTGATAAGTGAACAAGTCGGCTTTCTTCTTCTTTGTGTTGATGAAAAAGTGCAGACTCCAATCTTTATTCTTGCCTTCTCAAATCCAATTAGATTTTCCCTTCAATTCTTGTCTCTTTTTTCTGGGTCGTCTCAGTGGGTGTTGCTGAATTGATGGATCGGTTTCTCCAATTTAGATTTTCGTTTATCTAAAAGGTGAATCTTTTCTTCTGTTTTGTTTAGCTTTTGGGTCGTAATTTCATTGATGTTGCTTTCAGATTATGGGTATTGCTCAAGCTTATGATTTGGCTTGATGGGTATTCAAATTTGGGTATTTTGGTGTAGATCTTTGACCATATAATTTGTTCGCGTAAACCAAAATTATTAGTTTTTGTTTTTCCGATGGTCAAAAATTGAATTAGTTTTGTTTAAGCAGTGATTTATTGAAGTAGTGATTAGTTTTTATAGTTGGAGGTTTTGTTCTGTTTTGAATTAGTTTTCGATGGGTTTTGTTTTAGTTTTTATGAACAAGTTGATGAGTTTGTGTGATTGTTTTGCAGAATGGATCCAGATTCACAAACAATTCAATTAATGGAAACTCTTAATGCTGAGGAAGAGGAAGAGAATTTAATGATGGATCATGAGATTAATGAAACAAAAACTCAAGGGGCCACACACAGCGAAACCCAATCTGGTCAAGCGACTCAAGCAGTAAGTACTTCTAAACGCCGAAAAAAGTCTATTGTTTGGAATGAGTTTATCCCAGTAGGAGTAGAGGCAGATGGGAAAAATAGGAGTCGTTGTATGCATTATATAATAAGAAGTTAGTTTCAGAATCTGGTTAAGGAACAACTGCTAGGCTACGCCATTTAGAGATATGCCCGAATAGGCCTCCTGGAATGACTGATGAACAACCATATGATCCCAAAGTAGATAGAGGTATGATTAGTGAGATTATTATCTATCATGACCAACCTTTTAGATATATTGAATATGAAAAGGTTAGGGCTAGGGATAAGTACTTGAATCCAAACTGTCAACATATATGTAGGCAAACAGCTGCATCTAATGTAGTTAAAAGATATGAGGAAGAGAAAGAAAAACTGAAGAAAGTATTTGCAGAATACAAGGGTCGAGTATCGTTTACATCAGATATGTGGTCAGCATCTACCACTATGATGGGCTATTTGTGTTTGACTGCGCATTATGTTGATGATAACTTCAGATTGAACAACAAGATATTAGCTTTCTGTGAGTTGAAACATCCACACACTGGTGAAGAAGTAGCTTATAGGATTCTTAGTTGCTTAAAAGAGTGGGGTTTAGAGAAGAAGGTTTTCTCGATCACTTTGGATAATGCTAATTATAATGACAGTATGCAAAAGATTCTCAAGCATCGTCTTCAAATCATTAGTGGTAATGACTTGCTTTGTGATGGAAATTTTTTTCAAGTTAGATGTTGTGCACACATCTTGGATCTCATTGTGAAAGAAGGTTTAGAACTAGCCACTAGTCTTTTGGAAAATATTTGAGAAAGTGTTAAGTATGTTAAAGTATCTGGATCAAGGATAGAATCATTTGCAACATGTGTTCAAAGTGTAGGAATTAATAGTGGAGCAGGATTATCTTTGGATATATCTACAAGATGGAATTCAACTTATGAGATGCTTGCTAGGGCTTTGAAGTTTCGAAAGGCGTTTGCTAGCTTTAAAGAATGTGATAGGGGCTACAAATCATTGCCTACAGAGGATGAATGGGATCGAGGAGAAAGAATCTATGATTTCTTGAAGCCCTTTAATACTATTACCACATATTTCTCAGGTGTCAAGTATCCCACGGTTAATGCATATTTTCTCTAAGTGTGGAAAATTAAGTGTATATTAAGGAAGTATGCTAATTGTGGTGACATTGCACTGAAAGAGATGTCTAGGAGAATGCAAATGAAGTTTTCTAAGTATTGGGATGAGTATAGTCTCATTTTAGCTATGGCTGCTGTTTTAGATCCAAGATTGAAGCTACAAATACTTAGAACAACTTATGATAAAGTGGATTCGAGAACTGCAGAAAAAAGGTTGAGATTGTTAAGAAGAATTTGAAATTTCTTTATGATGATTATAGAACCAAGTCCCAGGCTTCTTCTTCAACCTTTTTAGTCACACCAACTCCACATGAGCTTCTTACTGAATCACCACTAGAGGATGATCTTAATTATGTAAGTATTTTGGTTTTGGTTCTTAATCATTGAACATAGAGTTATATAAGTAGAATTTGCTCTTACTATGTTCTTGTTTGCTATTGTGGAATTAAGAGTGGCTTAGAGAGTTATAGTCTATTGGTGATTGTGTGCTACTTAGAATTTTCTCTCTTGCTAGGTTAAACATAGAACATAGGTTACAATTTTCTTGTGTTGTGTGCTACTTGGAATAAAAGTTTAGAATGGTGGAATCTCTGGTTACAGTTGCTATCACTTGTTTTATATTTTGTGTTTATCTAATTTGATGTTTGTTTATAAATTATAATATAGGATTTGTATGAGCTTGAGAAGAGCATCCCGCCTGGTCTAGATAATACAAAGTCGAATTTGGATCTTTATTTAGATGAGTCTAGGAAAGAGTCGAAGTCTTTTACCGACATAGATGTTTTAACCTATTGGAAAGGCGAATGACAACGCTATGGCGACTTAGCTTATCTCGCATGCGATTTGCTCAGCATTCCTATTACTACAGTAGCATCGGAATCAGTGTTTAGCATTGGAGGTCGAGTGATAAGTCCTTACAGAAACTGTCTCTTACCAAAAAATGTCCAAGCTTTACTTTACACACGGAACTGGTTAAGAGGTTTCGCCGAATTTGAAGGTATATTCTCACTTTTGATTATGTATTTTCTTCTGTTTGATAATAATTAAGTTTGTAAATCCTTAACTCTCTGCGTCTCTTTTGTTTCTTGTCTTCTAGGTGATATTGAAGATTTCTTTGATGATGAAAACAATGATGCTACAACGACATCAAGTGATTCGGGAATCTGAGATTGTGATTTTGATGTTGAGTTTGTGGTACCTCCTTCTAGCTTGGTTTCCGGATTGTAGTAATTTCTTTCTTAGTAATGTACTAATGGATATTGAATCTGTTCTTCTTTGATGTGCCTTTTTCTTTGAGTAGTTTGGTTTTTGATTCTCTTGCTTCTTATCACAATCTGTTATGGTACCTTCATAGTTATATTGAAAGAGGTAAAAATGATGGCATTTGTTATCATGTACGTCTGGAAGAGGGTAAAAATGATGACATTTCTTTTTTGCTTACTTAAATAACAAATGGAATCCATGCGTACATCTCTTTTTTTCTATTTGTTATGTTATACATGTTTATGCAAAGAACAGAGTTTCATAAAGAAAATTCTTCTTTCTACAATTTTATGCAAATTAACAAAATTGAATTAAAATTATTACTGCAATTGTAGACAAATGATTAATTATAAGCAAAAAATAATAATTTATGTAAGCAAAAACTTTAATCATAAGAAAAAAAACATTAATTTGAACATTAGGTATCTAAGTAAGCAAAAAAGAAAAATTAAGCAAAAACAGAAAATAGAATTCGGGTACCCGACAGGTAACCCTTAATAAATAAGGTATTAATCGGATAACCCTATTGATACACGGTTTTTAGGGTTTTTTCTGTTTAGGGTATTGTTTGGGCGGGTTTACTTCGGGTTCGGGCCGGGTAGGGTAAAATTACCCATGACAACATCCCTGCTTATATTTGTGACGTTTTAGTGACAAAGTTGCAAATTAGACACAACATCGCCGCAAATTAACAACTAAACAGGATCGTTGTTGGGTTGTCGTAATACTCCGACATTTGTATGACTCTGTTAAAAAGGTCACAAAGGTGCGACTCTTATTACAACTAGAACAATTGGTCACTAAGTAGTGACAAATGCTGGTTTTCGATTTTCGAATTTGATGATATGGTAATATAAAGTAAATTCATAATGAAGAAAATAATTATCAGTAACAGGTTAGTCGGTTTTAATTGTAATTGTGACACCCCAGTTTTAGGGCATATATGGTATATACGGTATATGCGGAGATGCTTCAAAGAATTGATTTGGCTACCTATGTCACCAAAGTGCACTTATCTTTTCGGTCACAGGTCTTGAGAGAACTCCAGAGTTAAGCGTGCTTGAGCTGGAGTAGTTTCAGGATGGGTTACCTACTGGGAAGTCATTTCCAGTACCGTGTGAGTGAGGTCAAAACACGGGGAAAGATCGCGTGGTGATTTGCAGGATTAGTAAACATGACTTCTGAGCCTCCCGAACTAACGCACCGATCGTCGGACATGGTGGGCCCATGGGCCTGTGAGTGGATGGGGGCCCACGGGAGGGGCGGTCGGGGCGTTATAAGTGGTATCAGAGCGAACCCTGACATCTGTGAAGAGTCAGATTGTTGGGGTAACGTTCTTGGTATGCGCAACGAGGACGTTGCGATCTGTTAGTGGGGTGATTGTGACACCTCGGTTTCAGAACATATATGATATATACGGTATATGCGGAGAGCCTTAAAAGAATTGATTTAACTACCTATATCACCAAAGTACACTTATCTTTTCGGTCAGAGGTCTTGAGAGAAGTCCAGAATTAAACGTACTTGAGCTGGAGTAGTTTCAGGATGGGTGACCTACTTGGAAGTCATTTCCAGTACCGCGTGAGTGAGGTCAAAACACAGGGAAAGATCGCGTGGTGATTTGCAGGCTTAGTAAACATGACTTCCGAGCCTCTTGGACTAACGCACTGACCGTCAGACATGGTGGGCCCACGGGAGGGGCAGTCGGGGCGTTATAAATGATATCAGAGCGAAGCCTGACAACTGTGTGCTGTCGGAATAACGATCTTGGTATGCGCAACGAGGACGTTGCGATCTGTTAGTGGAGGTGATTGTGACACCCCGGTTTCAGGGAATATATGGTATATACGGTATATGCGGAGATGCTTAAAAAAATTGATTTGGCTACCTATATCACCAAAGTGCACTTATCTTTTCGGTCACAGGTCTTGAGAGAACTCCAGAGTTAAGCGTGTTTGAGCTTGAGTAGTTTCAAGATGGGTGATCTACTGGGAAGTCATTTCCAGTACCGTGTGAGTGAGGTCAAAACACGGGGAAAGATCGCGTGGTGATTTGCAGGGTTAGTAAACATGACTTCCGAGCCTCCTGAACTAACGCACCGATCGTCGGACATGGTGGGCCCACAGACCTATGAGTGGACAGGGGTCCACGGGAGGGGCGGTCGGGGCGATACAGTAATGGACTCTTATATACAGGTCACGAGTTTGTATACAAGATATAACAATTTGGGTCATAGCATTATTTTTTCACTTATTTCTTCAATTTTACAACTGGTCACAAAAACGTGAGTAATTACCCACAAATTTGCAACTGCTTTGTGACACAATTATTAATTTGTGACCAAATTGTTTCTACTTAGCGACGCATTTATGTTATTTTCAAAATACAAGAAATGATAACTTAATTATCTCAACTTTGTACATAGATTTGTACTTGATACATGACATATAACATGGTAATTCATAAAATGTATACTTTTGTAATTACATATATGTTCATCCCACATACTTAAAATGTGAATGCATAAACATAGCTATCTATTACAAAGTTTGTCAGAAAGAATTTTGTAAAAAAGAATTTCTTAATTTGTGTTCGTTTACTAGATAAGACCAAAAATTGTCTTAAGAACCAAAAAATTAATGAATGGTTAAGCTTGTGGATCCCATTTTTAGTGCAAATAATTTAGGGTTTAGGGTATAGATGTGTGACTATTTAAATGTGTGACACATTTGCAACATTTTTGTGACACAATAATGCTTGTGTGAAACATTTTTTTCCACTTAATTAGCGACGTATTTGTATTATTTTAAAAATAAAAAAGGATGTGATATGGTATGTATTTCAACTTTATACAAAGATTTGTACTTCTGTACACAATATAGAACATGATAATTAATAAAATATGTAATTTTAAATAAATTACATATATGTTCATCTCAAGATGAGTATGCAAAAACAACATATATATCTTTTACAAAATTCGTAGGATGAATTTTTGTTTTCTAAAAATCTTAATTTGTGTTAGATGACTGTATAGGATTAAAAAATTACTTAAGAACCATAAAAATATTTATTGGCTAAGCTTGTAGATCCCATTAATAGTGCAAATAGTTTGGGGTCTAGGGTATAGATTTGTGACTCTCTAAAAGCGTCACAAAACTGTTAGTAATTGTGACAATTTTGCAACGTATTTGGGACGCAAGTGAATTTTTTAAAATTTTCATTTGGTGGGTAAAAATTTGGGCCACCAAATGCAAATTTGGTAGCGTAACAACATAGTCTCATGTGGATCGACTCCTAAGTACTACAATTATCAACTGTGCACTTGCAAATTAGGATTTATAAATTTTATAACTCTTTTGCATCTAATTTAGATCGCATCAATATTTTACTAACTTCATGCTTATTCACATTGGGGAAAATGTTGTTTAAGTGTAGGGGAGGTGGTTGATAACTATTGTGTTCGTTTTTGAATTTAAGAGTCAGTCCAAAACGTTTTATTCGGGTCAGAAACTCCCCTTAGCTTGCTTTAACATAAGTGAACGATTAAGACCATTACAAAAGCTAGTTGTTTGGTTTTACTAGGGCGGTAGCTGTTAGTTGATCAGTCCAACGGAGAGAGTCTACGCTTCTGGAGAATTCAGAAAATAAGTTGCTACCTCCGCCTCTAAATGAACTTTATTTTCTTGTCTTGGGGTTTGGTAATCGCGGGACTAATTCCTCTTTCAGCAATAGAACGGCAGCCACGAACCACGAATTGTGACGACGACGACATCAGAATCAGTGAATCAATCGGAGAAGAAGTAGATCAATAAGGAAGGAGAAGCTATAGACGATGGCGATTGAAGATCCGATGGTCTGTCGACGGTGAAGGAGTAACAAGTCTATTTCCGGCAACGATGTGGCAGATTGACGGCGGCGATGGCAAACCGGGGAAGAAGGAGGTCGTCGGAGAAGACAATCGAAGAAGAAGACAAAAATTTTTCAAAATTTTTTTTACCTTTTACTTTGGAAACAAAAGTCACTTGGTAAAAATAACGATGCAAAAGGGGACTTATTTATACCTGGAGTTTTTCCTAAAATCTCTAGGTTTTCAGGAAAAAATCCAGAAATTCTCCAAACGGGCCTTAAAGTTCAATAAAGCAAAGCCTAACAGTCTCTTAAGTCTAATAAGTTTATTCTTAACAAAAAAATTAAGTCCAGGAAAACACGATAGCATCGGCTCAACATAGAATAACTACAACTTTCCCAGTTCGATGACAAGACGTCAACGCCTGACTGCTTCACGGTCCATCACATCAATCTCAAACTTCAACAGTTTATACCTCGATATCATCATAACTCGATACTGCCAAGCTGGGAGGCTAACTGTAGGGGTCGGATTCTACCCCTCTGAGATCGATGTAACGACTAGAACGATTCTGCAAAAAGCTTGAAGAAATCCTAAACATGCTTACAAGGGCCTAATTCGTAATCAGACCCATAATTGAATTAGATTCATATTTAATATGAGTTTAATGATATTATGAGTCTAAACGTATTTTATTTGCTATAACAAGTCAGACCCAGTTCTAGTACTTAGATCTAGATTAGAAAAATTGTAAATAGCTCATTGTATTCACCCAGAAGGGGGATCAAAATTCTCACACAACAAAGATTAATAAAGCTTTCTTAACAGCAATTAAACAGTCTCTTTTATTTTCTGCATTGTGGTTCACTCAGAAGTCTCGCACCTCTCCTAAAACTCTTACAAATTCAACTGTGCGAGTTACGACTCCTACAGATACTTCTAAAAAAAAATTGCTCATGACTAAAATTTTTGTTTTTAAGTATCGATCCCTAATTTGCCCCAACAGTACACAATATAAATATACCTCCTAATGAGACAGCTTGATAAAGATTGATCCCCCATCTTTATAACTCTTGCTTGTCTACTTCTACTTCTTCCTTCTCTGTTTCACTATCTACATCCTCGTTATCTGAGCTTAGCTCAACACAATTAGTTCATTTTCTTTTCCTTTCCGTTCCTTAACGAGTCCAAAATCATTTTTGTAATGTTTCAGGAATTGGTAAATGTTGTGATCTATTAATATCGTTCAGCTTGTCCATCACACCATGACTTTATTGCACCTGTAATAAAATCTTTTATCCAGGTGGAATTGTGTACTCGTTTACGTTTTTGTATATAAACTCATAGTGTGGGAGTTTTTATTGGAGCGAGAACCTTGAAAGTTTACGACAACACAAACAGAACGTGACAAGGACATTCTGAAGCCTATGGTTGATAGGAGAAGCCATTAACAGTAAGACCACCATCAACACAAATGGTTTGACCCGTAATATACGAAGCTGCAGGTAGACACAAGAAGACCACTAGTGATGCAACTTCATTCGGCTCTCCAGCACGACCAAGTGGAGTTCTACTGATCAACGCCTCCTTGAAACTGGGGTCATCAAGATACTTTAAGAAACAAAAATTGAGATATGATTAGAGGAATTGAAGTTGTTACTTTCACAAAAAAGAATCTTGTTTGTTTGTTTATTACGTACAGGTTGAGACTGAGCAGTCTTGACCGCATTAGGTGCAACAGCGTTAGCTCTTATGCCGTCTTTTGCCCATTCACATGCCAAATTTCTTGCTACCTGATTCAGAGCTCCTACCAAACAAATCAACAAAACATTGAAAAAGAAAATGAAAAAATAGAGACAAAAGTCCGTGTTGATTAATTAGCCTTGCAAGGACATGTATCAAGAGGTAATTAACACTTGTTACCTTTGGTTAGGCCATAAATGGATCCACAGTCAAATGATATAACCCCTGCAACAGAGGACATGAACACAATGCTTCCGTTGCCTGAAGCCTTTAAGAGAGGATGTGAAAGCTGGCAAAAATGGAAAGCAGCTTCTAAGTTTGCTGACATATGGAAAGAGAAATCGTCTGCCTCATATTCTGTTGTTGGCTTTCCTCGAAGTACACCAACGTTATTTACCTATGTTGAACAAAAAGGAGATTTCTCTTGAGAAAAATATTTCCATAAACAAATTTGCTTAGTTGTATATATATTAAGACCAGTTACTTACAAGAATGTTGAGTTTGCCATCGAACAGAGAGGAGACTGTTTGCATCAAAGTTTCTCTCTGGGGTCGAGAGGTAACATCACAGACTGAGCCACTCACTAGAAACCCTTTTATTTCCCATTCGCTTAAACTTTGAGTGAGCAAAGTTTCAGAAATGTCGCATACATGGATTTTGGCCCCAAAACCAGCCAACTCCTCTACTATGCCATAGCTAAACATCCCACAAACATAAATTCGTTGATATACGGACCATTCAGGTTGTTAAATAGAAGCAGAACACAAGAGAAGAAAGACGAACCCGATTCCGCTGGCTCCACCGGTCACAAGAGCAGTCATACCTTGAAGACTCCATCTTTTATCCATTTTTTTTTTTTGGCTTGTGACTAGCAATGACCAGATATGCCACACATTATTTGTACATTGAATTTAGATCAGATAAGTGTGAATTAGTAAAGTATTGCATTTGCGATGGAAATACTTTACTAAAATATCTAAGTTAGTGGTCCATAGCAAAAATGACATTTATAGTCAAAATAATCAGCCAAAGCTTAGTCATTTGTTATTTTCAACTTCACACTCAAGAGACAACTGAATTTACAAGTCAGAATGGTGAACAAATTTTCGTAAACAATTCCACGTGTTTAGATAACAACTTTTTTTTTCCGTTAAAATGTGATATTTATTTATCAATAAAAAAAAATAGTGTTTTACAAACCGATTAGACAAAACCAGTGTTCTAAAATACGCTATACGCTAGTTGTACGGTGGACCACCGTATAGTGTATAAATGTATACAGACGTTTATACGGGGTATATACGGTAGGTTTTTTTAGTAAAAATATTATATATATATGCCCAAATATTGCCACTTATAAGAATATAACAAGTATAGACGTACTGTAGTAGTACACAATTTTAATTAGTGCAATAATATATAAAAGGACAACACAAACAGTGAGAAGAAAAGAGAATCAAAAACTTAAACATAAAACAAATGAAACAGAGGTTCGTAAGCCTCCAAGAACAAGCACTAAAAATTTAAAACAAAAGTCTAATTAAATGGAAAATAAGAAAATGTAAAGATAACAAAATTCTACTCTTCGGTTTCTTCTTCTCCATCTAATTCTAGAACCAAGTTACCATCGGATTCACAGTCAATGGGTTCTTCTTCTTCTTCATCATCGGATATGAATTCTTCTTCATGTAGCTCTCTAACTTTATCCATATGACTTGTTTCTCTCGAGGATTCTTCTCCACCACCATCACCATGTAAACCAAATCCCGAGTCTCCTTCATCATCATAAATCCCATCAACAATCCATGATTGAGCATTGGTAGCATGATCCGCAAGCAATATGTCAATGTCTTTCTCCTTTCTCTTTTTCCTTTGGCTCATCAACTTTGAATTGAATTGGACATACACAAGATTGTTCATTCGACTTACATCAAGTGTGTTTCTCTTCTTTGTATGTACCTACATGTAAAAATCCACCAATATAAATTATATAAACATTTTGTTTAGAAGAATTAAGAGGAATTTAGCCATTTAGAAAATTATAGTAAAGCCTAACCCCCTCAAATGTGCTCCAGTTTCGTTCACATCCTAATGAGCTTGTAGTCAAAGCTAAAATCTTCTTTGCCATTTTTTGTAGATTAGGAACCTCATTTCCATATGTTTCCCACCAATAAACTGGAATTATAAGCAATTTAAATGAATAAAATAGTTACTAAAACTCAAAATAAAAAATAAAAAAAGAGAATGTCAAAGTTAAAAAAATTTGAAAAGCACTTGGATCATAATCCTCCTTCTTGCAACCTAAGATGGCCCACGGTTTTCCAAAATTCCCTTCTTTGTTTTGGTAAATCGGCATTTCATGATTTATCACTTGACATTGTGTGACGACATCATTTGGGAAAAAAGCCTCCAAACACATAAAGAGACCATTTTTAATCTCACCATTTGTCGCTTGGCTTGGATCCTTGTAGAAGTAATATGGGTTTAAGAGATAACCCGTCAAATGCAAATGATTATCAAGGCGACCCCTAATCCTTTCCTCAATGATCTCCAATATCGGTTGAGTATTTTTCTCCACGTTTTTCAATCCATCACTTATCTCTTTCTTTGCTTCTACCAATTCTCCATGCAAAAATCCCATAGTAGGTTTCTTATCTCCGTCAGCTAGTCGAAGCACCTTAACTAATGGTCTCAAAACTTTCAGACACATTATCACCCCATTCCAAAATTTAACACTCATCACCGTGTTAAATGCCAATATTCCTTTAGAATGCTTTGACCATTTGCATTTTCTCCCCTCGCTGCTACATAACATGGATGTTAAATTATCTCTTTTCTCCAAGAGACTTTGCAAAGTAAGAAATGATGATGCAAATCTAGTAACTCCCGGCCTTACGATGTCTTTCTTATCCATGAATGATCTCATCAATGCTAACGTCTTATGATGAGCATAAATGAAGATTGTGAATTTTTTCGCTGCTTGGATTGTGTTTTTAAACTTTGGGAGTCTTGAAATGCTTTCAAGCATTAAATTGATGGAGTGAGTAGCACATGATGTCCAAAAGATACTAGGCTTGATCACTTTCAACATCCTTGATGCATCCATATTGTTAGTGGCATTATCTGTTACCACTTGAACGACATTCTCCTCCCCAATATCCTCAATGCATCCTTTGACATACTCAAAAATATATTCACATGTATGAGCCTCATCAGAACATTCTTTAGAAGAACGGAACATAGTACCTCCTTTAGAGTTGATGCACAAATTCATGATACTTCGTCTCTTCCGATCCGTCCAAGCATCTGTCATAACGGTGCATCCATACTTTTTCCACTCTTCTTCACGTGGCTTTAGCAAACCATCAATCCTCTCAACCTCTTCTTTTAGAATGATTTAAAATCTCATAAACCAGAATTTTATTTCCCATTCAATAACTAAATCATAAGCACAAATTAGACCAAGAACATAGAGACGTACGAGAGACTAAACAACTAAGTTGATTTGAATTTTTTAATCAAAAGTCAGAACCACTAATCCTTCTTATTCGTTCAATATATTTTGACTTTGTACTACTTTATTAGTTTATACTTTATAGCAAAACACAAGAATATTATATGTCAAGCAAATCAAATTCAAAACTGAATAAAAAAAACAGAGCGACAATAGGATTAAGCAATTTAGAAAGAAGATTAACGCAAACCAAAAGAAATGGTGGTGGCTTGCACCTAGCGGAGACGTAAACGACAAACTGATCTTGATAAGTTGCAGAAGTTGCAGAGACGAGAGGAGAGGAGACTAAACGTGTCCTTAGTGGTTACTTTAGGGTTTTTGTTTCTATTATTCTTCTACAGTTTTATATAAAATACAAAATCTAAAATAACAAAACGATGTCGATAAGTTTTGGTCAAAGTTTTGTGATATATATACCGCAGCGTATATACAGCCATATATACGCCGTATAGGCGCCATTTATACGTCTGTATTGCACAAACCGTATTTTACCAACGTATAGTAGAAAAACGGTACGGTGCTTCTTGTCTAGCGTATATACGCCGTACATACGGTCGTATTCGCCGTATTTTAGAACACTGGACAAAACAACCGGTGATCAAGTTAGAGATTTGGAAAGCAATTCAAGGATCATAGGGTCAAAATAGGAAAAAAACAGAGATTTATAAATTTTTATTCGGTCAAGCTAGAAATCGAATTCCATCTAGCTAGGCTATCTTGTTCAATGTCGTCGGTGCCGTTTAGGACGATTAGTCAGTTTTGAATCTCCTTTTGGTTTGTCCGTGCCGTGAAAAAAAACCGAGTGATGAAGCTGCAGGTGAATTCTCCCATTTCGTTCTCTCCAAATCCAATAGATAGTAGCTTGTAGGGGTAGGCAAAAATATCCGGAACCGAAAAACCGAACCAGACCAAACCGATATTACCCGAACCGAGTCCGAACTGAATTTTTAAAAATACCCAGTGGATCTTATGTGCTTAGAACCAAAAAACCGAAACCGAAACCGAACCAAACCGAAAATCCACGGATTATCGAAATATCCGAAACATAAATTAAGAATTTATGTTTTATGTAAGATTTTATGTTTTGGTCCTAAGATATTTTGTGTTTCATTTTATGTCTATGGACTTTGAGTTTCAATTTGTGTTCTATTTGATGTTTCATTATGGACTTTAGACTCAAAACGCTTTACGTATAATGTTTTTGTGTTTCATTTTTGATTTGACACTTGATTTGTTTTGGTTTTGATTCGGTTATTCTATTAATAACCGAAACCGAACGAAAACTGAAGCAATTCGGTTCTAATATGGATCCCTAAATATGAAACCGAACCGAACCGAAACCGAAGTAAAACCGAACCGAACCGACCTATAACTCATATTGGTTCTATATGGATTCATTTTAGCTAGAACCGAAAAACCAAAAAACCGAAAAATCAAACCGAAGAACCAAATGCCCACCCCTAGTAGCTTGATAAGCCATACGTAAGAGGAAATTATCGAGTTTTGTAAGTCGGTTTCGAAGCAAGGAACGCACTATTCTTGTCCAGTCAGGAGTGATTCGAGTACTTAAAAGCTTAGTACTAATCATCGTCCAAACTGTGTAGGAGTAAGGACAGGCGAGAAAGAGGTGATCTCTTGTTCCATTGTTTTCACCACATAGAGTACATGGTTGATGAATTACCCATTGTCTCATACGATCTCCCGTGGAGAGCCGGTTGCGAAATGCTATCCATGTTATGAACGCTTGTCCTGGTATAGCTTGAGCGAACCAGACTAAATGATGCCATTCCTCTTTCGACCTTTGAGTCCGAACCTGATTCCAAGTACGGTTTGAGACAAATTTACCTTCAAAATAAGCTGATTTTTGTTTCCATAACACACGACCATTCCTGGCAATCGGATCAAGAACAAGGGTGTTGGTGAATAAGTTGAATCATGTTCTGCAAATGTAATCCGCGGATTCGACAAATGGACCATCCGTTACCATTAACAGCGCTCGAGACCTATGCATACCTATTAATACCCAATATCCTCGTTCCCACTTCCCCAAATCTGTCAATTAAAGGACCAATACCCAACCAATTATCAAACTAGAAATGAGTAGTAGCACCATCTCTAACCTCATTTTTAAGGATATTTTTCCACATCCACGAGCCTCTTGCTGTTATCACCGAGATATCCCAAAAAGAAGAGTTACGAAGTAAGTAGTGACGTGTCCAAACAACCCAAAGGGATCCTGCATTACTAAATAATCTCTATATTAGTTTCAAAGTAAACACCTTAGATGAATCCTCCAACTTGCGGATACCCAATCCTCCCTCTTGTTTTGGAAAACATAGATCAATCCACGCCACTTTGGCTTTTGTAGTCGTGTGAGGAGAGCCGGACCAAAGAAAAGCAAAGCACCTACTTTCAATCACCTCAAAGCATCTCTTAGGTAAGCTAAATGCATAGCACCAAAAGTTTGTCACACTCGTTAATTAGTTTAGATAACAACTTTTCAATGTTCTTTCAAATACCCAACACATTTATAGTGCTTCTTCGTTTCTTATGTAAAACTACTCTTGAAAATTGCATATTTTTGTAACACTTTCGTGCTTTGGGAAAGTTTCGAAGTGTTAGAGATCAAATCATGATCTCCATGATCTCATCATGATTCTCAATCAAGATATAATTATGAGGATGATGATTTGATCATAATTATCTTTAATGTAAATTTATGTGATTGCTCTGTTTTAGGATCATTTCCAAATTAGATTAGACTAGGCGATTCTCATCTCTTGTATAAATCTCTGCTTGTAAAAACTCTTGAATGATATAATAAAATATATTCTCTACACGAAGTCGTTACAAGTGAGAAAGTTTTTTTTTTCCCGAATGGATAGAGCAGAAAGTTAAATCTTGTGTAAGTGATGATATTTGTCATTGGAAACATATTGGGAGCTTGTATTTTTGTTAGCTTAATCTTGTTCATACCGTTTTACTTATATTCAAAGCTTAACCCATTGTATGATGACTTTAAATTCCCATTTCGTCCAAATTTTTTTAGTGTATGATTTCTACAACTACTTCTCTAAGTAACCTCATTTCTATTTTATGTTGATAGATTTCATGACTTTGGAATATGATATCAAATAACTAGAATAATTTTCTATAATATGCATTATGTGGTCTTGAACCCACCCAAGGATACTAAACTTTCTTTTTCATAGCGATCTTGATGCGGAACAACATATTAAAAGCACACAAGATGACAGATGAACATTGATATATCATGGTTTTTACCCATTAAAGACCATGTTATAAGTCCATTGTTTAGAGTCTTTTGGTGTTTTTCCTATGGTTTTAGAGTTTTTACAGGTACTTAGACGTTTGAGGCATAATTGATGTTTACTGGAAGTTTTGGAGCATTGTGGAACGAAGTGGCGAAGATCGAAGTGAAGAGTCGAAATCTGAAGATGGTGTCGATCGACACCCTGCTCGACCAAGCCAAAAGCCCGAATTTAAAGATGTCTGTTAAAAGCCCGAAAGTTCCAGATGTTTACAATTTTGTTTAAGACGGTTTATGTACCCTATATATATGTTTTCACAGCCATTGTTTAGGCTCATGCATTATTTTATCTTTGTTTAAGAGATATCTTCAATTAATATAATGGTTTTTTGTTTCGATTATGTCTGAGTAGTAACCCTGTTAGGTTTAGGGATTTTCAAAGGTGTTTGATGATTTGCTAGATCTGATCTAAATTGCATAGGATTAATATCATTAGATTGTTCTTCATCTTGTCATGTGTTTATTGCTGATTTTATATTCATGACCTGAAATCTAATTTTAGGACAATTAATAGAAACAAAATTTTGATTGATTTCCTGAACTAGACTTTGATGAGCAAAATTCCTTTTCGCAAAGAAATTTGGTTTAGGGTTTTGTGAGCAATTGAACCTGAACATTAATGTTTGTTTAGATTATTAGGATTCGCAAATAAATTTGGTCTTTTAGGATTTAAACATAGATAATCTCTGCAGCGAAAGTTGATTGGTTTTATATTCGTGATTCATGTTCGTGAACTGTGCATCATAATGCTATCTTTTATTTATCATCTGCTTATATGATTTACCTGAGATTTCCATGCGCCTAGCTTTATTTTAATTGATCTTTTCAACCGTTTAAATTGCTTTGTCTACTTGTTTTTGCATTCTTATTATCTTGCTTAGCTTAATCTGAATTTAATAATCTATTGAGTTTCTGATTCCATGTGGATTCGATAACCTTAAGTGCTACAACTGATCTCTTAATTTGAGAGAGTAGGTCTAAGGTAAATTTGACCATATCAAATTTTGGCGCCGTTGCCGGGGAATCAATTACCATTAGATTACTATTATTAGGATTTTGTCTAGGTTTTATTTTTGTTTTTATTTTTCTACTAGTTTCGTCTTTGTCTTTTTGTTTTGCGTTTCAGGTACATGCGAAATCGCAATACCAGGAGCAATCAAGACAAAGAACTAGTGGGATACAGTCTTCAGAAACTTGCACGTATAGAATGCGAGAACACAAGAGCAGTAAAGATGGCTGCTAGACAAGTGCTTGTTCTAATGAGAGGAGAAGATGGATTCCTGCATGATCCGGCAGGTCTCAGATACAACGCCAAAGGGCAGAGGATCAACGACAATGGAACTGTAATCATCGAGGAAGTTATCGAGCAGACTGTGGACAACGCAGAAGCTGGTGTCGATCGACGCCTCGATGGTGTCGCTCGACACCCGAATAAATTACAGGTCGCTCGACAAGCAGAAGCTGATGGTGTCGATCGACGTCAAGCTGGTGTCGCTAGACACCCTATCCAGAATCAGCAATAGACTTTGGCTGATTTCAACCGTCCTGACCAGTTCTACGCGAATCGAGCTGCTATTCGTCCTCCAGCTTTCCAGAGGAATGATTTTGAGCTAAAGCCTGCTTACTTCAGCTTGGTTGCTCATAACCCTTACCATGGTCTTCCTAACAAGCATCCTATGGACCACATCGAGAACTTTGAGGATTTAGCTTCAAGCATCAAGGCTAATGGAGTGTCCAGCGACTATCTTTTCTGCAAGCTATTCCCATACTCTCTTAGTGGGGAAGCTTCCTATTGGTTGAAGCAGCTTGAGTCTGGATCGCTGACTACTTGGGAAGACACCAAGAACGCGTTCCTAAATTACTTCTATGATGATGCGAGATCAGAGGACTTGAGAACGAAGATTACTACGTTTCGTCAAGGCCCAACAGAAGCATTCAGGGCTGCGTGGACGCGTCTAAAGTCTTATCAGAGAGATTGTCCTCACCATGGCTTCACCGATGTTCAGTTGTTAGGCATCTTCTACAGAGGAGTGAACTGGAGGTATCAGATGGCTTTGGATGCAGCAAGCAGGTGTAATTTCAATACCAACTATCCAGAGGACGGGGTTACTCTCATCGAGAACTTGGCTTCTAGCAACAGCACGAAGAATGCTGATTTTGAGAGGAAGCAGATGAGCGAGAACAAGGATGGTGGGAAGCATTTGGCTGAGATGAACTCTAAGCTGGATTCTATGCGTAGTATCCTTGTGGGAAAGAAGTCAGTACAGTTTGCTCAGGAAGTTGAAACTGCAGAGGATGTGAACTACATCAATGGTTCAGGATTTCAGAAATACGGAAATCAGCAAGGCTATCAGAAGCCCTTCCAGAGCAACAATTAAAACATGAACTACGGTTCTTCTTCTTATCAGAAACCTCCTGAGCAGGACAATAAGGTGAAGAATATGCTGGAACAACTCCTAGAGGGCAACCAGAAGATGACTGTGAGCTTCAATGGGAAGATGGATACTATGTATCAGGACCTTGATGGAAAGATTTCAGCGCTAAGCACTCATGTCAAGAAGCTGGACGTTCAAGTGGCTCAAACCGCCAGTTCTATCAAGAGGCAAGAGGGTTATCTGCCTGCGAAGACTGATGCTAACCCAAGGAGTACTTGCAATGCGGTTAAGACTACTCAGGATGACTATTTCGATGAGTTTGAGGCGATTTTTGGGTCTGCAGAGCCAGTTTCGATCGACACTACAACTGAGCATCGATCGACACTTGAAAAAAAATCACGATTTGGGAATCCAGAAGCTAGTGTCGATCGACACCCCGTCCAGACTGAGCCTGATTTTACGGCAATCGCGATTGCTTCAGAGGATAACGTCCACAAGCCTCCAGTCCCTTTTCCCAGAGCTAGAAGGTCTAAGCAGGAGGTTGAGGAGGAGATTTACAAGCGGATTATTGATAAGGTCATGGTTGAGATGCCTTTGGTCGACGCAGTCAAGCTTTCACAAACTTTGAGACGATATGTCAAGCGACTTGCAGCTAATGGTATTAGTCCTGAAGAGGGAGCATTGCTAACTCGAGATCTTCAAGCAATTTTGTTGAACACTGCTCCGATTTCCAAAAAGAAAAAGAAGGAAGTAGTGGTTTCAGAAGAAGTTAGCGCCATGATTCAGAGCAGGATTCCAGTCAAGGTACCAGATCTAGGAAACTTCGTGCTTCATTGTTCAATCTCGACAGGGGAGTTTCCTCATTCTCTTTGTGATTTTGGATCTGGTAGTAATTTGATGCCATTGTATGTTGCTATTGATCTTGGGATGACTGATTTTAGGGCAACAAGGATGTCTCTTCTCCTAGCCGATCGATCCAAGAGATTCCCAAAAGGAATTCTAGAGGATGTGCCCATCAAAATTCAGAATTGCATAATTCCTGCAGATTTTGTGGTTTTGGAGTATGATGATGAGCCTGAAGATCCTCTGATTTTGGGTAGATCGTTCTTAGCTACTGCTGGTGCTCAGATTGATGTCAGGAAGGGTAAGATCAAACTTGATCTAAGAGATGTGATCATGGACTTTGACATGGAGAACACTAGGAGAAAATCAACCATTGATGGTCAAACTTTCTCTGTGGAAATTCTAGAGGATGAAGCTTCAATCCAGGAGTTAGAATCTTGTCCTTCATGTGTTGCTGAACAGACAATTCCACAACTCCCCGCCCACGATCCTCCCAAAGAAGAAAGGTACGAGCTTCTAGAACTTATTTCTCTATCTCCTGATTTAAATCATGATTTAACACTTCACAAGGCTGTTACGTGCTCATGCAAGCAACGAGTTCCTCGAAAGCTTGGTTTTTCTTTACATGATTTTGCAGGAATTCCTAAGTAGCGTACGAGGACTTCAAAACCGTTCGCAAAAATGCGAATTCTCATTCCTCCAGAACTGAAAGATAAAGGAGACGCAGTCGTTCAGGAGATGGTGCAGAAAACGCATAAACTCTTTCCTGGAATCATTTCATGGAAGAGTGCTGATCCTCCAGATATCTAAATTCCTCATAACAGTCAAGCTAACGGACTAAAAACAAGCGCTTAATGGGAGGCAACCCATTTGTGAGTTTTATATTTATATTTTCTTTTTATTTTCTTTTACAATTTTATTTTTGGTTTTGATTTTTAGGTGATAAAAACGTAAGGATGAACTTCTGTCGAGCGACGCCATGATCAAATCGCTCGACACTTGCAAATATTTCATGGTGTTGATCGACACCATTGACAGTGTCGATCGACACCCCCCTCCAGGTTACGTTTTTCTTTTCAAAATTTCGATTCTTTCTGTTTTCTATCTATTTTATTCACCTTCTTCAGGCTTAATAACACTGGGGACAGTGTCGTTTAAGTCTGGGGGAGGTAGTTGCTAAGTTTTTTTTTTTATTTTGAATTTTTGAGTCAGTTTTTCAAATTTTTCGGGTCGAAACTCCCCTTTCCACTTGCTTTGAACAACATTCAAGGACCATTTCCAATGCAAGTTGGCTGCTTTTACTGAGGTGGGTAACTGGAAGTGGATCGGTTTAACAGAGCGAGTTCAGATTTTTGGAGAACGCCAGAAAGATGTTGCAGACCCCGCCCTTGATGAACTCTAATTTCTTGTTAAGGGCGTTGGAAATCGCAAGACTTGATTCAGCTTCCAAACACTTGAAAGCGAGGATGGACCGCTCTTGAAACTTCTTCCCGAATGACGAATTCAACTGTCCTAGATCAAAAAGAAAAAGCCTCATGACCCTGTCTCCACAAGAACACTAGTAGTGAGCGCTGATCTAGTGATCATAAAAATCAGAAAAATCCTGAAGAAAAAGTTCAAATATGGGCAGTGCATCTCTATGATATCCTTAATTGGATACAGTTTCAGAAGGAAGAGAGAGGGTGAAACGGAGGAAAGTGTTAAAGGAAGTGAAAGAATCTAGAAAGTCCAGCGATCGATATTCCCTCGATGAGATTGCACCTAAATAAATGAAAGGGGTTTGCAGCTGAAAGTCTGAGATTCTCTAAGGGGTTTGGATTCAATCTGGAGGACTGCTATGCTTCTAGGGACACATCGAAGTATCACCGGATTAGCTTTGCAAAGGTATATGGTTCCTAAAGGAGTGATAACACTATTTTGCGTAGGGACAAACAAAAAGCCAAGTCTGGGGGAGTTGATATATCATGGTTTTTACCCATTAAAGACCATGATATAAGTCCATTGTTTAGAGTCTTTTGGTTTTTTTCCTATGTTTTTAGAGTCTTTACAGGTACTTAGACGTTTGAGGCATAATTGATGTTTACTTGAAGTTTTGGATCATTGCGGAACGAAGTGGCAAAGATCGAAGTGAAGAGTCAAAATCTGAAGATGGTGTCGATCGACACCACCTCTGGGTGTCGATTGACACCCTGCTCAACCAAGCCAAAAGCCCGAATTTAAAGATGTCTGTTAAAAGCCCGAAAGTTCCAGATGTTTACAATTTTGTTTAAGACGGTTTATGTACCTTATATATATGTTTTCACAGCCATTGTTTAGGCTCATGCATTATTTTATCTTTGTTTAAGAGATATCTTCAATTAATATAATGGTTTTTGCTTCGATTATGTCTGAGTAGTAACCCTGTTAGGTTTAGGGATTTTCAAAGGTGTTTGATGATTTGCTAGATCTGGTCTAAATTACATAGGATTAATATCATTAGATTTTTCTTCATCTTGTCTCGTGTTTATTGCTGATTTTAGATTCATGACATGAAATCTAATTTAGGACAATTAATAGAAACGACATTTTGATTGATTTCCTGAACTAGACTTTGATGAGAGAAATTCTTTTTCACAAAGAAATTTGGTTTAGGGTTTTGTGAGCAATTGAACCTGAACATTAATGCTTGTTTAGATTATTAGGATTCGCAAAGAAATTTGGTCTTCTAGGATTTAAACATAGATAATCTCTGCAGCGAAAGCTGATTGGTTTTATATTCGTGATTCATGTTCGTGAACTGTGCATCATAATCCTATCTTTTATTTATCATCTGCTTATATGATTTACCTGAGATTTCTCTGCGCCTAGCTTTATTTGAATTGATCTTTTCAACCGTTTAAATTGCTTTGTCTACTTGTTTTTGCATTCTTATTATCTTGCTTAGCTTAATCTGAATTTAATAATCTATTGAGTTTCTGATTCCATGTGGATTCGATAACCTTAAGTGCTACAGCTGATCTGTTAATTTGAGAGAGTAAGTCTAAGGTAAATTTGACCATATCAAACATCCCGAAACTAAAATATGGTATTTTGGTTGGGGTGTCGATCGACACCAGTGTTTCGGCTTTGTTTTCGGTTCGATTTTTGAGGCTGTCTTTGGAGGTTGTGCTCATTCTCAATCCTTTTCCTTCGATTTTTCCTTTCCGAATCTCTAAGGTAAAGATAAAGTATGATCGTGGAAATGAGAGGGGATGATAGGGTTTTATTATTATTTTTTGTTTGAGTTCTAGAACCTGGTGTTTAGGGTGCTAGATAATATTAAAATTGGAAGTGTGACTGTTTATGGTTTTACTGGTTTAATGAACTTATTTGGATTATCTTTTTTAATTGATTTATTTATTTTTCCGCTGGTTTGCTTGTTGTTGAATTAATCGTGGAGGATTATTATTTCTGGGAATAATAATCCGGATTAATTAATTAATTAAAAAAAAGAGTTGGTTGTTTCAACAGAATTGGATGAAACCTATCTCCTAACACAAGAAGCCCAAGAGTGTCCCACCTCGTCTTTGCTGACGATAGTCTCTTTTTCTGCAAAGCAGACGTCTTGCAATATGCACAGATCTTAAAAATTATCAAAACCTATGGCGATGCATCTGGTCAAGAACTAAACCCCAACAAACCCTCTCTATTTTTGGGGAAGAGAGTTGATCAGCAAAGCAAAAGAGAAATCAAGAAGGTCATCGGCATAACAAGTGAGGGGGTATGGTCATGTACCTAGGACTACTAGATTATATATGTGGCTCTAAGAAAAAAAGTATTCGCTTTTGTCCAATATCGACTTAACAACCGTATTAACACTTGGTGTGCCAAATTATTTTCCAAATGAGGGAAAGAGGTTTTAATAAAATCAGTGGCATAAGCCTTTCCGACATATGTTATGTTATGTTTTTTACTCCCTCAGGGTATCACAGATAAACTCAGGAGCGCTATATCCAATTTTTGGTGGAGTTCCCGCCAAAATAGTAGATGACTGTATTGGATTGCTTGGGATAAGATCTGCACCCCTCGAGATTCAGGCGTTCTAGGGTTCACAGATTTACACGAGTTCTACCTAGCCCTTTTTGCAAAAAAGTTATGAAGGTTGATCCACTTCCGAACATCTCGCCTTGCTAAAGTATTTCGTGGACGATACTATCCCAATCATCCCCGATGATATATCGTAAAGCCAGATCTCCCTCATGATTTGTCTAGCATTATGGTGTGGGAGTTAAAACTAACACAATTAGATTTGTCAATGGTTTATGAAGGGAAAGAGATCTCTAGGTTAAAACTAAGAACGTAGGTTGCAATTGCTGTAAAGAAAGCTTTTATTGATGTTTTCTATAACAAGTTGCGGATCCCCTTTACAAGAGATGTTTACAAGTATATATAGTTTCTGCTAGGTCCGCTAGGTCTACTAAATTGGCTAGGTCCTCTTCCTTGGAGATTAGGAAACTTTCCTGATGTCTGCTGGGCTTTGTTAGTGAGCTTGTCCTAATTTGTCCAAGTCATCTAGGCCAAGCCCACTTCGTCTTCAATGTTGACCTGACCTTAACAGACTTAACACATTTTGTTTACGCTCGGACCCGTTAGCTCCGTTGCTTCGTTAGATCTGTTAGCTTCGCTATTCATTCTGAGGATTCACCTCGCGGAGCTTGTTAGTCAACCTCATTCACCTCGCAGAGCTTGTAAATTTTTACACTTAGTTATTTTAGACATTGATCCTGAAGAGGTGGAATTTGACCCCAATAGTTAGCTCCCCAGCTCGGTAGTATGAGCTGTGATGATGACGAGCTAAAAGTTACAGAGGTAGGATCTATGTTACGAGTCTTACACAACTAGGGAATCTAGTCTAGCTCAAGTGTTAGCGTTTAACCGAAATGTGTCCAAATGTTGCGTTTAACCGAGCATAACATCCTTTTCTGATTCTCGCAGCTGGCTTCCGTGAGGTGGATTTGGTCAGTGACGAGCTCGCGGCTAAGGTGAATCAAGCTCACACCTAAGGTGAATCGAGCTCGTGGCTAAGGTGAATCCAGCTCGCAAGGTAAGGTGAATCAAGCTTGCGTTGTTCATTTGGCGAAGAGAAGAGGCTGACGTGAAGTGGATCCAGAGCTTGTGGCGTCATTTTGCGAGGTGATTGTTTCAAACCTGCAATGTGGACTTGGCGAGGTGGCTGGTGAAGTGTAGCTGCGAAGTTGATTTGAAACAGGGACGAGCTCAGCGAGCTAGAGCGACAAGTTTGTGAAGTGGCGGGGTGGTCGAGCTCGGCGAGGTTGGTTCGAAGCAGAGGAGCTACGGCGAGGTGGTCGAGCTTCTTGGTTAGCTGCAGGTCTGCGAGCTAACCCAGCGTGCCGCGAGCTATTCCGAGGTGTCGCGAGGTGGTGAGGTTGACTTATAGGAGCTTACGTACCGATTCTCTGATTCGGAGGAACTCGCATATTCGGGGAAGAAGAGCTCGCGTGACTCTGCCTCGGTGCTCTGGAGCTGCGAGGCTGAAAAGGATTAGCAAGGTGAAGAGGTCAACTCGCAGAGTGAGGTGAGGTAGGCGAGGTCGGGACGAGGTGACCTGAGCTTGTCGATTCAGCCCGATTGCAAGGTAGAGGCTGATTTTAGAGAAGAGGAAGACTAGCGAGGTGAACAAGTGACTCAGTAGACGAGTTGACTCAGTGAGGTGAGGCAGAGGCGAAGCTTGTTTTCGTGAAGTGAAGAAGAAATCAAGCTTACGAGGTCGAATCAAGTTTTTTCTGTGAGGTGCAAAGTGGAATTGTAGCAGAGGAGCTTGCATCGTCGATCCAACTCGAAGGTGAAGTAGCTTTGGTGACTCAAAGAAACAACAGCGAGGTCCTACGAGGTGATTTTAATAGAAAGCTCGACAAGTCAAGAGCACCAGCGAGCTTCACAAGGTGATGAGGTGAATCGGCGAGCTAATTTCAGTGAGGTGGATTTGAGGCTTGAATCGTAAAGGTTGCGTCGAGCTTGATTGAACCTGCGAGGTTGCTTAGAAAAACAGAAGACTGCAAGGTGATGTGAGCTTGAGACGGCGAAATGAGATCTTTAAGGAAGACCTCAGACTTGTGAGGTCAGATTAACAAGCTTGCAAGGCGCGGCGAGTTGACTCGGCGTGGTGACCAAGCCCACAAGGTTGTTTCGAGTCTGAAATTAGCTCACGTTTTGTTGAGATGTAAAACCTGAGGTTGTGCGAGCTCAGCGTGGTGGCTTTGAGACAAAAAGAAGCCCGCGTTGTTGATTATGAGCTGCGAGGTTGTAGACGAAGCTACGCGAGCTAGAGCTGTGACGAAGTTGTTTTGAAGCTGGAGCTTGCATCATTGTTGTGTTGTGGTAATGAACTCAAATCCAAGTTGCGAATCGACTCGGCAAGGCGATTGTGAACAAGAGGAGGCGGCGAGGTGGATATTAGCATAATCGGGATCGAGATGTTGACTCAGAGGAGGAGAGCGAGTTGACTCGGAGGAGGTGAGAGAGTTGACTCGGTCCGGCTTACTAGTTACTTGGAGAAGATGGCGAGCTTGCGTGTAGGTCGAGAGAAAAATATAAGCTTACAGGTGAGCCTTTTCATCCTTGGCGAGCTAGCGAAGTAGATCAAAGATTCTTAAGTCTTTGAGTCAACGTCGGAGGTGCGACGAGCTGATCCGAAGAAAAAGTGAAATTGCAAAAAGTCAATCCTTGTTGGGCCTGTCACCTCATGTCCAAGCCCATCTTCTAAACAATTTAAATCTTCTTCATTGTAACTCCCCCTTGCGAGTTTAACAAGTGACATAGTGATGAGGTAGATTCAAGGAGCATACCTGTGAGTATTCCTCAAAATTTTTTTTTTAATATTGTTACGTCATTTGAATACTCGAACCCATGTAGCTAGAATGCTAGACTTGGAGTCTTATGGACTTGTTCATTTTCTGCAATATTATCTTTGCAAAACTTGTCGTATCGTGATGTTGACGTTACCGCTTCAGCGTTTAGTTCTTGGAGGAAATATGATGAAGAGAATTTCGATGATGGTGCTTTAGAGGATTCACGAAGCTCGCATCCGCTACTCAGCAAACTCCTCTAGCTCATCTTGCTCTGCGTGACGAGGCTTCCGATGGTACTGGTAGCTTTGAGATTTTTTAGTGTCCTAGAGGATATTCAGACAAAGGAGGAGAGCGAAGCGGAGTATGAGGATGCGTCATAGTTGATTTTTACTTATGATTTGTTTAGTGATCTTCTTGGCTTCCAGAGATGTTGTTATAAACAACTATGCTCCATTAATGGATATGTTCTCCCGTTATGACCAACGTGCTGTTAGGTTTTTGAATAAACACTTTGATTTTCGGGCGTGTTACTGATTCAAACATGTCCGCTTCGATAATGAGTATTTTCTAGTGACGTTACCAACGCTATGTTAGTTGGGTTTGGAGATGAACATTTGAGTTTACAGATATGTTTTCTACTAACGCATCTGCTCCTATAATGAACACATTTTTATGTTGAGACCAACGTTATAGACTGTTAGGTTTAGTTAACACCAATGTTATGTTAATTGGGTTTTATGATGATCATTCGGGTTTACGCAAATGTTATCCTCTTAACAAATACGCTCATGCTC